>CM057818.1:53866875-54235301 GCA_030067965.1 Latrodectus elegans | reverse complement strand
TTTATAAATATCATATAAAATAATTTAGCTAATGATAACATTTTTATTATTTTAAAATTTATATTTTGCTTTAAAATAATTTCAATAGTTGCATTTTTTAATTAAAAAGAGAAATTTACATTAAATATACGAATAAAGTTTACATTTACTAAGAAAGAATTATGCTACTATGAAGTAAATTTAAATATGTAAAACTCTAATAAGTTAAATCAATTCCAATTCAATTAGATATTTGTCCACACCATAAAACATAATATAGTACAATCCAAACCTAATTATTATTAGTTTAATATTTTATATTAGCTAAAAATATTATAAAAAGTATTATAAATAATAGAAATTAAATTGAACAGAAAATAATTTCATAGAGAATGATAAACCTTTTAAGCACTCTTATTAGAGAATTAAAAAATAACTGCTTTAAAGATTGTATACGTTACCCACAGAAAAATAGCTCATTAGGCATATATTGTTAGTGAGAAATTTATTATATATTTACATATATATATATATATATTATATACATATATATTTACATATATATATATATATATATATATATATATATATATATATATATATATATATATATATATATATATATACTTCTGTTTATATAACAGTTTGGGTTGGTTTATTCAAGGTTTAATAAAATTATAATTTTCGTTTTGTCCTATGAATAGCTGCGAGTTGTTTACTTTTCTGTTATCGCTAAATTGATATTGATTAACATATGTATATTAATAAACCAGCATAAAGCATTTTAAAACATTCTATTTGTAGGTAAAATAAAAATAAAAATCCAAAATCATTGTAAGTATTTTTGTTTTTTTAGTATCACTGGAGAAAATATACAAGATTTCAAAATCAAACATAATATTCAGTGTAGAAAAATTTTCTGCTTTTATCTAAAACCATGGCAATTTTAAGACGTTTATATTATTTCAGTTTTTCGTTTTTTAAAATTTTAACAAGAAATATATTTTTTATTCAAAATAGCTTCTCAAATATCTTTATAAATATCATATAAAATAATTGTATGATAACATTTTATTATTTTAAAATTTATATTTTGCTTTAAAATAATTTCAATAGTTGCATTTTTAATTAAAGAATTTACATTAAATATATGAATAAAAAGTTTACATTTTCTAAAAATTATGCTACTATGAAGTAAATTTAAATATGTAAAACTCTAATAATTTAAATCAATTCAATCCAATTAGATATTTGTCCACACCATAAAACATAATAGTACAATCCAAACTAATTATTAAGTTAATATTTTATATTAGCTAAAAATATTATAAAAGTATTATAAATAATAGAAATTAAATTGAACAGAAAATAATTTCATAGGAATGGTAAACATTTTAAGCACTCTTATTAGAAATTAAAAAATATGCTTTAAAGTTATACGTTATACAGAAAATAGCTCATTAGGCATATATTGTTAGTGAGAAATTTATTATATATTTATATATATATATATATATTATATACATATATATATATATATATATATATATACATATATATATATATATATATATATATATATATATATATATATATATATATATATATATATATATATATATTACATATATATATATATATATATATATATATATTACATATATATATATATATATATATATACATATATAAACGTATCTTTGAAAATAAGAGACAACACCATATGCTTCTTATTATAGCAGTTCCTATAAGAGCAATCATAGGACAATAAAGAAATTAATTGTTGACATGAAAAGCTTCATCTTATGTCAGACTTTTCCTTATTTTCTTCGCTGGTACCGGAAAGTGGTTATTAGCTTTCACATTATGAACCATTTCATTCTTTGATGTTTCCCCTAGTCTTCTAGGATTGGATCTCCATATAATTTGTATTGTATGGTCACAAGAAATGCTTCAGATTTAATGAATAATTCGGTTAATATGTCAGGCAGATGGCGCTAGAGTTATGGAACAATTGATATTGAAAGAATGATGCAGAAATTAGATATCTTTTTTTGGTGCTGTTATGTAATAAGTATTCTTCTTTCTTTGAGGAAAGATCTTCTATTGGAATTTGTTTTTTAATGTTAGAAAAAATTCTAATGTATTTTTGGTTCAAAATGGCGATTCCAATTTTTTTCAATGACATTCTTATTGACATATAATTATATTTTCCTGATTTACTAATATGTTATTGTAAAAAAATTCCAAAAAATTCTTTTTCCTGAATCTTTAATTTTTATTAGTATTTAAGATTGAATTAATTCCAAATAAAGTAACCAAAAAGTACATTCATGTTTTAGTATTAATAAAGATGCATTGCTTAAACACAGCTAATAAAGATTGCAATAATCATTTATAATTAGGATAATTAGGATATTTCATTTGTAATATGTTTTATACAGTACGCTTAAACCTTATGATATTAGATTTATGGTTTAAATAACATTAACAAATCTTCTCGTTTTTGACTCGGTGATAAACGATGACTGAAATTAAGTTATAAATAGCTACTTGTTTGTGTATCTTCATAACATAAGAGATAAATGATATTCAAAAACAATTATTTTAATAGTTTACGGTCCTTTTAATGAATCAGATTAATAGTGCTTGAATATATTAAACTATTTTAGTAGAAAAAATAATAAAAATATATATCATCGCTTTTATTTCAAATCTAATTACAGTAATAATAAGTACTCATAAGTACATTATTATTCAATTTCTCTTACGTATATTTTCCCAACCATTTCTAAATTATTACATATGCTTTCATATATAGAATAATTCCATGATCTTAGAAAGCAATTGAATTAACGTTACGAATTTTCTGGCATCCATGAGGGTAACATTCTCCTTGCTCACAAGTGGGGGTTTCCAAATCATTACGTCTGTTCACTTAGAATACAATAAAGTACTTTCCAATTACTCAGGGAATAGTTTGCTTTTGGAGGAATATATTAGGAAAGATTGTGTATCCTCAGAGATGAAAAAGCAAAACGCGGAAGTTACGCTTCCACGGATTCAGTAAGCAGTTAGATTTAAATTGTGATCAGAAGTTGCCTTGCATATATTATTTCGTCATGAGGGAAATAATTGGTTCGAAAAGACAAATATTTGACTATGTTTGTGTATTACACTAGATGTTCAGCTGCAGTATTTTGAAAATGAATTAACTGAACTGAGTTTCCCTTTGTTTTTTAGCTTATTCTTGCAATCAGCAAGGAGTGGGGATCTTTCCAGAGGTTAATTACTAAAACTTTTCTTATTTACCTGGATTGTAATTATACATTTTATTCTACAATGTACAAATTTGAGTTAAAATTCTTTTTTGAAAATTCAAGTGATTTTAAATGTTTTATCACCTGGTAATCACTTAATATTAAAAGTGATTTAGGCACATTTATTTATATATCTTTAATCACACACTCAGTCATTGCTAATTATTTCATTTTAAAACAAAATGATGTAAGAAATGTTTTGTAAGACTCACTCTTTTATCCCATCAGAAATGTCTTGTATAACATGCAGGATTTCTTATTTTGTATTTAATTTAATATTATAGATAGAGAATAATATTAATCTGTTTTTATCAATTTCGCTTATTGTGCCTTATCGGAATTACGTAAAATAACATTCTTATTGGGTGTGTAAAATTATTGCAAAACCTTATTTGTTTCAAATAAAATTAAATGTGTAAAAAAGATATTATAAATACGCTATAATCTGTGTTATATTTAACTTAATTACATCCAACTATATAATTATATTAAAAATTTCCAAATTGCTTATTAAATTAATATCTCCAATTTCTTATAAGTATAGTACTTAAAGTATTTGTTTAAACTTAATTAGAATAACAGAACAGTTAAATTTGAATAAAACACAAATTTATTAAAAATATTAATATTTTATATTTATATGATCATGTTTTATGTTTTAATAAATTCAGTCATTCAAATTTAAGTATTCTTATGGTATTTTTGTCAATAATATAAGTCAATGAGCGATATTTCCTATTGTGTGCTTATGTTAAAGCCTTTTCTTAACAGTAACTGCAATAAGTTGATAAAAATGAGTGATGAGTTTAAAAAAAGCATGTGATCTCATCTCTTAAGTTGGATATTTAATAATTTGGCATAATATATTTCAGTAGATTATATATATTTTTATTGTAAATTTTGCGTTGTTATTTGTTATGTATAAATAAATATGAAATTTAAACAAATCTCATTCTGCAGAATATGTTTAAAATACATATTATATTTTTTACTAAAATAAAATGCATTTTAGTAGCAAATATTATATTATATTATTTTTATAAAACATCAGAATTTGGTTTTGATATTTAAGGAAACTAAAAAGAAACTCAATAAGATAACACTTTTGATGTTCACAAAACTTTCAAAATATTTACAAATATACACTAATATATTTAGTATCAAATCTTCATCCACAACACTACTACAATTTCTTTTATTATTCACATGTAAGGTAGTTTTTACCGAAAATTTAATTAAAAATAGAAAAATGTTACAAATACCATGATTTTTGAAATACACGTGAAATATTTTGAATTGTAATTGACATGCTCCGTTTACAAAGCAAATAAATAATAAAGTCACATAATAATTTTTATATTTGACCAAAATGAAAATTATTTCTTAACCAATGTATTTATTCCTACTAATATGCCTCTTTAAGTGTATTTGCAACTAAATGTAAAAAGTATTTTTATGTCAAACGTAAAAAATAGAAATTTTAAAGTTAATATTTAATTAAAATTGATAATATAAATTTTGTTTTCCTATATTTTTTGGCATCAATAATTTAAAATTTTAGTAAGTTTGAGGTACTAATATCATGTTCTGTTCTTAACTAGTTCTCTAGTTTTGATTCTTAATTATTGTATTTTTTTTGCAGCACTAGTACGTAACTCGTAGATCGTGTGTTCCTCCTATCCCGTTTTTGCTTCTTTTGGTCTACGCTCATCGTCAACCCTATTCTTCTCAACAAATACACAGCATCAAACTGAGCAGTCATGGCTGCTTTTGTAGCGAAACAGATGGTTGGGAGTAAACTTAATGCAGTAAAAGGTATAGTTTTTATTTTGAAAAAAAAAATTACTGTATAAAATTATTTACTCTAATATGAAAAACAAATAAAAATAATACTTCATATTCATTGACACTAATTTGATTGGCGATTGTTATTGAAATTAAAAGGAATTATATAATATTTTTAAATTTCATTTATCCAAAAATATGTCATTTTCATTCAAGAAATAATTTTATGTAAATTTTATTATTATATTAATTTTTAAGTATAATTTCAAAATTGTTCTACATATGCATTAATATTAATTGCTACAAATTTACAACGTAAAAATTATAAAATATTTTGACATGCGTATTTCGTAATAAGTTTAACATTTCATGTGAAATTTATGTTAATATCATTGGAATATGTTATTTTCATTTACATCTTTTAAAGCATATAATTTGTTGATAATGTAAGTAGTTTGAAATAATAGAAACGTCAATAAATTTTTTATATATAGGCTGACACACACAAAGAAGCAATTAGATAAAATCTAAGAATTTTATTGATTTTACGATAAAATGTTTCTATAAATTTTTATTAAATCGCATTCATTTTAAGTATTGATTTTTTTTCGAATAGTTTCCCAAATATTTAAAGCAAGTTTTTAGTAAAATATTGATAAAAATTTCAAGAAAAAATTTTCATACACTAATGTGCAATTTTTTAAAAGAAATATATTTTAAGCAATCAAATATTTGAAAAATTAACAAACATTAAAGTGGTTGTAAAATGCATATTTCCATAAATTAAAGATTCAAATGCTTAATTGTATTGTGTTTTATATATATATATATATATATATATATATATATATATATATATATATATATATATATATATATATATATATATATATATATATATATATATATATATATATTTGCTTAAATTTAGGTAATCAGTTTCTTTTTGTAATAAATAGCAAAAACATTTAACACGAACTACATCACATCCAAAACATTGCAAAATAATTTTACTCAATCATTTTAAAACCTGGTTGCAGGAATGAAAAAAAATATTACATTGTTCTACATTCATCTTAAAAGAACACACTCCATTCGATACATTTTCTTCAATTACAACCAAAAGCATTTTTCTCTGGTTTCAACTTGTCTAGAAATATGCTTCTTCCGGAAAAGTTTCTTTTCTGTTATCAATTTAGTTTACACGCAAAGCACCAATTTAACAGACCTCAATTTAAAATATATAAAAAAAATATAAAATATCTCGAGTCTACAAGTTATTCGTTAAGGTAACATTGACGGAGGAAATCTTGGAATTCTTTTATTTTCCATTTTTTTCCTTTGCTTTACTGCTCATATTTTATGTAGTACCTTTTTCTGTTATCAAAATGGACTACTAAAGCAGCACACGCAAACTAGACATTATTTTTGAAAATATAGTTTTTCCTTTTACGAATTCTAATTTTTTGTAATTTATTTTTTTCTGTTTTATGCAAAAGCACGTGAAGTCCAGAAAATTTTTATTTTTTTATTTACAAAATTTACATCCAATTTTAAAAACTATCACGATATTTCAAATTTAATTCACACTAAGGCACATTATTTTTAAATCACATAGCTTCACGGAAAAATGCAATGAGATTATTATTCATAAATTATCTAATATTAAATTTAAAAGACGTTTGCTTAATTAAATACGGGAATTTTTTTTTTAATTTAGAGAGAGTTAATTCAGCTCATAATGGCAACATTAGTTGCGCGTGCTGAATCTAAAGCAGTTATTAATGTAAATATATTATCATAAACGCTTTTATTTTAGAGGAAAAAAAGTTATTTAAAATATGTGATGTCTTTTATATTTTGTTTTTTACTAAATATTTTCTAAAAAAGTGAGTTCAGATCATAAAGGTTAATATTCAAGTTGAAATTATATTGACTTACATACATAGATTAGCTCTATTCTGTTTTTCATTTACAGTATATATATATATATATATATAGCAACAATTTTTTTGGAATATTTGCTTACTAACGACTGATTAACTAAATATGACTTGAAATAATAAAATCTCAACTTGTAATACACAAGTTTTCATGCAGAATGCCATTGGAAACACATAATTAGTGTAATATTTAAAATTATCAACCTCTTTAATGTTAATGTAGTTTATAGTTTGGAGTGGCTATTGACAAATGACAGTAAATCTATATATATATATATATATATATATATATATATATATATATATATATATATATATATATATGTATAAGATATTGCTATTTTCTAAAATATTTATAAATTAAAATAAACTTAAAGGAAACGTTTTCCATTATATTTACTCAGAAAAAATGTCTCATATATCAAAAAATATAAGCACAAAACCCTTAAATGATATTTTTGTTGACATTTTGAAATCATAAAAACTAAACTTAAAATATTTCATAAAAGATATAGTCAAAAAGTTTTAGTTTCTTAAAAAATAAATTCTCAAATATCCATACAGACGTTTGCAAAGGAATTCTTGGTAATGATTAAAAACACATCATTATTAAATTCGTTGAAGAAAATCCTTAAAATTAAATCATAACATTCAAAATTTTTAAGCAATATGCTTATAAAATAACTAAACAAATAATAAAAAGCTGATCTGCATTTTTTATTACGGAAAATAATTTTCGAAACAATAATTTTGTAATAGAACTTAAAGGCTAAAAGTATATTCTTCTCATTCATATATAAATTTGTATAATTTTGAAATTTTAAAAATAATTTACAGATTAATTTTTATATATTTTTCTTCCATAGCAGATTAATTTTAATTAAAATATGATTAAAATAACAACTGCCTTTTGACGCACTTTAATATTTAGAATGACGTTTTTAATATGCTTTTTGTTTTTATATCGTTTGGAAACTTTATGGGAAAAATTCAGCAAAATATGTTATTTGTTATTAAATTGAATTGTTTTCAGTAAAAACTTTTAGCTATCTTATATTCTGCCACACGCACATTTCTTTCACTTCCATTAATTTAGGATAGAAGAATAATTTTTAAATTTTATTTTAGTGCTTTCAAAATTTAAATAACGAATTTTCAAGAAGAGTTTTAGATCTTACAATCAAGTCTTTTTTATTGGTTATAAACAAGTTTAAACCCAATATATAAATATTTAATGCAATAATAAGAAACAAAATCAAAATTATTTGCCTATAAGACTTTTTAATTTCTGGAAAAATACACGGAAATTATTTGTCAAGCTAAACTTTATGAAGATATAGTTTTTTTTTTAACATTTAATGAAAAAGATATATATTAAAAGTTTATTATTTTATAAATAATTTTATTTCTGGGTTTAAAAAAATTAACATTAACAATTGAGAAAATTAATTAGTAGTTTATTTAATATTTTATATGCATCACTAAAAATGATAAAAGTGCTAACAATTTTAAATTAAAGAATTTCTGTCAGACATTTTAAAGCAGCAGTATTAGAAACAATTTCAAAATTTAATGCAATTAGTAAAATATATTTATGTTAATAAGAACATTATATATTTAAATTGGAAATAAACGATACCTAAATTAAACTATTTAATGTATTTGGAAACTAAAAATTTCAATTATTATTATTATAATTAAACTTCACTAAGTAGGAAATTAGGTTTAAATTTTTTAAAAAAAATATGCTTACTCGAATATAAATATGGATCTATTTGGTTATTTTTCATTTAAGAATGAATTTCAAGAAATAAGTTTTCGAGAAAATAAATTTTTGGCAACAAAAATAACAATAAATTTTAAATTTAAACTTAGTTTTACAAATAATTTGTAATAGAATTGAAAACAAAAAAAATCCAAATACTCTGAAATAACTTTTCACTCATTGATATATAGATATATTTTTCGGATTCAAAAGGGAAGAGAAAATTTTAATTAAATTGATATAATTGTTTAATTATTTATTAAAGTAACCACATTATAGAAAACCATTCATCCTACAAGTGCAATACTAGTTCACAAGACTTTTAGAATTGCCAAAAAGAATCCATTTAATTTTATTTATAAGTATCTGTGATTGGTTTGATTAATTACTCTTTCGATTTTTAGAATAGAATAGCTTAGAATTTTTAGTTATATATTTTAGGTAAGAAATCTTTTGATTTCTTATCTAAAAATATGACAGAAAAATTCTAATCTCAATATATCAGTGTTTCAAAATGTAACTGTATCCATAAATCACTTTTGAAACACTGATATATTGCGATCAAAATTTTTCTGTGATATTTTTAGTAAGATTGCTAGAACACCAGTACTTCATATATAATCTATAATTCTAATTGTTCACTCTTTGATTTGGTCTTCTATTGATACTTTTATTATGATATTTTCTTGAAATGTGGGCAATTTTAGGTTGCTCATAAATCTATCATGTTTTGATAGAAAGCTTACAACAGGTTCATTGGATAAGAAACGAAAATGCATCTCTACTTTCAAATTTTATTTCCTTAAGTTCTTTACATTTTTATTTAAAGCAAACTTTCAAGTGACGGTTTTCATGCAGAAACTTATCCCAATTTCAAAGAAGGTGAAAGAACTAATAAACTAGTAAAGTTTAATTAAGTTAATCAATATGATAAAATCTAATTTTCGCATTGTAAAATTTATTAATTTATTGAGTTAAATTTGTGCATTCAAATTCTCGAAGTTTTAGTTTTGTGATACAGATTTGAAGAATACGGTAAGTAATTTTAATATATATAATTGATGATCAAATGAAAAGGTACGAAACGACATGGTGGATACAAATGTAGACTTAATTTAAAATACACACCATAGGCTGGAGCACAACGATCACTCTGATGAACAAGCCGCAGGATTCCCTGTTCCCAGAATTCCTGTGGCCATGACGAGATCCAGTCCTTCACAGCGTCCTTGAGTACGTCCGTTCAGCGCTTCCCTTCCAGGTGTTTCTTTAATGGACCAAACACATGGAAATCGCAGGGCGACATGATCAGATGGTCCAACGTCTCCCACTTAAACTTGCCCAGTTCCATGCGTGTGACTCTGGAGACGTATGAACGTGCAATACCATGGAGCAGAGGCACAGCCTTCGTGCGTAGCCCCAGTGTTTAGTTCTTGATTAACCTGCCTAGGCGTCGGAGTGCCTCACAGTACACATCGGAGTTTATAGTTTTTCTGTGCTCGTGGAACTCCATAAGTATCGGAAGTTAAACATCGAAATAGACGGTGAACAAACACCTTTCCCGCTGATGGTACGGTTTTGAGGATTTTAGGTATAAATTACGACTTATGTTTCCACTGGTTACTCACCTTTTACTTTAGGAAAAAGGATAACACCTCTCTACTTCTCAATCGTCGAATATTGCAGAACGAACGACACCCTGTCCTCATACGGACTGCCGCATCATTTGCACACGACGTTTGATAGGAGCCTTTGTTCTCACCAGTGACCGCGGGCGCCCGCGCATGCTCCGACCCCAGGCACGGACTCCAGTCACGTCCCGAGATGACTTGCTACGTTCTCCATGGCGCAATATGAAAATATTTAACTACACTACTGGCCATTAAAATTGCTACACCAGGAAGAAATGCAGACAACAAAATGATATTTATTGGACAAATATATTATACTAGAAATAACAAGTGATTAAATTTTCAAAACATTTGGCTGAATATATATATAGATCCTGAGAAATCAGTACCCAAAACAACCAGCTCTGGCAATAATAACAGCAGTTATACGCCTGGGCATTGAGTCAAACAGAGATTGGATTGCATGTACAAGTACACATGTCCATATAGATTCAACACGAAGCCACAGTTCATCAACCGTAGTGACTGGCGTTTGGTGACGAGCCAGTCGCTCGGCAACCATTGACCAGACGTTTCCTATTGGTGAAAGATCTGGAGAACGTGCTGGCCAGGGCAACAGCCGAACATGTTCCGTATCAAGGAAGGTCCGTACAATACTGGCAACATGCGGTCAAACATTATCCTTCTGAAACGTAAGGTTTCACAGGGCTCGAATAAAGGGTAAAGCCACGGGTCGTAACACACCATAAATGTAACGTGACTGTTTAAAGCAGCGTCAATGCGAACAAAAGGTGACCGAGACGTGTATCCAATATGACGAATGCACGCTGCCAGTGTGCATTCACCACGATGCCGCCAAACACGGATGCGACTATCATGATGCTGTACACAGAACTTGGATTCATCTGAAAAGATGACGTCTCGCCATTCGTGCGCCCAGGTTAGTCGTTGATCACACCATTGAAGGCGCTCTTGTCTACGACGCAGTGTCAAGGGAAGCCACAGCCATGGTCTCCGAGCTGAGATTCCATGCTGCTGCAAACTTCGTCGAACTGTTCGTGCAGACAATTGTTGTCTTCCAAACGACCCCGTTTCTTGACTCACGACTCGTGACGTGGTTGCACGATCCATTACGGCCATGCGGATAATATGCCTGTCTTCTCGGCTTCTAGTTATAGGTGGCCGTTGAGATCCCGCATGGCGTTCCGCATTACCGTCCTTAACCCATCGATTCCATATTCTGCTAACAGTCATTGGATTTCGACCGACGCGAGCAGCAATACTGCGATAAGGTAAACCGCAATCACGGTACGCTATAAATCGACCTTTATCAAAGTCAGAAACGTGCTGGTACGCATTTCTCCTTTTTACACGAGGCATCACAACAACTTTTCATCAGGTAACAACGTTCAAATGCAATTTGTGGATGAGGAACCGGCGGAACAATTTCCTTATTTAAACACAATGTAGGTGTCGCTACTGGCGTCTGCTTTGTCTGAATGCGCTGAAAAGCTAATCATTTACATATCACATCACCTTCTTCCTTTCATATAAATTTCACGTCTGTATCATGTCACCTTCTTGATGAAGCAATTTTAATGTCCAGTATTGTATTACGTTTTTACGTCGTTTCGTACATTTCCATTTGATCACCTCTTATATTTTAAAATTTTTTAGATATTTTTATTCAATTGTGTAAATATTTCCATGAAGAATATACTAAAATCATTATGAAACTTTTTAATTGACTTAAAGTAAAGAACTGAATCCTCTATCCTAGCTATGATACTCTTATCTATAATATAGAATTCTCAATTAATTTGCTTTTGATGGTATCCGCTTACAACTGTGTGCAATTATAAATGAAATATATACTATTCTCTGAAATTTAAACAAATAATTAGTTTTTCAATTTTAATTGTTCTGAAGTTTATTACTTTATTGTTGCTACTTTACGACATTGCCTTTTACTTTAAATGTATTTGTAATATTCATGACAATGTTGTAGACATCTTATTACCTTTAGAACAATTCGAGGATGAAACAAAAGTTAATTCCTTTGTATTCCATAAGTTCAAAATCATTTTAGCAGTATCTTATTGAAAGCAATTGTTTTAGTTAAAATTGTATGTATGTTGCTTCACTGCTACAGTTAACTTTTTTCATATAGAAATAGAAACGCTATAAAAAAGTGCATTAAGCTTTTTGTATTTAATTAAAAAGGCATTATTAACAGATGGAATGAATTTCAAACACTATTGAACTTTCTTAATAGGATTAGAATAATTATTAATTTTGCATTATGATATGCAATTGTTTATTGATTCATTTCTCTAACATTTGCATGACGTAAATTTTATAAAAATGGCCTTGACTTTAACATAAAGAAAAATATTTTTAAGAAGCTAATTTTTTATATTTTTTTCAGGTATTAATGAACAGTATTGATTAAAATATTCCCATTTATTTTGTATATGGATGATTATTTTTTTTACTGATTTTCAACAGTTTTATGTTTAAAAATCATGCAAATAAAAATTAATCTTAAAATGATTAAAAATAAATATATTTATTTGTAGATTAATATAAAAGAAAAATTAGAATAGAATAATTTTTAAATATAAATTATATATTTAATCTATCTTAATTATAAATATGAATTTTGTCAGTTTAAGGTAAGAACTTTAATTGTGAGTTAGAAACTACGTTTAACTCTCTTTATTTAATTATGAATTAACAATTAGTTCTTATGTCACAAAAATAAACTTAATTCACTTATTCTACAGTATAATAGTACTAATTGAAACAAAATTGAAGCTTTATTTATATTTTAGAATGATTTTACGTGATTAACAATTACATGATAACAATAATTGATTAGTAATTAATAATTTATCTGTTAAGGAATTAAAACTTCTTAACAGATGTAAAAGACAGTTTTTTATTCAATGCAGAAGGATATTTTTTCCCACACACATTCATTCATTTTAGTGATGAAATAAGCGGCCATTGATAGTTGCATTGTAAGCTAACTAGCTCTCCGTTTTCTGAATAATGAATTCCTTTTGAAATGACATTCTGAATTGAAAACTGAATATTTGTGCTGCTCTTTATTTCTGATAAAAAACAAAACAGCTTCATTTCTCACAAACAATCGACAGTTACAAAACTGTTATAAAAATAAAAATAAGAAGACTTTACAGGAACAACTTGTGTGATATTGACGTTCTGGTTAGAAGGACTCATAGCTCAATCTCTCCGGAGAATATAAGAAAGAGGGAAAGGCTTCTATGGGCAGGCAGACGAACAGAATGTAATTGATTCTGGGCTTGGAGTGGGTGACAAGTGATGCGATAGACACTTCAAACGACTGCCCCCTATCCAGCAGGTTTCCTTGAAGAATGGATTTTTTCTCAGGAGGAATTCACAAAGGTAGTCTTCCGTCTAAACTACATTCGATTCTTTGAGGATTTCAAGTTTAAGAAATACCAGATTCTTTACGATCCACTAGACTGGATATAAAGGTGGTACAAGTTCTGGCGGCAGATGTTTCGGCCAATTCAGCAGAAAGTATATAAAATGACAGAACATTAGAAGATATATTGACTGCTACTG
Source organism: Latrodectus elegans (assembly GCA_030067965.1). Lineage (NCBI taxonomy): Eukaryota > Metazoa > Arthropoda > Arachnida > Araneae > Theridiidae > Latrodectus > Latrodectus elegans. The sequence continues at coordinate 54,221,263 of CM057818.1, read as the reverse complement.
CCGTTCTATTTATTTTAATTTTGAAACACTTTATCTAAATATAATTAAGCTAAAAGGAAGAAAACATGCATAAGAACTCTTATTTAAAATTAAATGGAATTAATCACACAGGACTTGATTTTTAAAAACATTCCTGAAAATATGATTGGTAATTGGTTTTTATAAAATAAAAATAAAATATTCAGCATCATTATATCATATGATTATAAAGTTAATATAATTATTGGTAATTACAATTAAAAAATATTTATATTAAACTAACACATTTCATAAAAGTATATATGATAAATAATAACATATATCTTTTGCTTCCAAAATAATTATGTTTTAATAACTTTTATGCAATTATATTCTTATAAATTACAAAAAAAGTAAAATTTTTAGTAATAATTACAAATTTTAAAATTTATTAATATTTGCAGGTAATTCTAAACTTTAATTTTTAAAACGTATTTAATTGAAATTACTACAACTTTTTATGTCATCGTAAAAATAAGCTGTTTTCTAATCTCATTCAGACTTTTACAACGGCAATAAAGTAAATATGTTTAAAAAGAACAACTAACATACATGTTTAATTTTTTTTAAATGGGAATGGATGCAACGACATGAATAAAAATCTACAACATTAAATCACTTTCATTTCTTAAAGAGCAGCAAATTTTAAATTTCAATGATATAAATGACATTTCAGGTTATTTTCGCTAAATATGTTTCCATTTTCTTTACAGATCAAATCTCAACCCACTTTAAATTCAAATACGTAATGTTCGTGAAGTAATTCGAGTAAACGTAAAATATTATTATCGCTTTTATGCGATATTAAAACATCTTTAGAAACAGTAGCATACATTTTACAAATAACTAAAAGAGAGGGATGCTTAAACAAGGAGTACTTTTCATAGATTAAATAAATAAAAGAGTTTAAATTTTCCTACTAATACATCCATTTATATGTGATACTATAAAACATATCAAAATGCTTATAAGCATCTCATTTGGCGAATAGCTTGAAAGTATCTTTCCATGACGTCAGTAACTCTTATGGCTAGTCGTTTATGAAAGTGATGTTTGAAAATAAAACCATTTCAAAAATGAAAAATTTCGCTAATAAAGAAACGTATTTCTTTAATTTTATTTTATTTTTCTGAATGCTTTTGTATCTGTAAATAAAACGATTAGTCAAATTCAACAACTGAATAACATATCGTGACACGCATAAATAAAAGTAAATAAAGCAATTATTAAAATATTACAAACGTTTGTAAGCAATTTAACGAATTGTATAATAGTTTTATGAATAAATCACTGTTTGTAATAGTTAAAATATAAATCAGTTCCTGACTATTTTTCTTGTATACTGTTTGTTTATTAAATATAATTTAAAAATTCTATTACTGAAAAAATAAATCCTGATCATCTGTGCAAAATTTAATTGAATCTTCGATAATCTTTTTCTGCTTAAAACAGAGACCTAAATACATTGTCCATTTAAATTTTCCTTCATTTGATACGTGTTATTATAACATTGGCAGTTTATTTACAAAAATAAACATTTTTGTATTTTTATTGAAAAATTCGCTTAAATTAAGAAAAACGAACAATATTTTACAACAAAATATCTAAACTTCTAGTTTAATTCACTGAGATTCTAAAAAAATTTTTTTTTCCTAAAAAATTAAAATTTATTATTTTATTTTCCCTTAGAGATAAAAAATAAATTTCTATTCTTGGATTTATAAATATTTGGTTTGATCTTTGCAATTAGGTTTTATCTAAATTACTATAAAAGACCGTATTTACATCCAAAAGTACTATTTTCGAATCTACTTCCTATCATTCAAAATTTTCTTATAATTAAAATTTTTTAAATAATCGTAAGATCTTTTAAATACCTAGCAAGTTCCTTATCGTCGAAACTTGCTAGATATTTACTAAATTTTTACTTTCTTAGAATTATTTCATATTCTTTCTTTCTTTTTTCATTTTGTCTTGTGCCAGCTCGGCTGGCAAAATGGGGTGCGCTGCTCTACTTTTTCATACAGAACCGTATTTGGTGTGGAGTCCGACTGCTTCAGTACACACATGCCATAGGGACCCGTTTATAGGGTAGGCAACCATTCACACCTCATTCATACACAGAAAGGACAGGATAGATAGAGAGAGAAAGTACATCCATGCCCGAGCAGGGATTCGAACCGTAGTCATGCACTCAAACCACTAGACAGGGTGGTCGGGGTATTCCTTCATTAAAATATAATTATATTTTATGTTAACCAATTGTATTACTGAAAATCAAATATTAACCAATTGTAGCACTTAAAATCAAATGTTGAAATAAATATTTTTGAATAATGTTAATATCACTAGAAAAAACTTCATGATAAATATATCAATGAAATATTACTTTAAATTATTACATCGTATCTGATTTTAATTGTGTTTAAAGAAATTTAAATTAAAAAATATTAGAAATTTTCTCGTAAAAATTCTATAAGTAAATTTTACAATATTTAATAAAATGCATAAGTCATTTTAAGATTTTTTATTTTAAATTCAAATTAAATGAATAGATTATTTTAGTAAATGATAAGATAGATAAAAATTAAAATCACGTAAAAATAAATGTATAATTTAGTTTCGCTCCTAACAAAGTATCATAAAGCGTTTTATCTTTATTGCTACTATGCTTTGGTTTTGTATATTTTCACTTAGCATTACAAATTTTACAGAAATAAAAATAATTGTTATTCAATACATAAAATGTTTTAATAAAATAATTAGTTTGGATTTTATATGTATAATAATAATATATTATATTAGTAATTATATATATAATATAATACACAAATAATTAGTTTGAAATTATTTTAAATTTACATACATTTTTTCTGTAATGTTAAATATATTTTGAAATAAAAATTATATTTTTTTTTTCTTTTAAGTTATACAAGTAAAGCAAATAGAATTTTATTTATACGTAAAGCATTTTAAAAGTAAATTAACAGTGGTTTGAAATTCTATTATTTTATTTTTATAATAGCTCTCTCTTTATATATATTCTAATAATTATACTACATATTTTTCTCTAAAATTTCGAATATTTTTTATTTCATTTTTACAATTTTTTGGAAATTATTTAAATGTATTGATAAAATGTTTTAGGTGCTTATATATCACAGGAGCGATACATTTTTTCCAGCATTTTAAATAAAAGAAAAATTCCTTTTTTAACAAGACTAAATATATTTTTAAACTGCAAGCATATAAATGTAAAAAGAATTTAAAACAATCAGACTTATATAGAAAAAATGATCATAGAAATTAATTTCCTATTAAGTAATTTTACTTTCAAAAACGTTATACACCGAATTTAGGGTAAATATAAGTTTTTAATAAATGTATTTACCTGATATATATAAATTACATACAAAATTTATTTATCGGAAATTATACCAAGGATATTATTATATACCAAGAATAAATATAAGCTTTTTAATAAATATTTTATTTCATACAAAGTTATCTATTAAATAAAGCTTTTCCGTCCAAAGTCTTGTAATAACGTCACTAGATGGCAGTGCAAACGAATATATTTCGAATAAAGGGATGCAAAGTAAAATTCAAATTCCTTCTGACAAATGTCATTTGTGTTTCTTGTGAAAAATACTTATATCATCTAAGTTGGCGAATATGATAATATTCCTACTAACCTGAGAAAGAATATTATCATATTTAATTCTTTCGAGAATACTAACTATGCTCAGAGGATGCACTGTTATGGACATAGTAATGAATTGCTACAGTAAAAATTACTTAGATTAAAAAAAAATAATAAAAACCATGAATAATAATTACCAGATATACGTACTTGTTTTAAATAATAAGATAATGCAAAAATATAAATGTGATTCTTGCCTTGTGAATAAATATATATATATATATATATATATATATATATATATATATATATATATATATATATATATATACATTTTATATATATATATATATATATACATTTTATATATATATACATTATATATATATATGTGTGTGTATGTGTGTGTGTGTGTGTATGTGTATACGAATGCAAGTCATTTTACCGCTTACTGAAACGATACTTTTTTGAGTAGAAAATGTCATTTTTAGTCCATAGATAATACTTCAGGTTGTATTAAGTAAGTAAAGTATTCGGCTACTCATTTATTATTTAAAATCGTTTGAAAATAAAGATAAAACAGACGGGCTAGAAACTTTGAATAACATTTTTCTTCATTTTCAGTAAATGCGCTTTTCAGCAGCTGCTGCATTAAATATATTCTTTCACTAGGGATGAAAATGCTTAATTCTGTCGTAAAAAAGAAATTATTTCCCTCCATTTATCTAGATATTAGCCTTAATTGCTTAGTTGAGTGTTAATAGCTACTAAATGCCGGCTTCTTCTAAAATATTGGATGGCAGCAGCATGACTACTAACAACATAAATATGCAGAAATCTTCCTGATAATAAAAGTTCAATAATTGATTTTATAATGAATTATATCGATTTATTTGGTGCACATGAAGTGTTAACCATTAATTACTTTAATAGTTCTTCATATTATTTAATTTTATAAAGATATATTTGCCAATTTTTTTTCATGTAATTTACTATAAAGAAAATGGATAAAGTTTAAAAAATGGGAATCAAAATTTGACGATTAATTATTTAAAGTATAAAATGTTGAATTGTTACATTTATACTTGACGTATAGAATACATAGTTACAAAGAGATTTATAAAAGATAATTTCACTTTAACTATAAATCATTTTTATTAGCATTAGCTATACTTTTACTTTTGTTTTATGATAAAAATAAAATAATAATTTCGCTGAAATTACGAAACATATGTAAACTCAATATAATGGATGCAGACATAAAATTATAAATAATTGTAGTGTATAGCATAATCCAACGGAATATTTATTTTTTCAAAAATAATAGCTTAAAAATATTTATAATAGAATGAATTTTAAATTTATGTACATTTGATAAAACTTAAATTATAAATTTCAATAAATCTTAAACAAAAATTCTTAAAAGCTTAATATTTAATATTTGGAGCGTCATGAATATAAAACTATGTATATAAAGTATATAAAAACTTCCAACTTGTTAAATTTACTGCTGTTTTGTTTTCTAGGTGCTCTTATTTTTCTTAATTTTGGGCATTCAGTTTTACGAATTTCATGCGATTAAAAATGTAATGAATAAGTGTTTTTAACCATAATTTATAAATATTAAAACGTATAAAATGTGCATTATATAACTTGCTAAAAAATCATCTAAGTTGGCGAATATTAGTACAAAGCAGTGAACTAGAAAACTTTTGATTCTTAAAGCTGATGCAAAAAACAGGAAAAGAATCGCATCCCATTTATTGGACTATTTGCCTTATTTCCGTTTTCCTGAACACGCCAGAGAGTGCTCAGTAGAAATCAGTCCATTTATTTCTGTTCGGCCCCTTTTTTTCCGTTTCATCAGTTTTCTGAGACCAGTAAAAATGACTTTCAAACAGTTCTATTGTTTACTTCTTTAACTTCGTACTTCTTATTTTTTTGTCCACTCTTAAAATGAGAACCACTTTGTGTCTCGAACATTCTTTTCTGAAACGTAGATACTATATTTGACATAGTTCTAAATATTTACTAGATTTTAATTTAATTATAAAAATATGTTTTTATAATATATAATTAAAAAAAATTATTCATTATCTTTGGTAAAGAAAAATTAATGTGATATAATAGAAAATGATATTTAACCAAGATATAATTATTGCATAGAATAAATATTATTGAAGTATCATTTATATGAATTATTAAATCAAAGTAATTATTGACATGGTCATTAAATGGTGGCATCACTTGAGGGATATGTATTCTTTAAATTTTTAACAAACATGAAGAAAATTTAAATGATAAAGACAACACTGATTCTCTTACAATCAATCAGATTCTAAAACGCAAAATTTTTCTAATCATTAGCCCCCAAAAAATTGTCCTATCGATTTTTATAATCTTTCACAAAAATCAATGTGAATAATTTGCGACGTGACCATTAGGTTGATACACAGTGTTTGTCTTGAAATTTGCTAATTTTAATCTTGAACCATCTTGAAAAACTACTTTTATGTATTAAAAGTATTTTTTGCTTTGTTAAAATAAAACTAAGATGATTGAAATCAGATATGTAAGAATTTTGAAGTACAATTGAAAAAGTGGCATAATATTTATATTCTCTTCATATTTACTCCCAGTTAATTATTCAAATCACTTTACTTCAAGCTTAACAATAAATTCATCTTGAAAATGAATGTCATTTTCAACTAAGTCAAAATCTTTTCTCAGAAATCTGAAAAGGAGTGACGCATCGCAGATTGCGCAAACTTTAAATAATGAAACAATGCAGTTAATTATTTAAAAATATTCATTGATATGAATAAATAAAAAAATTTAATCTATTAAAAAGTGTGTTTAATATACTTCAATTATAAATGGATACCTAAACAAAAAATTGCGTCACAATTAATAAATTTCCAATTGAACATGTTGGCATTGCTTTATTTAAGCCTAACGTTTCCCTTTACAGATTGTCAAGAATCGATATCAGTCATTTTGGTTATTCCTGCTTTAATATTATAATTTTTACAATATTTAAAAAAAATTATTTTATAAAAAATAACTTATATGTATGTATGTAATATGTGTATGTAATTAAAATGCTATTTTAAAAACGTAAATATTTACTATTTTAATACTATGACTTTCTTTTTTTCACTGTTGCATTCATTAAGAAAATGGATATTTTTAATTAATTGAAAGTTAAATTTCTGATATTTTCATTCACAGTACATTAACGCAGATTTATACCTCTAATAATGCGAAAAATTAGCGTTAGTTAAAAGCTGACTGAATAATTCTTTATTATATGTCGTAAATTTGATTTTAATAAACGTAAATTTATTTTTAAGTTAATTACTTCCTTCTGGCTGTCTCTAAAATTAATGTTGAGTTTATTTTCATTGTTTACCGAACTTGTTCTTCTACCATTACTTGTTGCCACTCACAGAAATCCATGCTTTTAATGTAATAATAAAAATTAAATACTGTTTGAATCAAATTTGATGGGATATTTAGCAAGAATTGTTTTAAGCTAATTACAAATATATGTATCGTTTTTATCTTACAAGTAACTAATTCAGTTTCTTTGTTTTCATGTGCTTCTATAAAATAAAATAAGTATCATTAAACATATTTTACATTATTCGTTTTAGCATTTCCAAAAAAAAATTTTTTTTCATAAAATATATTGAGTGATAGCGTTTTGAGCTTTTATAAATAAAACTTTCAGCTTCAAGCAATTGTTTTTGCCCAAAGTTTTACTGTATAATAAACTTATCCGTCATTTCTGGCGTCCTCTCACGTTAATATGCCAAAGTGACAGCAACTTTTCCTCATTTTGGAAAGATTTATTCTCTAACTAAGAAGTCAGCTTAGATACTGGATAAGCTTATCCTGATACGTAATGGAAGGAAAGTTCCTTCAATGGACATAGGAAACTGCGAATGGTGGAGTAAAGTAGGCTTTAGTCTCCTCTCGTTCTTAAGACAAGAATGAAGGATGTGCTGAGTAGGCGGGTCAACTTCTGGATCGCCACCAATACCCGAGAACCCTCAATCATTTTTCTATAATAAACCCTTTTCAGATTATTAAGAGAGTATTCTGATGTAAGAGACGTTTTTGTTGATCAACAGTTTTTCTCCATTACTTGCCAAAATATTATATATTATTATAATAGCTTTTTTTTATTATCAAATAATTTATTTTCTGAGTAAATTTCTGTAAAATATTCATGATTCCCCATGATAAAATCAAACAGATTATGTTCACAGTTGTGTTGATTAAACTAGGACATACGACTGCATTCAAAAAATTACTAAAAAGTGACACACTTTTTAAATTACATATAGTATTTTATCAATATATTTTTACAATCTATCATGTTAGATAGACTTCAATAATTGACTAATTATAGAATTTCTGTGAACGTTTCTGCAAAGATTGTGTGATACATAATGTTGACATTTTTATCATTGTTACCACAGTTCTAGAATTCATTTGAAAAAATAGAAATTTTTTATAAGCATTGAATGTTTGAATCTTCCTTTCATCACAACAAGCATATTATTACTTCTCATATATATATATATATATATATATATATATATATATATATATATATATATATATATATATATATGTATATATATATATATATATATATGCTGGCCAACGTGCCTGACTACGGATAGGAAGGTCCTGGGTGTTCGAATCCCGGTTCAAACATGGATGTACTTTATCTCTCTCTTGTCTTTGTCCTTTCTTTGTGTGTGTGAATGAAGTATGAATGATGCCTACCCTATAAACGGGTCCCTATGACATGTGTGAGGGTGCGATATTGGCCCACCTCCAGTGGTGCACCCGGGACAACGCCTCAGCGGCTGAGCGGTCGCTGTTTCTTGGGTATCAGGGAACAATAGATTAATAGACTATGTTGCAGTTGTAACTGTCAACAATCTGCCATTAGAATATATATAAATATATATATTATATATATATATATATATATATATATATATATTTAAAATTATTGAATATAGTGATGTTTTTAAATAAAATTAACGGTGTCCTTTTATTTTAATAAATTAAAATTTTTTATTAAAATTTGCACACATAAATTATCACGAAATTTATGGATTTAAGCAATATAATGGAGCTTTATTTTAAACGAAAGTTAATTTTTAAAACTAAAATTACTCTAAAGGGTATTATTATTCACATGAATACATTTATTTTCTTTTTTAAAATCATTGTCATAATAAACCTATTAATTTCCTGAAACTATTTAAATCTTTTTCTCATTAATCTTTAATAATTATTACGGAGAAACACTAACTCCAGAATATAAATAATTCGAAGCAAAATTTGAAATATACACTTGTAACCCTAATTAAATATACAATTCTGTTTCGTTTATGATATAGATACAAAAAGTTACATAATATTTTAATCATGATTAAATGGCTTAAAGGACAATATTTGGTGTAACATATTTTTTTTTCCTACGCTCATCCTCGGCATCTCTGCTATTAAATAACGAACAGCCCAATAAAAAGATGAACAAGCATAAAAACAAGAGTTAAGTCCTTTAGTAGCTTCAAAAGAGTTGACAGTCATAAACTATAAAACCTTCAGGGCAATTCTTGTGGTGAGCAGCATCTATATTATCATGATTTCACAATGGACAACGAGCAAAATCCATTACACGTATTCGACGTAGATATTTTTGTAGAAAGTCATGTCCAGTTGTCACCCGGAAGCAAGAGACACCTACAGCTCGTGGTAAGGAGCCAGGGATTTTATTGTTCCCAACAAGCAGAGTATTCAATTGCCTCTTCATAGCCGCATCAGCATAAAGGCAAACTATGTCATACTTTATATTATTAAGGATTACACTTTAGATGTTACGCAAAGACAAATGGGGATTTGGCTGATTAATAAGGGAACCAGATTTCGCAAGTCCGTCTGGCTGCTTATTTCTAAAAAAGATTGCAGTGGTTCGGGATCCATTGAAGAGCAACGCTGTCCTTGATTTCAATGAGTTTGTGTAACTTCATTCTGCAAGAGAATGAACTGGTGCACTAATGTTATAATTTAGATTTGTAAGCGAAAGAATAACAGCCTGTGAATCAACAAGGAAAACAAATTTTTGATCATGGGTGCTTCTTAATTTGTCAATTGCATAAGCTATAGCAGCAAGATCGCCATCGAAATTATTGCAGTGTATTACCACAGGGAAACTTATACTAAAATCTTTTACATTAAGTTAATTATTATCATGAATACACTCCAGCACAAGCATTTTTATAGCATTCTCTGCAGAATCATCTGTGAAAATATGGTGCTAATCCTCAGAAGGGTATCTGTTGCTGTAAAGTATAATAATTTAAAGAAATTATATTCAACAGATATTTTGTAAGTTCCAAATAAATTCCATTAAGAGTGAAAACATATTTCTGGAACAATTATCCATTGTGGTCTACGTTAAGTTAATTATTATTATGAAATGGCATCCCAAGAATAAAAACTGTACTTTAATTAATTATATGTCACAGATTTAAAATATCTTAAGTAGTGGTATAAAACATTGGAACTCTAGATAATATTTTTAAATGGATTTCTTATTCTCTTTTTAAAAATATTCATTTCCAATTCATTTTAGTAATTTTTTACTTTCTATTCGGGAAAAAGGGGGAGCTTTTCATCAGCACAAATGATTCCCTAAGGGGTGTGTAAAAAATAAAGCCAAACACAGTAACAAAAAAAAAAAAAAAAAAAAAAAAGAAGAAGAAGAAGAAGAAGGCTAGAGCTTCAAAAACTAAATTATCATTAATCGTTCCTTTGTACACATGTGGCATTTTGAGTCCCAAGAGAATACATTTTTTCTTGTTCAAATGTTCTCGAAAAAGGTCAAAGTTGAAAACCAAGTAGTTAGTAAGGTTAAAATTGTTAATAAGAAAATGAATAAGGAGTTTTCGTCACAAATGAAAAGAAAATTATTTTTTCTTAAAAATATTTATTCAGTTTTGTATTTGATATAATATTATAAAAATATTTAAGCTTTTTTTTAATAGTTTATTTATATCATAAACATAATTCTATAATTTGTGAACTATTAAATGTACATATGTTAGGTCAAAAAATTTATTGATTTTTTAAAATGGCATCATATTAAAGGATTTTTTTTAATTAGTAGAAACTTTAGTGTGAGGTTGTATTCCTACTTTACACATTAAGAATAAAGAAAATTATTTCTAACAAAAGATTTAAAATAATTATAGCTTGATGATTATAAAATGTATAATTACTATATTGTAATTAAATTTAAAGTGATTTTTGACACAATTTAAAGAATCTTTCATAAATTTGAAATTCTTAAACTTTAGAATCATAAAGTAATAACAATGAATAATTGTGGCAATTAATTCTATCAACTTGTTAAATATAAATGCTTGCATTAAAGTAAAAAAAAATAAACCATGTTTTTATAAATAAGATTATATATTTAAAATGTACAAGAAATGAATCGAGAAAAAAACTTTAGCATGTATATTAAGATACATTTATTATATTAATATATGTTTATAATATTTTTTTTTATAAATTTCATTTTAAAAAGTAGACAATAATATAAATATATTAAAAATGATATGAACTAAAATTAAATAAAGTAAAATTAGCAATTAATTAGATGTTTCAAAAAGAATAATGTGCCAATGTTTAAGAAACCAACGAACAAAGCTTATGATACCCAAACATGAATAAATGCCATTGAAACTATGTATCTGTAATATATTTTATTATCATCAATAATGGATTTAAAAATTATGCTCTATAAAAAAGTTATAGTTAACTGAAAACTATAAATTTAAGAATTATAAATGATATATGAATTATTTAAGAAATAATATGTTCAAACTTTATTGAAATTACTCTTCGATTTAACACACATATTTTCTTGTACCCATTTATTTGTTTGATGTAAGATTTTAAATGAAATTAGTAGTAGTATGATGTTGTATTTAGTCTAATTTATAAGATTATAATATTTTGATAAATATTATCATCTTTTTCCAGCGAAATTTTAAATTCTCAATTATTTTGATCACCAAAAAGATAAATGCAAACCCATAATCTTTATATTTACACAAACTATTATGTAGTTTACGATGATATAAATATTCATTTGTATTCATACAATTCAGTAATAAAAAATCTCTCTTATCACTGTTCATGAAAAAGAATAAATTCATTAAAATTTTTTAGTACACCCATCTTTCTGATGGGTTTTAGTTTATTGAATTTTCAATTTTTTATAGAGCTCCTTTTTATATTCATTTCGTAAAATGCATAGAATTTATTTGACTTCGAAAATCAAAATCTTTACCGAAACGTAAGAAAATCATTAATAATGACTTTCAATTGTATTTTGCTGACATCAAGCCAAGATCTGCTTCCTTACATGAGAAAAAACACGTCCTCAATATCAAGTTGAACAAGTAAATTTATATTTTTCGAATAAATATGTATCTTTGTTTTTGGTAAAATATTGGTGGGTAAAGCATTTGAACAAGCGATATGCTATCTAAAGCTTCTTTAAAAAACTTTTATGTGGATCATTACTGCATTTACAAATTTCTAGGAGTAAATATAAAATCTAGCGTTGTTCAGTAGTATCTGAACTTGAATTTAGGTGCTACCACTATGTCGCAATTAGCCATTTTAAAAATATACGATGTTTGGAGGTACAATATACTTGGAGACGCTTTAGATTATAAATAAATATTTTTATATGGCTTATGCTTTATATGTAGATTAAAAATTTAACAATTGGTAAAGCTTCATGCTTTCTTTTGGTGTAAAAATAGCTAACAGTTTTTAATGCTTCACAAACTTTAAAGTTCGCAGATTATTATAAAAACACTGAGTTTTACATTTGACTATTATTAAAACTTCTTATTTTTCTTTCTTTCCTATTATAGTTTTAAATTTAAATTTACCTTACCTCTTTTTCAGTATATATATATATATATATATATATATATATATATATATATATATATATATATATATATATATATATATATATAATATGTATATATATATATACTATAGTGTGTGTATAAAATCTATATTGGGTTGTTCGGAAAGTAGTAATTTCGTTTTTCTTACATGGATCAGTTTTTTCTAGCTTCTCGTCTAAGTTCACCGGAATAAGAGATTTTTTCTAGTAAAAACCAACCAAGTTATGTCTGTGGAACCGTGCTACTACCAGAAAGATGGTTAAAGCTATTGGACTTGAATGGACAATGTGCTATGCAATGCAATATTTATTTGCTGCACGTTTTTTTTTTTTTTTTTTTTTTTATGAAAAACGAAATGAATTTCCAAACAACCCAATATAGATAGCATGAATAAAAAAAAAATCTTATTATTTTTTAAGATAATATGCTTCTTTAAAAAGAAATCAGAGAGATACAATATTATACTAATTTTTTTTTTTTGGTTTTGATAAACATTATAAGATCTTGAACCTTGAAGAAAAATACTTAATATGTTAATCATATTTTAATTTATTTTACTTACTTGTCTCTCGATCTTCAGTTTTTGTACTTGATAACTAATTCAATCAAGACAATACAACAGTAATAACAACTTCATAATATAAAATAATTATTCTAAAAAAAGCTTGCTTCTAACAAAAATGCAATTAACTCTCCAAACTAAATTGTAATAAAATAAATAACTACTGATTTAACATTTAAAACTGTTGCTTTTTTGTAAAGTACTTCATAAAACCATTTTATTTTTGAAAAGTTTGAGTTTTCTTTAAGTCCTGAAAATTTACTTATTAATGGCACATAAATATAAAGTTTTGCCATTAATAGCTATATTTATTGCGGTATATGAAATATGTAGATATTTAAAATAAATATTCACTGACATTTCATTTTAAATTAAGTGCCACTTTTTTAAAATTATAATACATAATTAGATCATTGTTTTTTTTCTCAATCTTTATAATAAAATAATGTAGATAAAATTGCTTTCAAGCAATTCAATTATATGCCTTGATGCTTTAAATACTAAGACATAATATAATTTGAAAGTTTTTAATATGTTGAAAAAAAATAAGTTTACTTCAAAATTTATTCATCGATTTAGGGATTATTTATAGTCTACTACTTTTTAGCAGAAAACAAAATTTGTTCATAATAAAATTATAAATAAAATTTCAAAATAAATTTATCAAACTTATTATTTTAAGAAATTTTAATATTCACAGATAACTATTAAATTTAGATAATCGTTCATCACACCATATTTCTATTCAGATCACGAGCTTTAGTTCTGAAAAATATTCTTCGAATAATATATACTCAAGATTTTCCCAGAAGATTGACATAACGGAAACAATGTTTTCCCTCTGTTTCCCAAAGAGTTCGAAATTTTAAATCCTGATCACGCTTCACACGCCAATGTTCAAAGGAACCCAATAAATCCAAAAAATAGAATGGGTAAAATAAAACACGCAAATGCTGAAGGCGTAATTCATACCACTCATCGATTTCACTCAGTTCACGCATCGAAACGTGCACCACATTTCAAATTTTGTGTTGATATTTTCACATGAAAGGAAAGAAATATGCTGGTTGGCAACATGCATTTTTAATCTCGAAGAAGAATATGCTCTTCGTTTATTACTCCAGTCAGAAGCAACATATTAAGTTAGACTCCGCTTTAGAGTAAAATGTCTGTAAATAACGTTATTTTGACCCGTGATACACATACACACACAATATATATATATATATATATTCGTGTAGATTGAGAGTTGAAGAAAGCAACCACTCGATGAACACAAGACTTTTATTTCTAAAAAAATTCCACTAGATATACCAGCTGTAACAATCACAATTATACATCTACAATTCTTCAGATACAATAAGTAACAGATTCCAATCACAGGTCTCAAATACCTCAGGCAGAGAACAGCTTCTCTAAACTAGCAGTCACGACTAATCATCTTCACAAAACTGACTGTCTTTACAAAACTAAACTGTCTTCACAAAACTACACTATGTCGGGCTGCGGTATTTATACCTGACTTGGCGGAAAAATCTACTAATTTCGCCAAGGTTTTGGAAGCTTCTAGGCTATCTCGCTAAATATTCGACCTAGAGCTTAAGTGATGGATGTTTCCAGAAGTATCTATTTCTCACCAAGTTGCAAAAGTTTTCTCGCCAAAACATCGCCAAGTCATCAAATCATTAGAAAACCCGCTTTTAACGTATAGCACGTCTAAATACCGCAATGTTTGCCCAAAATGTGAGTATTTCAGATCTGTCTGAGATATTTTAAGACATATACAACAATTATTTATAAATTTGTATTCCATTTTTTAAATTTTTTTTTGGTGATGAAGAAATACTGCCAAAATGACGTCTTGTGCCATATGCAATGACGTGAATACTAGGGTCACCAAAATAGAATTTTCTGCATAATTCTTATAGGTTTCTATATCTATGACGTAATAGAAACCAGATTGCCACATACATAAAAAAAATCGGAAAAAAATCATCAAACTCCGAATTTGGCATCCAGGACCTTACGGCATCTGTGCCATACAATAGATATATATTTCAGTCACTATACATTTCATAGTAACTGATGTATATAGAAATAGTAATTTGATCATGTGTTATGTATTTTTAAATTTATATTAAAATGTCTTATTTATTTGACTAGTGTCAATATGATAGAGTTATGAAAATAAACGAGATTAGTTCAACAAACGTATCAAAATAATCACACTTATCTTGCAAGGAAACAATGTAATCAACATGTTCGTAAAAATATTCATATCAAAATCAAATATTTAAATAAAGAATGAAATTAATAAAATCATTTTCTTAACATAAAATAAGAAACGATGGATGAATTTATCTTCGTAAATTATATTCATTTAATGCTTATTGTTTCAAAGCAATTTTTCTGAAAGAAGTTTTAAGCTAAATGCATCATTTTATTAAATTTCTTAAATGGCTAATGATATATTCTGACCTAAATCGTTCATTTCAAGTTATGTATATATATATATATATATATATAAGGGGAATGCAATGTGTTTCTGTGTGCTTTGGAGTTACAAAATTTATCCCAATATTTTATAGCGTCAAAAATGACTTTTCACTATCCCTTACGTGTAAAGTGTATAATATGATATGTGTATTTCCTTCAGAAACAGTATATTTTACGTCAGAGCACTTTTTCTCTGTAATGAATACGGAGAAGAGCAGTGAAACTGAAGGAAAGTAGGTAGAGAAAAGATATTTCTTTTCTACTATTGATTTCAAAGAAAAACTAAGTGCCTCGAGTATCACGTACCTGCTCTGCTACCACAAAATTGAAAAATGGAATTTTGCGGATTTTCTCTTTTCTATTACTTATTTATCTTTGCCCTGAAGATATCCATTGAATGTACGGTAAGAAGTTGTGTTCTGTACTATGAAATGTCACGATTTGTGCGTAGACTTCTTGACGCAATCCAATTTTTTATTTATTTACTTTTTTTTTATTTTTTGAGTAGTTGAAGAATTCTTCTTTTGGAAAAAAAATAAGAGAATAAAATGAAATAACACTGAATTTTGCTTTCCAATTTTTTTCTTTATTTTTGAGAAGTTTGGGAAAGATAGAGTTTCTTTTTTTACCTTGACGGGCTTATTATTATTTTCCATCCTTCTTGAGCCCCGAGTAGAATGTGCGCACTCTTCCTTCAAAAGTTTTCCTATTTCAAGGCGTAGAATTTAATCTTTTTGCCGCATTCGCAGCCAAGTTTGGAAAAATGGGATATTGGCTAGTGTGTTTCCTATCCTTCTTTCACATTGAAAAGAGTAGAAGTTTTGCGCAAATATTTTGCTGTTGGTGCGGTATAGGATGAACACTTTCAGTTACAAAATTTCAGCTGTAAAGAAAACTGAAGCAATCATTTCATTGATTAAATAATTAAGAGAAATGATTAAATGAATGCATTTGGAACATATTTATGAGATAAGATCACGTGATGCGAAATCGATTTTAATGAATCCCAAGTGACAAATTTAATAAAATGTGAGACTGTTAAAAAAATAATGAACAAAATGAAACTAATTGTCCGTTATAAATGAACCTATATGGACCACACAAATTATTAATATTCATAAATATGAATTTTTTAATTAATAGTAAGATTTTGTATATCAGCTTAACACCACGTTTTGTGATATGGACTTATTTTTTAAGAGTGAAATCATGCTGTTAAGTTTGAATTCAAATATTAATTGCATTTTTCAACCAGTGTATTTGATGGGAAATTCATAATTAACACAATTCCATTGTTTTTATTGAATAAATAAACCAAAATTTAAAGTTACTTTTAGGTAAAGTACCTTATGATAATGTTAACATTTATTTATAGAATTTAGTATGAACGATTTCGCGTTGTTTCAAGAAAATTATAATTGAATTTGTTAGTAAGCATAAGTACAGCTTGTTACTATGCCTTACATTTAATTATACGAATTACACCCGAATATGGAGTAGGTACTGTAAAAATAACAATGGTAATTTAAATAACAATAATTTTAAAACCAAATGACCCGAAACTAACGAGATCCTTATTTCTGCGTAAAAGGTTAAAGGAAGTAAATTCATATTCACGAAATTAAGAAAAGTACCAAAATCTATAATTAAATAAGAAAATATAAATGTACTACCAGATTTGCAAATATGCATTTCCAAGATACCAATTTCATATTTAGCACAAAACAGAAATTTTGTTGTAGTTTTTTTTTTATTCATAAAAATGATGTTTTTCCTTAAAAGATCTAAAAAAGTTTTAAATTTCATTAGCTAATGTTTATATATATATATAATGTATGTATATAATACATATTTTTACAGTTTATCAAAAGGTGAATAACATTAATCCTTTTTTTATTATTCAAAAATGCAATTAATTATTATTATAAACAAAGCGTAAAATTTATTTTGGCTTGATACTCCACGGAAATCTTTTTTCTGCATACTTTTGAAAGTTTGAAAGACTAATAAAGTATTGACATCATTTGAGAACAATTAGGAGTCATTACTATGTTGCAATCAAAAATTAAAGTCAAATTCACACATTGTTGCAATGAAATCCACACTGCTACTTATCCTTTTGCCAGTTCTGATTATTACTGGAAACTACAAGAGTAAAATACATGGAAGCATTGAAAATCATTATGAGTTGAGGTATGACATTTTATATTTTGTATTTGAAATATTTCCTGCAAACAATTACAATAAGATTATTTGATGTAATTTTAGAACTTTTTTTCAAATTTCTCTCACTTTTATTTTTCTTTGGGATTTTCAATCGCTGTTTATGAAATTCACATGAAAACCGGGATTAATATAGTCTTCATTTATTATTTTTCATTTAATCTACAATTTTTTATGTCGCATAGTAATACATCTATATAATCAATAATACATTTATTATGTATTCCTTTAAAATTAATCCTTAACAGTACTCCCATATAATAAAATGCATTAGAAGTATTAAGAATATCGCGCTAAGATTTCAAATATACATTGCTTATAATATTTATAAAAAGTTAACATGCTTAGATATGTGTTAAGCTATATTATACGATCAGATATATTGATAAAGATATTAAATTAAATTTATAATTCATCAAAAATATAAAATATCATCCCATTATTGTTAGTTATTGATGCAAGATTTCAAACTATTTACGTCATTTTGATACAATATATTTCGAGACACCTGCATGATTTATTGTCCTCAATTCATTCTTCATATTATATGATTTTTTGGTTAAAATAAACTACGTTATTCAATGACTGAATATATTTTAAATACATGTAAATAAAATAATTAAATTGCAGACATATTTATACGTGCAATCTTACCGATTTACACACACACACACACATATATATATATATATATATATATATATATATATATATATATATATATAATATTTTCCGCCACATCTTATTTAATTCAAATGTATTAATCAGAATTCAGAATTATATCCATTTTTACCTTGCAACCTCGACGGAACAA
Source organism: Latrodectus elegans (assembly GCA_030067965.1). NCBI lineage: Eukaryota > Metazoa > Arthropoda > Arachnida > Araneae > Theridiidae > Latrodectus > Latrodectus elegans. The sequence goes on along the minus strand of CM057818.1, from coordinate 54,202,481 downwards.
TGTAATAAACTGTATTTACAAAAAATTTAAATTAGTTGAAAAGCTAAATACCATTTCAACAAACAGCTTTAAATGAGTTCTGATAAAAGTATTATTCCAATATGCTGCATATATCCGAAACTATCTATCTATATGTATTCCGCTCACCTTAGCATAAGATTTAATTCTTCAAGTGCATAAAATATGTATAAATTCCTATTCCTTTGGGGTTTCAAATTGTACCGTCTAAATCCAACACCCTATTTTTATTTAAGTTTAATTTAATAAGAATCTATTATTTGATAAAATAAAAAATATTCTGGCCAACATTATAGAATCTTTGATTACATTCCTTTATATCGCATTAGAAATGGAAGTTAAATTTCTTCTTAATTGATTGGAATAAATCTGATCATAACAATATAGTTGGATTATTTTATTTTACAAAGATGTTTTCATTTCAAAAGTTTGAAAAACGTTAATTTCTGTGTTTTATTTTACTTCGAATTTTTTTTCATTTCAAATGTTGGAAGAATATTAATTTGCTGTTTATAAAGAAATAAAAGTATAAAATATATTTTATATTTTATTTCTTTTGTGTTTAAACTATAATAAACTTAATGCTAAAAATAAATCTATATCTATATTATACCCAAGATATTTTATACATATTAAAAAGAAACATTTAAACAATTTCTAGCAATCCATTTATTTTATCGAACAGTAAAATGAGGAAGACATTTGACTGTTAAATTATTTTCCACTTAATTTTTTATATATTCTATGTTTGCATAGACAAATTTTAGTATTTATTTCCTTTTTAATCTATGGAAATTCATTTTGCAACTGAAGTTATATAGTATTTTATACTTTATGAACAAATTGAAAAATTTTATTACCCTTCCTTGTTTGATATAGGAAAAAGTAATTTTAGTTAAATTTTATAATACATTTTCTCAAAGTAAGCAATCAAACTTGGTGAAACAGAAAGATACTGCTCAGAGTAGTTAATAGCTTCTCAATAATAAATATTCTTCGATATATGTGTATTTATCCAATATACGAATTAAAGACTCATTCATTAATTATATTAATCTTAGGATCTTGGTGAGGAAGTTTCGTTTATGGATCACAACGGCATTGCTGCAGATATTGAAGAAGTGTGCAACCCTTTAAAATTTTTCTCATTCATCTCATCAGAAAGCAGTAAAGAATAAGGTTGAGGAATGGATTGGTGGAGAGGGGGGTTGTCGGGAAGTATGGGCAGGGGCTGTAATTCCTTCATCGAGTGAATTTGGGGCACCCGGTGTATTTGGAAATGTGCCAGGCCTTTGCAGTGGTTCAAGAATCCATGACGTCACAGTCGCAACGTCCCAAATGTGACCCGCATTGGCACATTTTTCAAGAAGTTTTTTTCACACTTTTATTGGTTGTAAATAACCAAAATTGCACATTGATTTCCCAGTGCAGTCATAACACTGAGTCGAGTTTTTTTTAGCTGGCTGAGTGAAAAGTTGTAAGGGTTTTCATTGTTCAGTGAAGAACTCAGAAAGAAACATTAGTTCTAATGTGGCTTGAAAGCTGACCTTAACGCGCATTAATATTTATTGCTCTATAAGTGTACATTGAAGTTCAGTCCTATTCACAAAATATTGGGGATTGTCCAGAAAATATCTGTTCAATTTCAGACGTAATTATTACATCGATATTATTCAAGCTTTTTTCTAGCTTGTAAGTTTTGATAAAATGAATTCTTAGCTATTGTACTTCTCAAAATGGTATACAGTTCGTAATAGACATATATTTTCCAACACGATTGCTATCACTGCGTAATAAATAATTACTACAAAACAGTCTTCTAATAATATTGTAAATTTTTATGCAAATCATTATGTAATTATTCTTTATTTAGTGCAAAAATCACAATATTTTCTTGAAGTTTATTATAAGACTTATTAAATATAAAACAATACAGAGATTATTACTTTATTATAATATTTAAAATGCTTTTTGATATGAGACAGAGATAAAACACAATTACATTATATTAAATACTTATTAATTACACTAATTATTTATATTCCAAATGATCTGCACATTAGATTGGAATTTAAAACATTACAAAATCGTGCTTAGTTCAACTAAAATTCTTTATTATTTATTTGACTTAATGAATATTCATATTATATGTATTTTGTAAAACTTTTAAATAAATGCTGTATTAAGAACATGAATTCAAAGCAGCAAAACTGAGTTTATGAATTCAATTAAATGATGTAATGCACATATTATTCTTCATACAGAAAGCTTTTGAAGGCTAACAGATAAGTTAATAGAATAAAACATTTAGTTGTACATTCTTAAAATAAAAATTACAGTTTATTTAAAAGTGTATAACACTGTTACTCTTGGTTTATGTTTACTTATTCAAAAGAAAACTCCAAACAAAGAAATTTATTGCTGTATGCAGCACAAATATTTTTCTAGTGATTGAGATATTAAAAGATTGGAATGTGAAATTAATTTATGGGATTTTTTTAAATTTGAGAAACTTGTTATTTCCTAATCACATATTATACTTAAAGTCTTAGATAACATTTTTTTAGGAATAGCATCATTTATTTAAGTGAATTCAAGACGTATTTTTGTAAAAATGAAGCAAAGTTTTTATCATAATGGAATTATCTGGATTTTAACATGAAAAAGCATAATTGTGTATGAAATTAGAAAACTAGAAATCGAAGTATAATACTAAAAAAGCAATTATTTTACTTGGAATCTATCATTATTAGAATATGTATAGAATATGCACATAATAATTACATATATAAAGATTTTTATAATTTTAAATATCCGTTTCTAAATACACAAATATATTATATATCATATAAAACATGTTTATAATTTTTAAATTTGCATTTTTTATTAGCAGTATTTCTATGTAGGAATCAAGCACTACAAAAACATTAAAAGTAAAAATTTAATAACAATTGTTTTGAAAACTATTCAAATTCCATTTCCTAAATAATTTATTATATTTAATTTTCATTCAACTATTATTACTTTTAAGATGAAATGTCAAATGAACAAATATGAAAACTTTAGAAATAGTTGAAGAATATGAAATGGTAGAAGAAAAATGTTAAGCGAGGGGGAATGTGAATTGATTTGAGGAAGGAAAGATATTGACTGCTGGAAATTGACCATGTTCCATCTTCCTGCCTTCACTGTAATTCTGGATTTTTCCCCATTTTTACTTATATTTCTTTCGCATATGAGTCACAAAGTAAAATGATACTAGCCGGGTGGAATTTCCTATCAATCGTTTCCATTATGCATCGAAAATATGAAATATTTGACATACATCAAATATATTAGCAAAAACGCATACAATGCTATTTTTCAAGTTATTAAACTACACAATTTTTTTTTACTTTTCTATCAGAACTATTCCTTTATTTTAAAATAACTTGAGTTCTTTTTTTTTCTCCAACTCAAAATTTAAAATTACTTTTTGAATGTTTAAATAAATTTATAGTCTGCTTAAATATTTTACCTCACATAAGAAACTAACTATTGGGTTGTTCGGAAAGTCATTTCGTTATTTTAATAAAGAAAAAAAATTCCAGCAAATAAATATTACATTGCATTGCACGTTGTCTATTCTCGTCCAATAGTTTTTACCATGTTTCTGGTAGTAGCAGGATTCCACAGTCATAAAGGGGTTGGTTTTTACCAGCAAAATGCTGATCCATGTAGGAAAAACGAAATTGCTTTCCAAGCAGCAATATATATTAAATTATAATGAAAACATTTCAGCAGAAAGTGATTTAAATATCACAAGTGTAAAAGAAATTTAAAGGTTGAAATTTTCAGAGTTTTCTCTAATATGTAACGGAAAATACAGTTGATTAGCTTTATAGTAGAAATACTTTACAATCATTTATCGAAGTGTGAGTAAATTTAACTTTTTAATATGATGTCTTGTAAGTTAAGGGAAATGCCTTCTGTATCCAAATATATCCTGAATGTTGATTCATTTTTGTAACTTAAATATTTTGTGATATTAACTAAATTCAATAGTTTTTTATAAAAAAAAATAATTGTATAATTATTAAATATAAAAATAAAAGAATAAGAAATATATTGATTTAAAATCAGAGCAATAAAATGATATTTGATGGCCACTATTTCAGATTTCTTATGCTCACTTAATGTATTGTCTTATACTTGATAATTTCATTCTAATTTAGACCATCTTTCTTTTTTACTTTATTAATTTTCATATTTAAGAGAAATAAAATATTTAGAGTTTCCTAAATTCTGCTTTTAAATATTTTCAAGAAAATTTTAATTTAATAATAAGTTATTAAAATCATTATTAATTTATTAGAATAAAATATTTAAGTGATTAAGTATAACATTCAAGTTATTTAATATTTAACAATATTTATAATACTTTTACCTTAGGAGTAACAGATTTTTCTTTCCCATGAAAGGAATGAACAAAGTCAATAACTTTTACCATAAAATTTATTTTTAAGAACTGAAAAAAGTATAATTTAAAATATATTTGCCTTTTTCACATACAGAAACTTTTCAGTTCAAATATGTTGTTTAAAGTAATGTGTACACAATAATTTTTATTTTTATATTCATTTGTAAATTCCTTATGATCAAGTTTTAATTTTGATAAATTGGAAATTGTATGCAAAAATATTACTTTTACACACACACAAGTAATAACAAATAAATAACATATTAGTTTAAAACATTTCATGTATTTTTAGAATTTTTTGAGTGTAAATATATCAAACAGTTACAGAATTAAATAAACACTTTCAAACATTCATTAGTTGAAGCTTATTGATAGTTATAAAGTTTCTTCAACTTTTTGTAAATGAAGAATATTTCATTATATTATACAAATATGACATTCTGTAACTTAACATTTTATTTGGATAAAAAGCTTAAAAATGTGTTTTTAATCAAAATATTTCTACAACATATTTACATATAAATATATTTATATTTATAGATGCATTAATTTTATCCAGTTATTTTCGCAATACACTAAATATTAAATATATTTTTTGGGTAATATATACTTTAAATTATTTTACATTTTTTAATTCTTTATTCTAAATAAGCCTTTATTCTTTATAACACAATAAGTCTTCACCAAACAATTTTGTTTTACAAATATTTTCTTTGGATTATCTTAGGCAGGCAAGATAGAGGATTATATTTTATTTTTCCTTTATGATATCTTGCTACCATATTTACATTGATATTATGTCTTAGTCTTTCCTGGTAGATAGAAGAATATGATTTTTTTCTTCAAACAAACTACATTTTAATCTAGAATAACTTTTCTATTTAATATATATATTTTTATTTTTATTCCTTGTTGCAATAGTATGTATTTTTTAAAAAAAATTAAATTTTAATTTGTATTTTTTTTCAGAATACTCTAGAAAAATAAGTTATTTTTATTAATTTATAAATTCCATGTATTTATAGTTCAATTACATAGAAAAAATAAAAACATATGTTTTAAATAAATTTTCCCAATCGATTAATTTCCCAACATAAATTTAAATTCTAAATATTAAACCAATACTTTTTTGTCTTTAGCATTGTTATATCTCAAGAAAATATACGTTATTTACCTTAAAATTAGATTTCTATTAATATGTGACATTGTTTCTTTAATTATATATAATTCAAATATTTTTAATTCCAATTTTAACATTTCTATATGAATGAAAATATCTCCACTGGCTGACTTCAATATAAAAATATTTATTACAATTAATGGAAAAATTCGTTAAACATATTTCAGTTTTATAATAAAAAATTATTATAGATTTATTTTTAATTAAATAAACATATAAATTTTATTAATATTAAGAACAAATATTTTGCTATCAAATACAATCATAAAGAATTGGTATTTAAAGTTGGAACAATTTATCTATTTCTACTATTAATCTTATATTCAAAGCACCTAAATATAATTTTGATTATGGTCGGTAGAGAAACGAGAGGAAGCATTTCAAACCTCACAGGAACACCGTTCCGGGAATCGAAGACCTGATTACGTTTCCCGCAAGTATCTAGGAAAGGGCCAATATTGGTCGTTCCCGTACTCTGCATCGCTAGGAATGGAAATCGGAATCGTAAAGATTTTCCAATGATCCAAATCGATCCCACTTTTGCGCTTAGATCAGGACATTCGGGAAAAGTTTCATATACGCATTAATTTTAGAGAGGAAAACGTGATGGTAGTATCGATACTTGAATACTAAACCATCATCGATGCATGAATAATGAAAAAGAAGGATATCGATGTCGTCCTCCCTAATTTGTTAAAGTGAATTCCAGTGTGATGGAAATACATGCTGGAACAAATAGCACTTAGCAATTTAACACAAATATCTAAAAGGGCTGAATAATTCATGTACAAGGACACTCATTGTACTAAAGATAAAAAGAAAAATTTTAAGTGATTTGCTGAAGCTGAATGGTTATAATTATCCTAATGAAATTTTTGACATCACTTTGAATTTTTTTATGCATTTATATAGCACACTTAAATATTTAATGAAGATATAGTTATAAATATAGATCCGAATCTACTGTCAGAGACACTCAGTAATTCCAATAGTTTTCTATTATGACAAACAATGACAACTTCAAATTTATTAAGTGTTGATGCGCTTATTTTCAATAATGGTGAATTTTAAAACAAATAGAGGATATTGAAAATATTTACGCAAAATTAAAATTGTTTTTATGTTGTATTTCACGATATTTTGTTAATTGAAGGTATAAGTTTTTGGAATTAATTAAATGAAATCCTAAAGCCACCTAACCAAATACTGCTTAGTATTTAATCATGTAATTTTTTATACTTTTCATAAGCTATAAAAGCTTAATATACCTTAATATTGTTGAAAAGTGCGTATATCAAATTATCAAAATGAATTATTAGTATTTTCTACTTAAATTTTAATTGAGTAATATTAGCATTCTGTTCACAAGTTCTTAAAATAACTTAGCCTTAATGTAATTTTAACATGCCTTCCTGTCTAATTAATTTTTTCAATTAAAACATAATTATTTTTAAGAAATGTATACCTCCGTAATTATCTAAACTTTATGTTAAATTTATAAAAAAATTTTTATTATATCCTTAACCCGACAGATAGCGCACACCTAATAATGCTGAAATAGGTTGCACGGGATGATAGTTTCACACCCATCTGCTTTATTAAAAAATGAGCATTAAATCTTTAATAAAAGTATTTATTTTTAAAAATGTAATTAATATAAATTAAAAAGTAAAAGAACATATTGTGAGTGATTAAAATGATTTTATAAAAAAATGGTAACTCAATACAAGTCTTTAATTTAGTTTTCGTGTGCATTAGTATCATGTAATAGCCATATTATTACTAAAATATCAAAAAATAAACTACTGATCTTTTCATTAATGAATAGAAGGCCATAATACTATTTTTAAAATTAATAAATTATCTAGATACACACACACATAACGAAATTTTTATCGATTATAAAATAAAAAAGTAAAATTTAAATATTTTCTAAGGTAAAAAAAAAATATATATATATATATATTTTAAATTTCAATTTCAGATGCAGATATTCTACTAAAATAATATGTATTTAAAAGTATAAAGTTAAATAATGGAAGCTTAATTGTGCTAATTATCACTAATAAATTTATTTCCTGTTTAAATAGAACATTTAATAGTAAAGTTTTTCAACATTTTGTACGATAGCTATAAAAATAAAGTATGGAGCTTAAGAAATATCTGGTTCGATATCAATTTAGAGCCAAGTCATATTGTTCAAGAGTCATAATTCGTTTTTTCATCAATTATTCTTTCCTTCCAAGCAACTGTGGCATGAGATGTTGACACTTTGATTTTCTCCTCCATATTTATTTTTGTCATCGATAAAAACATTTATTTTTTCTCTCTTTTTATTTTTATATCAAACTTTCCCAACTTATATTTTTCTGATCTGTTATTTATTGTTGGTAAAGGAGCAAAAACTTTTCGTATTCATCATATTTTGTCAGAAGTTGAAGTATGAAGGCGCTAGCCAATGGATATATTGTTACATTTTTCTAATAAATATAACTTTTCGGAAACCTAAATTTCATGAATAATTATGCCAATTTCAAGTTAGGTTATCAATAAGTGTTTGAAGTTTATTTAACAAAAATGGATTGATATTTGTAATGAAAGTCAATTAAATTTGAAGTATTTAATATAGCTCTTGTAAATTTGAGTTGTTAAAAACTCTATTGTTAATAAGAAATAAAAGAAGTGTGGTGTATAAAGGTGTTTAGTAATTAATAGTTGTTTGTTCTGTTTTAAAATATTTATCCTTTATATTTTATGAAGTAAGCAATGAAAGACAGATATCATCTTTACTCTCAGAATATAATTATGATTTACAAAAAAAAAAAAACTTTATGAAAAACAAAAACTTTATGGTGTATTTTTTTGACAAGGATAGATTTATGTTGTTATTAAATTTAAATTAAACAAAATATGCTTAAAAATACCCGTTGAGTACTTCTGAAATACATATGGCTGGCGTAAATGAGATAATTACAAAAAACCTTTTAAAATTTCACTTTTAAGAATCTAAAGTAAAATATGTCATGCAAATGTTATAGTTTAATACATTAGTTTTGTAAGGTAAATTTGAGCATTTTTATTTTAATGGGAAAGTATGTAAAATATATATGTTAAAAATATATGAAATTTATAATTCACAAAAAATTTCGTAAGAACATCTCAAAATTCATTTCTCGAATGATTTTATATTTATAATATTTTATATAACCCCTTTTATTTTATAATATTCATAATATTTATATTAATAGAATATGATATGCATAAGAAGGGAATGTAGTTAATTCAATATGTATAAAATTTATTTAAAAAACATATAAAAAAATAACATGCTTATTTGCTCATGCATGTGCACGCAAGTAAGACACAATATTAAGTTGGTTTTCTAGAATAATTCATACCTCGAATTATCAAGAATATGTACAATTTAAACAAAGTGAGGAGTTATTCATCAGTGCAATGATGATTTGGTTTGTTTGTCACTCAGCAGTCATTTTTGAACACGAAGGCTAATTAGACCGGGACCTATGGCTTAAAGTGGATTCTGATCCACTACAAATATCCATGCCCCAGGTGGGATTCAAATCCACGAACTGCTGAACCGAAGGTAAGAGTACTACCCATTCGGCTGCCAGGTCGACAGTGCAATGATGATTTATTCATCAGTACAATGTAAAGAGTTATTCATCAGTGCATTGCGCGATGTGTTATTCATCTAACATGATTTCGGTACTTTAAAGTTAGGGATTTTCTCCATGAAATTATTGACTCTGTAGTAAAACACATACACCAGAAAAAAGTTAAATCCCGTAAAAGATAATAGATCTACAGCTCACAAGGTATCCAACCATTTTAATATCAAGACTTATCTTCTTGGTATCAATATCATTACAAAAACTCACAATGTCAATGAGTGAAGGATAACGAAAATGTAATCAGCGGAATTTGTTTAACTTAGCTTCAGGGTTTTCTTTTTGGATACCCTTATAGAAACATTGTGCGATAATTTACAAGCAAGCGGCGATAAATTTATGAATAATTTACTGCTGTTAGTCAATTGATATTATTTGTAACATACGCTGATATCATTTAGTTTTGACAAGGCAGATAGGTTTTCATAGCTTATTGTGTTATTATGCATCGACACGAGTGCCACTCTTTCGAGAGGATGACAATGCCACGTTCAGCGGCGTCTCCTGCTTGACCAAGGCAGATAGGTTGTGTGTTGCTCTACATCAGAAATAAATCATTCACATTTATACAACGTAAGTCATATTCTCTAAGAATTGTTGCAGTGATATTAAGTAGCCAAAAAGAAATGAGTGTAAAAAACTCAAAATGTAGGCTCCCAGAAAATAGCAAGAAAAAACACAATTCTCTGTTAAATTCATATATCAACAGCTTCTGAAAATTCACCTGTACGCAACTATATTTCTTACATCTAGATTTCATAGTAAATATATTACTCACTGTCATTCGGAATTCACGAAACTCAAAGTTTTCTGTCTTTGACACTCAATTTCTTGTGTGCTCCCACATGATGTAGCAACTTGAACAATCTCATTAACGAGAATTTTATAAGTCTCTATTTACTTGGCCCAAATTACTGGAGAGTATATTAATTCATTTTTGAAAAAAACGTTAACGTAACGTAAAACATAATAGTTAATTACTATTATGAACTTAGCCTTAATGTAATTTTAGCATGCCTTCCTGTCTAATTAATTTTTTTCAATTAAAACATAATTATTTTTAAGAAATGTATACCTCCGTAATTATCTAAACTTTATGTTAAATTTATAAAAATTTTTTTATTATATCCTTAACCCGACAGATAGCGCACACCTAATAATGCTGAAATAGGTTGCACGGGATGATAGTTTCACACCCATCTGCTTTATTAAAAAATAAGCATTAAATCTTTAATAAAAGTATTTATTTTTAAAAATGTAATTCAAATAAATTAAAAAGTAAAAGAACATATTGTGAGTGATTAAAATGATTTTATAAAAAAATGGTAACTCAATACAAGTCTTTAATTTAGTTTTCGTGTGCATTAGTATCATGTAATAGCCATATTATTACTAACATATCAAAAAATAAACTACTGATCTTTTCATTAATGAATAGAAGGCCATAATACTATTTTTAAAATTAATAAATTATCTAGATACACACACACATAACGAAATTTTTATCGATTATAAAATAAAAAAGTAAAATTTAAATATTTTCTAAGGTAAAAAAAAAATATATATATATTTTAAATTTCAATTTCAGATGCAGATATTCTACTAAAATAATATGTATTTAAAAGTATAAAGTTAAATAATGGAAGCTTAATTGTGCTAATTATCACTAATAAATTTATTTCCTGTTTAAATAGAACATTTAATAGTAAAGTTTTTCAACATTTTGTACGATAGCTATAAAAATAAAGTATGGAGCTTAAGAAATATCTGGTTCGATATCAATTTAGAGCCAAGTCATATTGTTCAAGAGTCATAATTCGTTTTTTCATCAATTATTCTTTCCTTCCAAGCAACTGTGGCATGAGATGTTGACACTTTGATTTTCTCCTCCATATTTATTTTTGTCATCGATAAAAACATTTATTTTTTCTCTCTTTTTATTTTTATATCAAACTTTCCCAACTTATATTTTTCTGATCTGTTATTTATTGTTAGTGAAGGAGCAAAAACTTTTCGTATTCATCATATTTTGTCAGAAGTTGAAGTATGAAGGCGCTAGCCAATGGATATATTGTTACATTTTTCTAATAAATATAACTTTTCGAAAACCTAAATTTCATGAATAATTATGCCAATTTCAAGTTAGGTTATCAATAAGTGTTTGAAGTTTATTTAACAAAAATGGATTGATATTTGTAATGAAAGTCAATTAAATTTGAAGTATTTAATGTAGCTCTTGTAAATTTGAGTTGTTAAAAACTCTATTGTTAATAAGAAATAAAAGAAGTGTGGTGTATAAAGGTGTTTAGTAATTAATAGTTGTTTGTTTTGTTTTAAAATATGTATCCTTTATATTTTATGAAGTAAGCAATGAAAGACATATATCATCTTTACTCTCAGAATATAATTATGATTTACAAAAACAAAAACTTTATGAAAAACAAAAACTTTATGGTGTATTTTTTTGACAAGGATAGATTTATGTTGTTATTAATTTAAATTAAACAAAATATGCTTAAAAATACCCGTTGAGTACTTCTGAAATACATATGGCTGGCGTAAATGAGATAATTACAAAAAACCTTTTAAAATTTCACTTTTAAGAATCTAAAGTAAAATATGTCATGCAAATGTTATAGTTTAATACATTAGTTTTGTAAGGTAAATTTGAGCATTTTAATTTTAATGGGAAAGTAAGTAAAATATATATGTTAAAAATATATGAAATTTATAATTCACAAAAAAATTTCGTAAGGACATCTCAAAATTCATTTCTCGAATGATTTTATATTTATAATATTTTTTAACCCCTTTTATTTTATAATATTCATAATATTTATATTAATAGAATATGATATGCATAAGAAGGGTATGTAGTTAATTCAATATGTATAAAATTTATTTAAAAAACATATAAAAAAATAACATGCTTATTTGCTCATGCATGTGCACGCAAGTAAGACACAATATTAAGTTGGTTTTCTAGAATAATTCATACCTCGAATTATCAAGAATATGTACAATTTAAACAAAGTGAGGAGTTATTCATCAGTGCAATGATGCTTTGGTTTGTTTGTCACTCAACAGTCATTTTTGAACACGAAGGCTAATTAGACCGGGACCTATGGCTTAAAGTGGATTCTGATCCACTACAAATATCCATGCCCCAGGTGGGATTCAAATCCACGAACTGCTGAACCGAAGGTAAGAGTACTACCCATTCGGCTGCCAGGTCGACAGTGCAATGATGATTTATTCATCAGTACAATGTAAAGAGTTATTCATCAGTGCATTGCGCGATGTGTTATTCATCTAACATGATTTCGGTACTTTAAAGTTAGGGATTTTCTCCATGAAATTATTGACTCTGTAGTAAAACACATACACCAGAAAAAAGTTAAATCCCGTAAAAGATAATAGATCTACAGCTCACAAGGTATCCAACCATTTTAATATCAAGACTTATCTTCTTGGTATCAATATCATTACAAAAACTCACAATGTCAATGAGTGAAGGATAACGAAAATGTAATCAGCGGAATTTGTTTAACTTAGCTTCAGGGTTTTCTTTTGGATACCCTTATAGAAACATTGTGCGATAATTTACAAGCAAGCGGCGATAAATTTATGAATAATTTACTGCTGTTAGTCAATTGATATTATTTGTAACATACGCTGATATCATTTAGTTTTGACAAGGCAGATAGGTTTTCATAGCTTATTGTGTTATTATGCATCGACACGAGTGCCACTCTTTCGAGAGGATGACAATGCCACGTTCAGCGGCGTCTCCTGCTTGACCAAGGCAGATAGGTTGTGTGTTGCTCTACATCAGAAATAAATCATTCACATTTATACAACGTAAGTCATATTCTCTAAGAATTGTTGCAGTGATATTAAGTAGCCAAAAAGAAATGAGTGTAAAAAACTCAAAATGTAGGCTCCCAGAAAATAGCAAGAAAAAACACAATTCTCTGTTAAATTCATATATCAACAGCTTCTGAAAATTCATCTGTACGCAACTATATTTCTTACATCTAGATTTCATAGTAAATATATTACTCACTGTCATTCGGAATTCACGAAACTCAAAGTTTTCTGTCTTTGACACTCAATTTCTTGTGTGCTCCCACATGATGTAGCAACTTGAACAATCTCATTAACGAGAATTTTATAAGTCTCTATTTACTTGGCCCAAATTACTGGAGAGTATATTAATTCATTTTTGAAAAAAAAAGTATTTTGTGGATAACTCATGTCTGTCAGCAGTATACAAATATTCAGAATAATAAGATTCATTTCTGCATCAATAGATACTAATAAATCTTGAAAAAGTGGCAACACTTTTCCTGAAGTAAAGTTTACTTAAATTCTTGCCTTTCTAAAGGGTGATGAAACCTCGAAATATTTAACTAGATTTGCTATCAAATGTTGTTAATAGAAATACTGGATTACTAAAATCATTAATCCTATTCGTCCTTACTGTTGCATTTAATTATATATATATATATATATATATATATATACATATATATATATATATATATATATATATATATATATATATATATATATATATATATATATATATATATATATATATATATATATATATATATATATATATATATATATATATATATATATATATATATATATATATATATATATATATATATATATATATATATATATATATATATATATATATATATATATATATATATATATTTATATATATATATATATATATATATATATATATATATATATATATATATATATATATATATATATATATATATATATATATATATATATATATATATATATATATATATATATATATATATATATATATATATATATATATATATATATATATATATATATATATATATATATATATATATATATATATATATATATATATATATATATATATATATATATATATATATATATATATATATATATATATATATATATATATATATATATATATATATATATATATATATATATATATATATATATATATATATATATATATATATATATATATATATATATATATATATATATATATATATATATATATATATATATATATATATATATATATATATATATATATATATATATATATATATATATATATATATATATATATATATATATATATATATATATATATATATATATATATATATATATATATATATATATATATATATATATATATATATATATATATATATATATATATATATATATATATATATATATATATATATATATATATATATATATATATATATATATATATATATATATATATATATATATATATATATATATATATATATATGAAAACTAAATGCATATGAGGGAGGCGGAAATATTTTGATTACTTAAAATTCCATTCTCACCATATGAAGGTAGTCAGTTTGAGTCTTATTTTAACCGAGCATTTGTAGTATTCACTAATGCCGCCTGGGCACGTTAAATATGCAGTTCTCACAATGATTTCCAAGTGAAATGATAAATCTATGTGTCAAGTGTTGAGGTATAGTTCTGAGTGTCTTGCTACCCATCCTCTCTAGCGGTCAGCGTGTCTGAATGTTGATAAGGAGGCCCTGGGTTTTAATCCCGGTTCAAACATGGGTGTATTTTCTGTCTCCTGTCTTTCTCCTTTCCTAGTATGAATGAGCTGTGAAGGTTCGCCTACCTTATAAATGGATACTTATGGAATGTTTGTACTGCAGAAATAGAACTTCATACCAAATTACGGTTCAGTTGGAGAAGTGGAGCAGCACACCCTATATTGCAAGCATAGCTAGCACAAGACAACAACATCTACAACTTAGGGTTTTCTGCTTTGAGAGCTCCTTTGGCTCATAACGTCGCTTCCCGTTATGATCAGCAAAGTGAAACATCATTTGCAACGGGCAGTGATTGGGAGAGTGACCACGTGGATTGGTGGATTCACTGGATTGCTTGAGCTCCATGGGTTGAGGACGTGTCCACGTTAATATGTGATGTCTAAAGCTCTTCCGCTGGTGTGGTGTGGATATGACGAAGGGGTTTCAAGTTCAAGTGTAGCATGATCGTTGGGAGAAATTGCAAGCCACTTAGTGATCGGCGAGTATTTCAAACATTTTAACGTGAAAGTGCAGTCTGAGATTCATCTGCATAGCTATGTATAAATGTTTTCTGCTTGGTCTCTGTCTTTATATTACTAAGACTTCCACCCAGCAATTTTCCCTCAACAAGTGTCCGATTCTATGCTTTGTATAGGAAAGTGTGCCGCTACTCTCGCACGAGAAGCTCTCTTATGGAAGCTAATATTTAATATCATCTCTATTTCATTAAATGTTTGCTCTAGAATGTTTATATATGATATGACATTTTAAATTAGGAACAGAAAAACATGCGAAGACTTTTAAATAAATCCACCACGTATTGTATTATCATAATCCAACGTCTATCTTCAAATAATGTGAAAGAATATTTTTTTGTGATAAATATTTCAAATTTATCATTTTACTTTGATGAAATAAGGAAAATACTTCCTTTTTTCTTTAAGAATTTACATTCGTCAGATTATTTAGCAGAAATACAATATTAAACTAAAGAGAAAGAATATTGAATAACAGTATAACATTTTATGGTATTAGTGAACCTCAATATCTTGACTTGTAAAAAATCTGCTGTTTTATTCTTCACGTATTGTTGAAGTACTTAACTAAATTAGTGAAACAAATAAAGACGTTTGTTATCAAACCGATATTATTTAATAAATGATCAATAAGTGTTTCATTGAAAGTTCTTGTGTTTATGATCCTAAGTACGAAATCTATAAAAAGTAGTCCTACATTAAGGAATAAAAAAAAGGTTGAGGTCTTATAAGTAATTCCCAATTTATGACTTTCCTAACACCCCATAACATTTCCGGTCGTAAAACAGTTCCCTTTTTTTCATCTGCTGCCTACTTTTATATGGTTTTTATTTCCAAGTTATTTTATGTGCCTATCCACTCTTGGCCAAGAGTTCTTGAAAGAATGCGAGAGTCCCCATCAACCGTATTGGTTTCGATACTCTTATAGCAAAAATAAAAAAAAACAGGAAAAAAACATCATTGCAGCTACGTAAGAAACAAAGACATAAAAATGAACCTCAAAGAATATGGATTGTTTCGTAATTAACAGAGACTTTTCCATGGAATACATAAACATTTTTCTTCGCCAAAAAGTCACAACCAAGAACAATAAAATACATACCAGGCTATCATGAGATTATTAGTGAAACAGAATACTGTATATCAGATAATATTAAATAAATCTATCACGAGAGCATCACTTCATGTTAATACTCAGACATAAGCATTAATAAATATTATATTTTATTTAATCAGAATATTTTATAATTTACTTAAAAGATGATAAGAAGCTTATAATGCTGTTTCAAAAAATACTTTATTGCATATAAGTGTAAATATACTTTCATTGAGATCGTTGCTCGAAATTTATACTTTGTTTTTGTATATTAATCATATAATAAAATTGGAAAAAAAAACTGCAAAATATTTTAGCGAATCATAAATAAATGAGATGAATTTTTATCGATGATTGAATAAAATCAAATGATTGTATTTAAATCTATATCTGAGATTTCAAGTAATGTAAATGTATTTTAAAATATTATATTATTAGGAGTATTATTCACTTTGTCCCAATACAATTTATCACTAAGTACTATTTTAGTACTACCACTAATCACTAGTTTTCAATTTAAATGCAGAATATAGCTTACGAGACAATTTATATATGGTATAATACAGACACGGAATTTAGCTGCTTCATATAAAGCAAGAGATTGCTTTAATTGAAGCAAGAAAGTAAAAGTGAATCGTATATTTGCTAATAATTTGCTTTTATTTTTTGTTTCAATTAAGGTATTAAATTTCAGAAGCATGAAGTCAAATAATTTGCAGTTTTTCTTTTCAAATACTAAACTATGATTTTGAAATATTTATATTACTTTATCATCATTTCTTGGTAATTTAAACGATTGCGAAAACTATGTTCATTATATTATGTGTATATACATATTTATAACTATTTATTATAAATTTTACATATATCTTGTAAGGTAATAATTTATAGTTATCAATTTAAATATAGAATATAGCTTACGAGACAATTTATATATGGTAATACAGACACGGAATTTAGCTGCTTCATATAAGGCAAAATATTGCTTTAATTGAAGCAAGAAAGTAAAAGTAAATCGTATTATTGCTAATAATTTGCTTTTATTTTTGTTTCACTTAAGGTATTAAATTTCAGAAACCTGAAGTCAAATAATTTGCAATTTTTTATTGCAAATAGTAAACTATGATTTTGAAATATTTATATTATTTTATCATCATTTCTTGGTAATTTAAACTATTGTTCTATGCTATTAAACTATGTTCATTTGTGAAACTTAAAGTAGTTTTTAAAATATTAGGTTACATTTGAATTAACTACACACACACACACACATATATATATATATATATACATAACATATATATATATATGTATGTATGTATATATATATATATATATATATATATATATATATATATATATATATATATATATATATATATATATATATATATATATATATATATATATATATATATATATATATATATATATATATATCTATATATATATATATATGTATGTATATATACTTACTACATTTCAACTTCTTATAATACAATAACACTTTCTATTGCATACTATTTTTTTTCTGAAAAATTCTTTCCTTTTACTGTGTTATGCCTTTCTCATAGTTTTCCAATTAATTCATTTTATTTATTCGTTAATGCAGTTTTGTTACATTAGAGTTTACTTCTTAGATTTCACCTAATGTTCATAAATTTTTATTGTTGATTGAAAATAATTGAAATGAGCAGGGACATTTTGAATAAAACTTAATTCAAATTTAAAATCAGCTTCGATATTTTTTTTTACTTTTACAGTCTTAGATTTTATTTTACTTCAAAAATTTTTAACAGAATTTCTCTAAACATTCATAATTTTCTTATGGAATATTTTTTATTCAATTAACCTATAAAAACGTTTCACTTATTATGCAGTATTTAGAGATTCGAGATAAAAATGTGATTTCTCATATGAAATTATGAAGCAATTATTTCTCTCTTATAAAATATAAACTCAAAATCACAAGTTCAAAAGTCATACAATTTCTTACCACTTTTTTTATTTAAATCATAAAAATTAAAAAGTATTTAAATTTTTTATGGTATACATGAACTTTGTTACATCTGCATTATTGCTATTGAAAAGAAGGCACTTAAAGAATATTTACAGTTAACGTATTACTATAAATGACTTAATTGCTAAAATATACTTATGCTAAAATATTATCCGTGCATAAACTGTGCTATTTAATCAGAAAGAAATACAGATGACATTTAATAATCAATTCATTAAATACTGTCTCTTCAAGCAAAATTTATAATTAAGAAATAAAGAAAGCACTCGTGACTGTACTGGACAAATACTTCATTCAAAGTTGAATTACAAATAAGGTCCAATATTTTATTCCTATTTTATCATTCTATTAAAAACCTTACGTTTCGATCTTTACACGAATAGGCATCAATTTTACCGTTTAGGGCCGAATGATTAAAATTTGTCTGATATTAACGAATAATGAGTGCATATTTATCCTTTAAAATTTGATAAAAATTTGATTAATCTTTCTTTTTCAATAATAAATATGAAAACGTTTCTTTTAGTTATGAGTTGCTTACAAACGTTATATTCTAATATGTTTCTCTAATAACTACATAATGAACTTCTAGAATTGTAGGCCTGAATGAGTTACTAACAAGCTTAGTAGACAATCTTTATAATTAATTATTTGTTTTTAGTTTAAATAATTCATCCAATCTTGTTTTACATTCCATGGAATATAACAAGCATACGTGCTGTTGGTGCAAAATATACAAATACTGATTCTGATTAAATTAAAGAAATGTGTAATTAACTCGCAGTTTTCAACTACTTACTGCATTGACAAAGCTTAGTTTCATTCACTTCTGTATTTTATTCACTAATATTATAGGTAACAATAAATTTAATATCACACATTGTGAAAATTTTATTTAGTGTGAAAGTAATTATGGAAATATATCAGGAAATATAAATTTGAAGTAGGGCAACTCTGTGTATTGATTGTGTCGTTCATATAAAAATGACACAACATAGCTACACGTGCCTACTAGGTAGTACTAAATGAGTAACAGAGTTCTTCGTGGCCTAATTTACGATATCACACCAACTTTACCATACCCATCACAGTTTGGCTTCTCTCCACCTACAATTAGAACTCCTACCTACAATCTTACCATCCGTACGCCTGTAATGAAATATGATGAAATTCCTGATGTTCTTAATGCTATTTCCTTAGAAATTATAGCTACAAAGTATCCTAGCTCTGAATAGATCCACATTTATACTGATGGTTCTGCCTGTGATGGAAATACTGGTGTCGGACTGTACTGTGAGGGCTATTTTGAAGAATCATGTGCTGTTGGACTAAAGGCCTCAAACTTTGATGCAGAAATTTTAGCCATGAATAAAGCAATCCTAAAACTCATTGGTCTTGATGCTAACTTTTCAAGGCAGTTATTTTTATTGACTCCCAGGCTGCAATCTTGGTTGCTGCCTCCTACACACTTAGCAATTGCTCACTTGTTGAAGAGCCTAAGATATTTGTTTCCAATGCTATTACCTCTGGCTGGGAGATAGTTTTTCAGTGGATCCCTACCCACTGTGGGGTGCCTGGAAATGAAAGACCAGATGTGTTGGCTAAAAATGGTTGTAAGCTGACTCAGCCTCTGTTTCCACTAACTGCCCATCAGTTTAGTTCTGAGGCTAGAGGGAAAGTTGGCCAACACCTAGAGCAAATTTATGCCGCACTTTCAGACGATAAAAAGTGGAACGCTCTTATGAAGTCGCCTGTCCCGATGGATTTGCCTCGTGTAGTGTTAACAGCACATTTTCCACTTTTAATTAAACATGACTTTTTGTGTAAACATCTACACCGTATCGGCGTAATTGCTGATGATACCTGCCCCCTTTTTTTCTCGGGTGAAACTAAGGACTTTGATCATTTGACAACTGCACTTGATTTCATTACTTTTGACTCTGACAACTTTACTAAGGCTGAATTTTATTGGGCTGCCAGAAGTCTTATTGAAGATAAATGCCACTGACTGACGCAGGAGAATAAATATAAAAATGAGCTTTATAATTTATTAAAAAGTACCACAAACACAATTCTGTCAACGTCATTTAAAATAAGAAATCATGGGCAGAGATTATAAATATGTCTCATCACATTTTATAGTATTCGGAATGTGAATTTAATTCATTTAGAAACTAAATGAGTAGAATTATTTCTATGAGATCATAAAATATATTTGTAAATTGAATCATGAAAAATAGCAATTTTATCTTTCAATGGATTTTTATTCCTTTGATTTAGCAATATTTAGATTCAAGCTGTTTTTCTCATGAATACTTTCGCAATCATGTTCAACAAGCTTCTACAAATCAAAATCCATTTTGCAAATGAACAATTGTTATTAGAAATATTCCTTCTTGTATGTTTAATAGTGACAAATAGTCGTAAATTAAAATCAATTTTATTTTTTAAGAATATTCAAGAACCATCGTTTATACATAACCCTGGATAATAAAACAACAACAGCATCAGAAACAAATAATGAATAGAAGATAGATAAATTTGTGAACATCATGTTAATAATGTCTACAAATTTGATTATTTCCTTTGCTTCTACTGATTTTCTTTCTGTGTGAATGAATGAAATATGATGCTATTTGTCGTTGATTGAGTATTCATTTTTAATCATAAAAAAATTCAAGATGCACAGATATTTGCTAGCTATTTTTTAACACCTGCAAAAAATTATCCGAAAATGAATTATAGATATCTAATTTTATTTCAAAGGATATTCAGTGCTTTGATCCGTCTTAACTGTTTCACGATAAATAACTACACCCTAAAACATTGTGTTATTTTCGGAATATTATATAATTTAAAATTAAAACCCTTTTAAACATGAGACTATTGTTTAAAAAAAGATTTTTAGAGTCTCTAAAATAAATTGCTTTACTAACAGGTTATAATATTAATGTACGGATTATAAATAAATCAATCAAAATTAACTTCATATCTATATATTTTTTAAACTTTATTTTAACTTATATATAGAAGTACTTGAAATTTGTAAAAAAAATCCCTGTCTAACAAACTAAAAAGATATTTGCTGTAAAAAATATTAGATACTAACTCAGCTTTAATGATAAAACTTGTGTATGGCCTATAAAAACACTTCTTCAGTTTAACGGGTTTCCGTAACATTCGTAAATTTATTGAAGCTATCAGCACTTCTCGAAAAGAGCGTAAAATTTAATGTATGATGATGCTTAAAAATCGACTTTTTTTTAAACATGGCAAGTATTTAGATATTTTACAAGCAAGGAAATAGCAAAATGAAGTTATGTAAACATCATTAATGAAACTGATGTTCAAAATTAGCATACTTTTATCATTATTATACTTGTATCTCTCCTTTTTATATCATATAAATATAAATGTAGGTGTTTTCAATGTATAATTTGTTCATAAAATTAATTAAATTTATTAGAAAATATTATAATAAGAACATATACACATTAAGAATTTAATTCCACTTTTGACATAAAGCTAACCAACTATTGTTTATCTAGTTATGTAAAAGACTCGGTTTTGTGTTAAATAATTTTAATATTATATTGATTTATTGAATTAAATGGTGAGTCAATTAATATTAAAATCAGTTTGAGTTGAAACGGAAAGAAAGGGATCATTTATATAAAATATTTATTATTATAAACATTTTAATAACTGATCTTATACATAAACCTCAACATGTAATTAATAAAGTGAACAAACTTAACTTCAAATTATAATCAACACTCTTACTGAAGATATGCAAATATATAACTAATCTTCATATCTCTAACTTTCATTTCACATAGTAATTCTAAGATTCACCAAAGCAGAACGTTTAAATTTAAGTTTGGTTGAAAAATAAAAAGAGAAAAGTGAAATATTTATCTCATAATATTTTATTCTTTAGAAAGAAGGTGTGCTAAAGTATATTTATGTATTCAGAAACTGTAGCTAAGTTCAAGATGGATTTGTGTGTGATTATCTCTTTCTCAATATGTAGTTTAGTTAAATTTTCCTTTGCATGAATATATGTAAAATTTGTTGTAAGTTCTACTCTAATATGCTGTCAAAATTCAATAAGTAGAACACCTTTTTTATCACAAATCTTTCTTTATCTCAAAAATTCAAAATATTAATTAAAGTAAACAATTTTAATATGTAGTAATAATTTTAATATGTAATAATGTAATAAAATAAATAAATATTTTGTTACTACATTCACATTTATAAAATTTAGTTTTTGAGTCTTATGTTTTTTCTTTCGAAAGAAGTTTTTCAGCTTAAATTTAAACTTTCACTAAGAGTTTAAATATTATATTATTGTTTATTACTATTTTATAATAACAAAAACTGAAATTTAATACACTAAAAGAGTATTAAATGTTTAATTTCTTATAGAAAGGGATCTTGTGATTATTTCTTTCTGAAGAAATAATTAATTCAACCCAGGACTTTTTTTATTAAAAAATCATTCAGAAAACTAATTTTCGAATCAAAATTACAAAATAAATTAAACTATATTATAATATGTTTAAATGAATAACTTCGTTATATGTTTAGCTTAAAAGTATTCACGCATTAATGTTTTATCAATATTTATAAATTTTTAACTTCTTAGTTAATCATTTACATAAAGCTTAAATATTTTGTTATAATTTATGTAGTTTTAAAACAATGAAAAATATCTTATTTTATTTAGAGAAATTATTTGCTTTCATAAATTTTTAATTTATAACCTTTGCAAATTTTACATGCATGCAAAATGTTTTGTATGACACCTGCACACTTTGACATACCTACGATAATAATTTAACAGATTAAATTATATGTAGTTAGTAAATAATATTATGTAACTCACTCACACAATTATTTTGTGTAGAAATATTATTTTTTATTGTTTTTAAAATTTATACAAATGTATTATTGTAGAATCCTTCATTTTCCTTTCAAAAGCAAAATGAATAACTATATATTGTAACATCTAATTCGCGTCTTTAAAAATCTAAATTGAAAATTATAAAAGCAAAAATTGAAATCAGTAGTAAAAGTATAAATTTTTTTTTTTTTTGGATGAAGCTTTTTTGCGAAGCATATACAGGATCAACTGAATCAGAGTTTAAATGAAATGTAATGATTAATAACCATCTTATCTTACGGCAAATTCTATGTGATGCTTTTTTAACTAGAAACACTCAAGCAAAATTCTGCACCTGATGCATAAAAGTTTTAACACTTCCTTTCTTTTTCTTTTCAGGTAATGTCAACCATTCCGTTGCTTTTGTGTAATCTTTTCTTGAAAACCAGTTTTCTATAATGAAGAAACGTAGGTAACATAGAGTAATCACTGTTCTCAGTGTTTGCGTGTTGCTTGATTTAAAGATCCAATCGCATTTAATAATGCTGAATAGTAGCTAATATGTGTTTACAATGAGCACTAATTCATTCATATGCATGCATGGAATGTTTCCAAGAAATCCTCTCTACATTGTAATACAATGCCCAGGGTAGTCAGTATGTGGAATATGCTAATTATCGATGAATTAAGTTAAATCAATGTTTCCTTTACCATGTTTGATTGTTTTACCTAACATGTTTTTTCCTTGTGTTTGATTGTCACTCACTAACCCATAGTATATAAACGCAATTAATTTAGTGTGATCTTCTGTGTTGCATGCTTATTTAGAAAAAAAAAATTGGATACAATTTTCTGCCCAAGAAAAACCACTAATTTTGAAATCTTGTAAGTTATGTATTTTCTACAAAATTTTCGTTAAAATGAATTTCGTTAAAATGAAACATCTGGTAATCATAGTGGCATTGACAAATGAAATCGTATTTTATATGCATCAATCATATCAAAGTAAATTTCGGTTTTTACACCATTGTGTAAAGTTTAATGCTTATTACTTTGAATTAAAATGAATATTCTTATTTTATTTATTTTATTGAAGTCTATTTGCCAACTATGAGCTGATTATTTTAAGACATTAGCAGTCGTTATAAGGTTTTTTCAAATTTTTAATCATTATAATATGTTAAGGAATGAAAAAGTATCTATCTATCTATCTATCTATATATATCTCTATATATATATATATATATATATATATATATATATATATATATATATAAACACAGATTTGTAGATATATATGTGTTTATGTGGAAATATATATATATATATATATAATATATATATATATATATATATATATATATATATATATATATATATATGTGTGTGTGTGTGTGTGTGTGTGTGTGTGTTACGTGTGTGTATATATACGTGTGTGTGTTAAAATTAATCTTATAATACACAATAAATTTTATATGCTTACTTCCCTTTTCAATGAGCAATTGAAATTCCAATTATTATTGTTGCACACACAATCAAAGTATATTAATAACCTTAATATTATATTTTATTTCAACTATAATTTCATTAAGTGCTTAAAAAGTTTACACACTTATTAAAATTTAATAATACCTTATGCAAATTGAATGGACTTAAACAAATTTTTACTATACAGAATATAGGTTACTACATATTCTGTAATATTATGTAGAATTTAAACAACTAATAAAGTTAAATTACATAGTTGTAATTTTGAGTAAATGGAAATTTTTTTGATTGTTTAAACTTAAATATTATATATTAATTATAACTGTTGTGAGAGATGTGAAAATATTGTATATTTGTGAACTTTATCTTTAAAATATTTTTGTGAAGTGATTGTTATATATTATATTAATATAAAGTCATTTCTTGACACTTCTGAATTTGTCTGATAAAAATGACAAAATAATTTTGGTTAACAGAGTGGTTTTGTAATTTTTAAACTACAATAGAGACTGGAGTAATTTAAACTTTATGAGGAATTAATTTGTGAAATATAAGGACGAAATTTTTCGAATAAAATTTAATTTTTTTAATGATGGGTTCATATCATCATATTTTATCAGGAAATAAAACATCAATCAGTATCATAACGCATCATAATAAATTGCAATTTTACCTGAATAATGTCTTTTAAAATCATTTAAGGACTTTGAAATATCTAAATTTATGACACAATTATGACAATTAAAAATTATATTGATGTGTTAAAGTAGAAAAGAATGAGTGTCCGCGAAACACGGATAATGCATTCCCATTCCAATCGTACAAGAGGCAGAATTATATTTAAAATGTAATAGAGAAACAGAAAGCATTTTATTTACCAAAACACAATGACAATAGCGTTCATTACATTTTTAAATTAAAGGAAATACTTGAAATGTGTTGTTTTAATTTGTAGAAGCGTATAAATATTATTTAAGGAATATAAAAATTTACGAAAATTTTATGAATTTTCTCAAATTAACCGTCTTATTATGTATTGTTTTTAAGCATTTTCATCAATCGCCACCGTCAATTAAGAAAACACATTTTTAATTAGAAAATCGATAAATTAAATATTTTATCACGTATTTCAGTTGAAAGTATTCGTGAATTTTCATTTATTTATTAACTTATATCATAATTGTTTTAGTAAAAATATAAATCTAACACCTTGATCTCTTTTATTATTGAAAAATTACATAATATTAACTGCATTATTTTAACCAAACTTTAATAAGCAAAAAGAACAATTATAAATTATAAAAAGGGCATTATTTAAAATACGTGTTACTAAAGTTATTAATGAAATTATTATTTAGATGCACATATAAAATTTATAACATGTCTAGTAAATATAACAATTGAATAGTTGATACATGAAAAAAATCAAAACGCCAGGCATGGATAGATGTTTGTTTTAATTTTTTACTCTTTAATATAACAATTATTTCAAATTTTAATTAATTTAAAAATGGTCCTTTATAAAATATCTATTTTTCAATTACAATTTAATGTGTATAATCATTTCAAAATCAAAACTGAATTAAATTGTAGTTTAGAATAATTTACTTTTATTTTAGAATTAAAATGATAACATAAACATCTCAAATATAAATATAAATAAATATAAATTAAAAATATTTAAAAATGCATTTTAAAAAATGACATTGGAATTTATTGTTATTTTTAAAATAGGGAAATGTTTATAAAAATGTTGGCTATGTTATCAATGAGCATAAAGTAAAAGTATTCTAATATTAATAACAATAAAAAAATATGGGAGCACAAATGTTCCCCGTGATATATAGTTATTTTTAAATTGTGTGTGTTCTTATCTTACATAATATGCACTATAAATAAGATTCTACTTTAGTGGTTTCCATTTTAGACCTTCATTCGTTCCCTTCTCGACTATTCTCATAAGTTATTCAGTTTATAAGTTTTATTAAGTTATACATCTCGCAATTCTAATGGAATTTGTTACATATGACTTCGGTCAACCAAAACACAAAGTCATGGTGCAGATACTTACCTCAAAAACAAGCATAATTTGGAGATTAAAACTTTGGCTATTTTAAGCAGCAATCTTCCGTGACTGAGCTACCCAGCTGTGAAATATCCTATTATCTGAACACAATTTCCATATAGATAGTCTTTTTCGGGAGTTTAAGCTTAAGGCCTGAAGTTTAAGGTAATGCTCATCCGGTTAAGCTATTCCTTGTACGTTATGGAATAGCATCAGGTCAAGGAACATAATAGAAACTTCGAAATGCTTCGCTCATAGAAGAATTTACTTAGAATAAGTGTTCGACAAGAAGTGCCCTGCATTTGCTCTTTTGAATGGATAAAGTTTTGTAATAAAAGACTCTCAATATATTTGACCTAGATAATACGAAATAAAAGTAAAGTATTCAGATTTACGAAATAATTTTAACTGAATAATTATATCATTTGTAACAGTGATCATTAAGACATATAATTAATTTTAGTCACATATTTTCCCTTAAATGAATAAAATACTTTAATGAAATAATCGTAATAAAAATACATTTTTTATTTAAATAAAGATACTCACACAACTTTCGTTGGAAAAGTTGAACATCTTATTTAAAATCAATAACTAATTTTACATTGTTTCATTTTTAAAATATATAGCATTTAAGAAAAATGAAGCTTGGAACTATGAACATTTTGATGTGTCAAAATGTTTATGTGACATTCTATACTTTTGAAATCTTTATATTCAAAATAAAATCTTTGTTTGAGAGTTCTAGATATCATGATATATTATAAAAATTTTAAAAAATCTATGTGATCTGACATTGAAACTTTTATATGCTTTGCAAATACATGAGAAATGAATTATAATATATTACATTTAGTAAATTTTATTATTATATTCAAATTAACTTATAATTTGTTTTAAAGTAATTCTCAGTTTACCAATTACTTGTTAATCAAAAGAAATGTTTATAATAAATTTAATATTATGATTTAAGTTTAAATCGTTCACCAAAATAGAATGTGATTTAAAGAAACTCATTACTTTTCCATGAAACAAATAACTAAACTGCTAAGTTTGTAATTTCATACATTTGAATTATTCGTTAGAAGATTATTTTATAAATTTTAAATGATATTGGTATTCTCCGACCTCAAATGCACCTGCATTTATTTTACATAAAACGAACTTATCATGAGATTTAGGAGTGAGTTAAGAAAACTAAATAATGTTACGACACAAAATCTGTTACAATATCTTTGCAGTTATTCTGTATCAGCAATAGGGCTTGGAACAAATACACACTGCCTAACATTGAAAATGCAACACCAAGAAGGAGTTGTTAGAAAGTGAAGAAACTCAGCAAACAGAGAGAGACTGTAACGAATAATAAGTGATCTGTATTTTGAAATGATATGCATAATACAGAGCGAGGATAGGGATGAGTTAGCAGGTGCTAGGACCACTGAGATAGCGATACACGAAGCAACGCTTCTAGGCACAGAGTCAATGAGAGTTCAAATGGTGTCTGGAGGAATGGCTATCAATTTCCTGTAAACCATTTGCCAAGTGCACCTTCTAAAGAAAGTACAGGCAGGAGCTGGAAATGGTGTCTAATCGTACACAAAATGTGTTTAATTATTGAGACATCTGGCGAGTACGATGGCCTAGAAACCAGAAGTACCCCCGCAGGGCATATTTTTGATAAGAGTAATGTGCTGTCCTGCATTTTCCTGCTGTTAAAGTGCTTTGGTCAGCTCCTAAAATTAGGGTTGTGTTTCTGACCGTAGCTCATCATCCAGCAGAATTTTGGTAGATATGCTTGGCTGGGTCGCCACAACCTCCTGTTGGACAAGCCTCGGTATCTCAATAGGCAGGGCGTCAGTTTCATATTCACCTCCTGTTGGACAAGTTGATCTACGCTTGCTGAAGTCTCTGTGGCTGCAATCAGCAAACATTTCACAGTTCCTTGTTCCAATCCTCTTCGCGATCTTCGGTGCACTGTGCACGCGGCCAGATGTCTGTCATCTGCGATTTGAAGTAAGGACCAGCCTCCTTTCTCAGTCCGATCACCATGCCCATCGTAAACTTGCCTGTCTGCATGAACCGACTCCGTCACCGATGGTCTGGCATTCTTTACACTTACAGACATCCTTCGCGACACAAACAAACTTTCAACAACTATTTATCCAGCAGCAATAATAGTGTGAATTCTGATCACTCGGCTGGATTCTCATTTTTTATCTTATGGCACTTGAACTGGAGAGCTGCGTATTTCCCAACATTTTTATAACTCAGTAAGGTGCGTCTACCCTGAAATTTACATGATTTTCTGACCTCTCCTTCTGGGTATTTGATTTTCAATGTCAAGCAGTGCATTAAAACATCATATAAACAAGTAAAATGGTGTCACACATTAACAAATAAAAAGTTTCTTTGTGTTTTTTAAGAATATGACCATAAAACTATAAAAATACTCTTCGAAATTAATTTAAGCTGTAGATGCTCGCTACATAAACTCATAGATAATAATCATAAATTGTTTATGAAGCTAGTAATTTATTCTATTATAAATTGTGAAGATGAATATAAAGAATTTCAAAAAATATATGCGCATAAAGTTTTAATTGTGTTATTATATAGCCTCATACATGTGTATTTTATTTTTATAAGAAACAGTGAGGACGGATGTATGATAAAACTGTTAACAAATAAATTTATGGAACTGTCACTCTTCATCATACTTACTTGCAACATAAAATGTAAATAACGGGAATGAGCAAATAATATACAAATAGATACTGCTTTAGCTGAATTATGGTGTGGTTGTTAAAATAAATATTTACTTTAACAAAGTATTGGATAAAACAGAAAAAAAGTTGCGGAAAGAAAATATGTGGACTGAATTATAATATATTGATGCAAACTGAATTATAATACGTTTAGGTATGAAAATGTTATTTGGATAATGTATCAAAAAACTTAGGTAACTCCCTTCCAAGGAAATTTAAAACGAAAATCCTCGTTTCATCTGAATTAGAAAACCAGAAACCAAAGTTACCTCTATATATTATTTTGAGTGTATGAAATACATGCGGTGTCAAAATATACATATAAGGATTTTATGTTTCAGTTATATTACACCTTGTTTGTTTCAGATACTTATTTTCCTAAGTCATTTGAGATGAAACTGTGAAATATTATCTTTATTAAAGTAAAGAGGTATTAACACATTTTTAGAACCATTTCGGGGCCGTTTAGTTAATGTATATAATGTAAAAATTATTTTTTAATGTTCGATCTGATAGCCTTTTTCTAGACTATAAGTCTGCATCGTGATTTCCATGATAGAAGAGCTTTTCGCAATATTTCCAGGGGTATTGCTTTCCATTCTTCTTCCACTACTTTCCAGAGTTCATCTATCATGGTGGGTTTGCGTTTAGAATGAGCATTTTTTTAACAGACCAAAGGCACAATAGTCCATAGGTGAAATATCAGGAGACTTCGCCAGGGATATGTTGAAAATGTATACATGCAATAACTGTATTAGTCATCATTTTTCAAGGCATGCAGTGGTAGTTTTCGAAGTATGACTTTTAGCTTTGTCTTGATGAAGTTTCTCTCTTTGAATGCCATTGGGATAAAAAAGTGGAATTTATTTTGTAATTATTGGGCGTAAAACCTTCTCCTGGTAGTAGGATGAATTAATTTCAACATTCCTTTCCACTCTTCTTATTTTTAATTTCCCATTGTAAGAGAAACCTGCGACAATCATAAACCCCTTACTGAAACTTTCTTTACATTAACGGAAACTAGTTTGTGCATTTGTTCTGCTCAATTTCTATAGTAACAAAACCTTTTTTTGTTACAGTCATTTAGGTAAACCCATGCTTCATCAAGGGTCACAACGTTTTTCCATTTATCTCTTGCTAAGTGGTTTTCATACGGGATTCTACAAAATGTGTTTGCGTTGAGCCACATGTCTCGGCAAACGCTGGTGAACATTATATTTTTTAGCAATTTTAAGTTGTAAATACTGGTATATTCTCTTATTTATTGTTGCTAGAGATGTATCTAAAGACTTTGCTATTGATTTCTGCGTTGACGGGTTTTCTCTTGTTACAAGCGATTTCACTTTATAAACATTTGAAACAGTACATATCTTTTACAGATATTTGTTTGGAGTCTTCTTTCTATGTAGAAATGATGATTGATAGTTTTTACCTGTCCAATTAATTATAATAATGCTTATTTTGCACTTAGAAATTTTAATACCATGCATTTCACAACGTTTTTGAACTCTGGAATAAGAACGTTTATCTTCGGAAAGCATACCCTTCAATCTACAGCTTGTTTATATGTGACATTTTGAAAGAAGAATAAATTTATTAATTTGTAGCAGATGATTTTTCTCATTTCACATAATAAGCTGTTGCCGAAATTTTTTATTATAAAACATTTACTTTTTTTAAATTCGTTATCAAAATCATTCTAAAAACGTGTTAATACAAATTCTAAAAATGTATTTAAGTATTTGTGAATACAAAAAAATCAGAATTTTTGAGAAAATCACATATTTATTTTATTGGGCTCCATCCCGGTTGCTTTACAATTATGAAATAATGAGCTATTTATCTGAATTTAAGTATAACTGCCCGAATTTTGAATGACTATTTAAATTCCTTTAGAACATTTAACACTTTTCAAAGTCTTAAAGCTGTAACAAAAAGAAAAAAATTGAAATAATAATGTTTTGCTATCTATATCAAATTTATATGAAATAATAACCGTAAAATTTTGATAAATTAATTTACATGTTAAAGCCATCTCGTCAATGTGTTACAAATGAACACATAGAATTTCTAATAGCTCAGAATGGATTCAGAAATAATTTTAAATTGTTTTTCGTGTGAAGAATTTATAGATCATTTTTTTCATTTAGGTATCCACATTTACTTAGGTGCATGACTTTGAATTATGAATGAAACTTTTTTACCTGTGATTATATTAAGACACAATAATATTACAACGAGAAAAAAAATTTTAATTATTGATTTTTAATTTACTTTTAAGTATTAACTTTTGTGTGAACTATACTATAGCAATTAAGGAAATGGCAGGGTAAAATTATAATAATTGATGAGCTATTTATAATTAATTTTTAACAGTGCAGAAAAAATGACTTATGTTTAATCACAGTAAAATATAAATAATACTATAACTACTTTATAAAATCAGTATAAATATTAGAAGATATCGTTATAATTTGTATATTAAAGAATTATCTTGATAATTCTAAATTCTTTAAAAATCTGAAAAGAAAACTGTAAACCGAAACTAAAATTTTTTTAAAATATATCATTTTTATACTATAGGGTAAATGAAAAAAAAATTATTTTATATATTACTTTGTATTAATGTCATTATCATTTAAATTATGTTCAATTAAACATAATTTTTACTTTTTTTTCCTTTTTAATGTGAGTTGTTAATGTTATTCTAAGACGTTTTTTAATTGTTAAATATATATTCAGTTATAAGATTAAAATACAATATATTTTTAGCAAAGCTTTTCTTAAGCTAAAGCATCTCAAACATAGTTAGTTTATAATAAAACAAAAATAATTAAAAAGCATATGATAATATTTTAATTATAGTTAAAAAAATATAAGCCCTTGCACAAAATTGCCATTTTATGGAAAATATTAATTTACTAATTTATTTTCAATTCATCTTGTTAAATTATAAATAGTCAAAAAATAATCTGATTATTTAAATTTTACATGCTGGAAACTGTCAAACTGAATTAAACTGAAGTCTTAATTTTTATTTGAAAAATTTAAACCTAATTTATAATTATAATGGGATTTTATTTAAAGGAATTTTTTTTTCAAATCCATCAATTTAGAAATAATATATTCACATTTATAAATTATGGAATTTTTATTTTTACTTACATATTAATGTTATTAAAAATAATTCATCACAATTTATTATAAATAAATAATTCAATAATATTATGTCTCATACAATTTTCAAATGTGTAAATTAAAACTTTTTATATAATTATTTCTAATTAAATAAATTTTCTGTTTATCTGTGTTTATTATAATTATTTCTAATTAAATAAATTTTTGACATAACCAATAAATACTATATCAACAAGTTATTAAAAGTGCCACGGTTATTAAATTATCTTTATGCATTGTTTATTTTCCTGTAATGTGTGTGAGTTAGCAAGAATTAATTATTTTCTTGAAAATATTATTTACCTTTACATTTCTCTATAGTGAAAATATTGTGAACATTTCCTGTAAGCATATAACTTGCTGATTCTAAATAAAGAGGACAATGAGTTAGCTCGTGATTTTATTTCACTTCAGACTTCATATTCACTCGTGTCTCGGTGCTCTTCATCAAAGATACCTTGACATATCCCTTTCAAATTTTGGAACTAACTATCAAATTCAATAAACATAACAGCTATAGGAAACATTTCGTGGAATTCAAGTTTTCACCATAGCTCCCTTCTTCCTTCAAATATTTTGAAACTATTCATCCATTCACAGCTGAATATTGTAATGTTGTCAGGAAAACACTGTCACCGGAAAGAACTTGACAAATGACGGAAGCTTTTACTGGTTTCGGCCCATTCAGTATTCGCATTCAATAGCGGAGGGACCACAACTTGAAATGTATGAGACCATTTATCATGCAAGATACTGTATCCATTTGTCGAAGAGAGCAGAGATATTCGCCAATCGGTAAAGTTGGAGAGGGAATGTAAAATAACATTGCAAATGAATATTTAGCACCGAAAAGCGTTAAAATTATCAATCCTGATATCGAGATATATTTTATTTTGTAAAATTGTTTAATTAGTTTTCTAATGAATTGTATTCTCTTTATAGAGATTATTTTTCAGAATTGGAATTTTTTGTAATAATATGCTAGAAGTTTTACTATTTTATTTAAGTAACTCATATGCTCAAAGAAAATTTATTGAAAATAACTAAATGAAGTTGTGTATTCTAGAATTGAAAATTTTGAGAATCACACTTATTTTATAACAATTTTTTGATTTCATCAATGAAATATATAGAGAATATTTACCATCAGGATCTATATTAGAAAATAAAAATAACTATGTTTTGTACTTCATACAGAAACTATCTATCTATATGCATATATGACCACCATTTGAAAATCAACGCACACTTTATTTTAAAACTCAAAATTCAATAATATTTGCAAAATGATTTAGCAAAATTACTTAACAATTATTGAAAACATTTTGCTTTTCAGAAATTAATTATATTTATCTACATTACATAAAATTTAAATTGAAATAAGTTCATATAATTTTCTCACACATTTTTTTTTGATAATTGCTTTATGAGTAGTATAATAACATTGTTATTTCTGTTTTTGTATATATTTGAGAAATACGATACTGATGTAGAAAATACACAAAGTTTTATGGTAACCACTAAAATTCATTATACTTTCATCGTACTTAAAGAGGGGAGTAACTAGATAAGGGTATCAGCCGCACACACACAAATGTTTTCTTAGCACTTCAACCAAAACTTTTCCTCTTTTCGTTAGAATTACAGGAGCAACCTTAAACACAAGTAGTAAATTTCTAGAGCGTCAATGAATAGAGGTTGGCGAATTCAATGCATTCCTAAAAAAGTGTAGTTATCATTAAAACATAAAGGGAGAACATTAGAAAAAGTTTTAACAAATAAACAAACTTGAGCAAATAATTTTATACATCTACATTCGATTAAAATTTGTGCATGGTAAATGAACAGTAAATATTAATTTCACTATATTTTACGTGTATCAATCATTTGCTTGTTTATAGGTTTTTTTAAATTTACATTATCCACTGAGTGAAAAAAAAATTCAATTTGTATGTGGTGCGGATTAACTATATAAATTTTAAAATAATTTTTTAAAAGGAATTACGTACGTGAAATTAACACCCTCCCCCTGAAATTTAAGAAAGTAATGTGTATATGATCGTTATGAGGTGTGTCTATACATTATAAATGCTAATATGTATGTATCGCTAAATTACGTATGCGTTGCATTTTCTTCTATTTTGTATCGGTTGCGTTTATATTCTTTAAATAAATTTTCAAATTTTTTAAATTTTATGTTTAGAATGACATTTTTATTGCAGACACGCCAGTGCTTTAAATCGTGACTATCTAACTTCAGAAGTGTTGTTGAAATCTCGTGGTTTTTTTCCCACCTCTTGCATACCCCAGTGAATGCATCAGAGTATATTTAGTAACTTTATAATCAACTATTGTAAAATTCTTAAAAGGAAACAAGACTTAAAACCACTTAATGAAACTGACATTCTTTGTACAGTGCACATCTCAATATATGTTTTAAATGCGGTTAGCATAAAAACGATATCAGTGTTAGGACAAGCAGTCTTTATTAAAGAAACTATCGTAACTAATTAAAAGAAAAGAATATTTACCAAGTGATTTGAGTGAAAATATACAATTCTTTCATGAACATCAGCAAAAAATCCCAATGAGACCAAAATTTTATTTCAAGTCCGTCTTGAATGTGGGATCACATTTAATTTGTGCGCAAGAGAAATTAGATGATTAAATGAACAGAACATAACAGATAAGATTCATAAAGAACTTCTAGATATTAAACTTCAAAAAAAAATGCTATGATTATCTGCTAGACATGCAGATTAATGACTATCTAGAATAATACCAAATATTACCTTCAGAAGCAAACAAGGTAAAACGCTTTTTTAAATAGAAAAAAAGTGAAAAAAAAATATTTTAAAAATTTAATTATAGAACAGAAAAAATAAGAGATTATTTTGCCTGTTTTCAGTAATGAAAAGAAAGATTTTTAGTATCTTTCTTTTCATTTCATTCATTTCTTTTCATTCATTTAAAGTAAAGAAAATAATTATTTTTAAATATGGATTTTAATTTTCTGGTGTTACTTTTACAGTATATATTAAATATTTTTTTTTCCAATGAAACATTATTACCAGAAATTCTTATAAAAAGAAAGCAGTTAGGTAAATAAATTTTTAACACATTTATTATTCTATTTCATAAATTTTTCATTTTATGAAACATTTTACTACTTTCCCGACAAGATTGTAAATACGAACGGCTAATGCATATAAATACACACATTTTATCTTCTTAGTTTATCTTCTTAATTTAGCTATTAATGGTGAACACATTTTATCTTCTTAATTTAGCTGTTAATGGTGAAATTACTCAGTCAATTAAAAATTTTCCAAAGTATGTATGATCCATGTTTATTGAAAATTTCAGAGACTACATCCATTGAAAAATTTTACTTTCAAAATAAATAAGTACACAACAAATAATGTTTTTCCACAAACAGTGTAAAAATGTTTTTCCTATAATAATTTTGAATGAGAAATTTACAATCGTCATATGAATGATGATAAAGGCACAATGTCATTTACCTAAAAATATTTTGAATTAACATGAACAACTAAATGCATATCAGTAAATAGAGCAAAACGTTCTTATAACCTGTAACAAATAAAAAACGATGTAAAATTAACTACACTTTTCTTTAATCTGTAATATAGTATTAGAGAGAGCCATGAAGCTTTAAACTTATCAAGCAACTTTTTGATATAACTTTGGGATAACTTAGTCATTTCTTGTTTTGTATGATACACATTCAATATTTTCTCAAATGTTCTTTCAAAATAAAAAAAAGTTAATGTAAATTCAGTAACCAATCTTGCTGAGATTGGTTAGTGAATTTACATTAACATTTATTGGAAGCCTTTTTTTGGCTTATTACATAAATCGTAATTTTGATTGGAATGCTTAAATAATTTTTTGCAATATTATTATAGTCTTTTAATAGAAACCAAGGCATCTTCTGTGAATTATTTCTTCATTCATTCTTTTACCAACAATATTTACCGTATAGATACATAAAGACCAAAATAATATTAATATGAATAATGGTAATTTATAATGTTGTGGAACATTTTGCTGAATGCATACCTTATGTGTGGTGATTATCAATATTCCCGTAATTGAATGTTCTAAGTCACGCAAACAGTATGAAATATACTGCATTTTTCTAAGGCACTGTATACAGCAAATGAATTTCATTTGATTCTATAAATAATTTGTAAAATCTCGTCAAATGGTAAAGTTACCGTAATTCAATTCTTCACCGTGTTTAATTTATCGCTTTTGGATATCGTTTCCCGACAATTGTTTTCAATTCATTTGACTGATAATTTAATGATAGCAATTTATTGTATAGTATTTGAAAATCATTAACATACTTTCTGAAAAACCTTAGAAAAATTGTGTATTATATTATCTGATTACAAGTGTGGAAGAAATAAAAATCTTCCAAGCTGCTATCATCATTATTGTGCATGCGAAAAATTAAAACACAACATTTCTTTTTCATTATTAAATAATAACTCTGATCAAATTTAAAGCATTTAAAGATCTTGCTGTTTGCTCCTTTATATGTTCACAAAAAATTACTCCTGAATTGGACACACTCTTTCTCTTATTTAACAATGCTTTTATAATCTGTTTTGGAGTTTATTGCCATGCATTGTTAATGGTATTTCAAATTAGATTAATACATTACCACTTGTAATAGATCGTTATGTTATCTCAGTATAAGTCTGTTGAAAAGCAAATCAAGTAACAAAGAAATGTCACTAATTCTTGCATATGATAACATAATCTACAGAACTTAAGGTATGTATTTTCCTCCAATTGAATTAAGCTAGTTTTTGTTAATAAAAGCAATCTTTTCATATGCTGAGATTCAATTACCATTATTGTCTGCAACATAACATTCTAAGGCTTTCAAGAAACTGATATAAATTGTGTGGGAGAGATAGAACTATCTAATATTTAGACACTATTTTTGAAATTTTCGCCACTACAAATTATAGCTTAATTTTATTCTGCAAAACATATACTTGAGCCATTTTTGATTAAAACTTACATCAGACTTAGAAGACACATCGAAATATTATCGCTTTATTTTATGCACTAATACATACACACGTTGGTCAAATTAAAATTTAGATGAAAGATCACAGTGCTGATGGATTCATGTTCACACCATATCATATATATTGCTTATAGAATTAAAATTTAGGTTAAAATTTGCCAAAAAAATTATTACTCATATACATGTTCAGAAAACCAATTTTAAACACATCTGCTTCAATGTATAGTTGCATTATTGTTTATGAAATATCTACCACCGTCCGAATAATAATGCAATATTGCACCTGATCTGCCAGTATATATTCATGGTTGGTTGTTTATCTACGAGAAACATATCATCCATGTCATCCTTCCAGGCCAGAATATATTCTTTATCATGTTATTCCCATAAAACCCTTTCATAGTACAAATAAAGAGCGATGAATCTGTTACTCTGAGGAATTCTCATCAAATTTAATGTCTTTCATCAGTGCAAAATAAGGTGCAGTGTAACTCGTATTATCCCCACACCTAGGGAGGAGGATATTGATTATTTTAGAATTATTACTGGAAATGAATATTTGCAGCCCATATATATAAAATAAGTCTTGCCAATTTACATATTTGTGTGATATATGGCGCTTCACCTATGGCTGGGGAGCAGCTCTTTAGTTGCTCCCATTTTTCTATCGTTCAATCCAGTGATAACTTTCGAATCCACTTGTCTTCTGGAGCTACTTCAATATTGTACTGGACTGCAAGACACCTCGCGTCTGAGAAGACAATAGCGGGCGTAAACAAAAAAAAACATTATATAAGGTAATCATCATATGTCCAAAAAAAAACATTTTTTTCCTCTGACACCCTATTAACGAAGATTTGCATTTTGAACTAAAATGAGTGAGTTTGTCTCTGCCATCTGAGTAGATATTCCTATCTTTTTCGTTTTGAACTTAAATCTGAAGAGAATACCCTCAGTTGACGATTTTTGTCATTTGAAGTATAGTGTAATATTTCTGTGAGGCAAATTATCGAGACGATACAGATCATGTTTTTGGTATACTGGGCTCGAATCGCGGTTGTTTCCCCTGGCAAAATCTGTAAGTTCTGATTCCAACATTTGAAAATTTTCATATGACTGCTTTTGAGACTTTTGTTTTTGAAAGTAATGCCTCTGATAAATAAGCACAAACAATAAGCCATTTTACATATTGTGAAAGTTCTGTTTTTTTTCTTCCATTTTACTTTGTTTATCGTGAAATGCACACTGTCACTTTGCTTATGCTTGCATTCTAAATGATGTATAATCCGCGTCCTGAATAATATGGACAAATTTGAATAAAAACATGATAAAGATAATGTAATTCTATGAATACCTGCATTTTTCTGTTTTATAAAATTCAAATTTTACTCATCAAGTGAAAATCCTCATGTGAAAGATTTTACTGCAGTGGTCTGAAAACGGGTATTATGATTGAGAATATCTACTTTGAAAAACTGTCTTTGGAATGTTTTCTTTGTTGTAGCCAATAGATATCTTGGCTATAAATTATTTGTTAAGAAATTTTCCTTTATCGAGTTTATTGTTGATATTACATTTGTTCTAGTATGCTGACATTGAGAAATGATTATATTTAATAAATCACACATGCTTTGAATAGAATTTATGATAACAGTCGATTCTTCAATTTAGTGAGTTCATTACGAAATTAATTATGATATATTTATTACCTGTAAATTTAGCTAATTTCTTAAATA
This sequence comes from Latrodectus elegans, assembly GCA_030067965.1. Taxonomy (NCBI): domain Eukaryota; kingdom Metazoa; phylum Arthropoda; class Arachnida; order Araneae; family Theridiidae; genus Latrodectus; species Latrodectus elegans. The sequence goes on along the minus strand of CM057818.1, from coordinate 54,162,648 downwards.
ATTATTATATTGGATTCAATAAATATTTGTTCCAAAATAAATAAAGTGCAATAAATAAATCTATGATATAATGTAATCTGAGCGTAAAAGGAAACATTAAACCCAAATAAACTTATTTGATATTAATTATTCATTCTTAGATAATAAAAAAAAATCAGCAGTTTATATTTTTTATAACATCGGATTCCTTAATTTTTTGATCTTTAGTATAATCCTTTTTTTGCTACTATTTGCAAGACAACATTTTAAGATTATAATTATGTAACAAATAATTATTTTAGAATAACCATATTTTTGTGACATATTTACTGAAAAAATACCAATTTATTTTAGCTAAATACTTGGCTACAAATAGCATGCAAAATATAGAGATGTTTTATTAAAATAAACTGCAACTGGTTTCTTTTTATTTTAACATAAATTTTTAATATTGCCATAAAAAGATATATGTTTTGAAAATCAATAAAATATATTTTAATTTTCTTATACTAGAGGAGAGACTGAATTATTTTTAATATACATTTCTAATTTTTTCATTAAATAACATATTAAGATATAAATTATTCTATATATATGTTGAAGACGATAGAAAGGCAAAGTTATATTTTATGTACACTATTAATAGTGCATATTAAATATTTAACTGGACCAAAAAATAAAATACCATCGTTCTTTGATCATCATTTTAAGAATAATTTTTAAAATAATACTGTATATAGACTTGATAAACTATTCTATACTGATAGCTAGGATTTCTTTCTGTTTATGAATACGTTTTTCAAATATATGCTGAAGTTAGAAACATCCACTAAAATTGATTTTTGATTAATGTATGAATCACAGAAAAATTTGTAAACAGTTTTCCAAATTTATTTCAAAGAATAAAACTCGTATTTCATTTTATAATATTTCTATGAACTAAATTGAAATATTTTGATATGAATGATATAAATCAACAAAAATCAAGATTTCTAAAAAGAAACTGACTTATTGGGCACCTCAAAACATAAAGCTGTCTGAAAAATAAGATCAAAGATATTTCCAGTATGGTTTGATACTGGCACAACAAATATTTGAATAATAATGGAACTTTATAAAAGGAATGTGAGAATTTTTTCTCAAACAGAAAATTTCAATAAATCTTCCATCGTCGTTGCTCTTTTATACAAAAATCGTAAATAATGAAGAGAAGAGTTAATTCTGCTTTAGGTATTTTTTCGATGTTGAAATAGGGAGAAATACTGCAATGGCGTGATCACTCATTGTGCCGATTTAAAATGGTGAAGGAGAAATCGAAATTGCTTTTAAAGCTACCGTACTCCTAACGTGGCCCGGAGCCGTTCCGCGAGCTCCGCGCACAACAACTTATTGTATTATTATGGAAAAATGGGAGAAATACTTATTTGGCTCCCTTTAGGGTCGTGCGTGGATCAAAGAGGAGAAATGCGTATTTTTCTGTAGTTCCTTTTCATTTCGAATTCCTTTTTCAGAATAAAAAATCCATCTCAAATATTTTGCTGGAGGAGAGAAATGAAAATTTTGGAATAATGATATCAGCTTCATGTTTTTTTCTTTTTCTTTCCCACAGAACTAACTCTTCAAGTGTGAATGACAGAATGCAGTGCATATTCACTAATAAAAAGAAGCATCTTTGAGCTAAATAATATTGAATATTCTTCGAAATTCATCTCTCGGTCTAAATGATGGTTGAAAGAATTTAGATTCTGTTACTGAGCAGATTGTAGGTCATCTGTGAATTTTCATGCTTGAATTAAAGAATGAAAGTTATTAAAATGGAAAAAGATATATATTTTCTTGAAAAAATGATTTAGAACAAAATTTTTCATTTCGCTTAAAGCATGAATTATAAGTAATTCCACGCAGTATTTCAAAGAATATGCTAAAGTTTAATGCATAACAATGAATTTTATAAATTTTTTTAGTTTAAAATAGGTGTTATAATATACATTTTTATTATACATATAAATATAAATATATATATATGTATATATATATACATATATATATATATATATATATATATATATATATATATATATATATATATATATATATATATATATATATATATATATATATATATATATATATATATATATATATATATATATATATATATATATATATATATATATATATATATATATATATATATATATATATATATATATATATATGATTATTTTCACTTATACCACATATGAAATTCATTAGTCGTTTACTAAGAATATACGAATAAAGACATAAACATAAATTTATTGTAATTTTATGTCAATTGAGCTTCTTTTCTCACGTGACTTCAATAAAATATATTATGGTGATTACAAAAATGAGTTTCGTCATATTTTTCTAATGTTCTTGAATCTTACATTTTCCTCATTAGTAGGTAAAAAAACTTTTTGTATTTAAAAAGGACGGTGAATTATGATGCTGTATATTAAAATAAAATTTTTATTGCTTTGATTATTTGGTGCTGTCCAGAAAGGCAGTTTAAGATTTTATTCTTTTAAGGCTTCATCTGCTGTGCTTATTACGTTAAGGGAACGAACCATCTTTTAGCTAAATGATATTGAATATTCTTCAAATTTCAATCAGTTGTTTAAATTATGGTCGCAATAATTCAGATTTTGTAACTGAATAGAATGTTGGTTATTTTTTAAATTTTCATGTTAGAAAACGAGTATGAATAATGAGCTAAATATTGTGCTCAATCAGTAAACGCTTCAAGAAATTTTTGATGTTTTCACAGTGAGTTTAATTTAATATCTTTGATCTGTAAATTTAACTATTGAGTATTTGATATAAATAATAAAATATTGTGTTTATTAATAAAGAAACAAACTTAAAGACCTTCATAAATCATTAATATATCATATTCAAACATTTTTAAACATAATGAATTTAAGAAATCGAATAAAATATTCACAGAAATTCCTCTTTCCTTTCATTTTTTTCGCGACGGGAAGGAAAATAACAGTTAAATAAGATACTTGACTTCACACTTAAAAAAATATTTCCTAGATATTTTTCACTAGATTTAGATAATAATTTCACATACCAACAATTTAATCTCATCATATTTGAAAGGCATTGAAAGACATACTACTTGAAAATATTTGGAAGAGCATATTAAGAATTTTTGCGTTAAATGTTTTCTATTTTTAAATGCATTTCAAGAATATATGGCGCACTTCTAGTAATAAAGTTACAATAAAGCTTCTAACAATAAGTAACATACATCATCTTTTAAATTATTATTAAGTGTTTTGTGTCTTCAATAGAATAAGTATCTGTGCTGAGCAGCAAATGGCAATAAATCCATGCATAAAATAAGTGTTCAATAAAATCTTTGAACTCCATACTCATATAAACTGAAATTGATGGCTCAGTTAAAAAAAGGAAGAATAAATATTATGGGCATGGCATGTTTTTCATACTCTAAAATGTCTTCCTAACAAAATGCCTATAAGTGAGCATAAATATTTTTTTGCTTATGATGTTTTCCTTTTACAACACGGTCGGAATTTAAAATAAAGCAATAAAGATATGTGCTTAGTTTTCACTTTTATCTTCGAAAGTGGAATCTAAGCATAGCCTTTGGGATTTCAGCTAAAATTTTAGATGGGACAAAAACATTGGAAGCAACTTTAACAAAGCCAATAATCTTAAAGTGTTTTTGTGAACTTGTTTTATACGATTCAAAAATTTTACAACTCTTTTTTTGTTTTTATTCTTAAGTTTGTATACATTTCTAAATTGTAATAAACCGTTTATTCTCAAAAGTACTATTATATAAGAATTATTTTTTTTTAATATTTTGAAGCACATGTTTAAGTTTCAACATTTGTAACATGAATTATCGTTAGTTATAAAAAATACTTACTAAGAGAGAAAAAGTGATAAAATTTTATTATAAGTTTAATTTGTCTAAGAATTTAAATTTCAAAACTGATGCTAAAATATTTATTTTAGCGTCCAATCAACAAGTTTAATTAAATATAAATACCATAAAAATTATAGAAATAATTTATGGCTTTTATGTTTATATTCACATGCTGTACCAAAAATGTTTACATTTTTTATTTATTTTATATTTATAGAAACCGTTGCTTGATTTATTTCTTAAGAAAGAAGCGTTTTTATAATCATGTATCAAATCTGAAAGTTCTCAATGTCCTTTATATTTTATTACAATATTTTTTATTTTATGACAAAATTTTATAAAAAGTGTGATGAATTTTTATTTTTTTATTGAAGTGAATAAAAATATTTTTCAACCAATTGCAAAAAAGGCAGAAACTGTCCCTGCAAAAGTTAATTAAGTATAAAAATAAGAAACATGATTTTTATTCAAACAGTTTTCAATAAGGAAATAGGTATTTAACAATGGTAAATATTTTTTAAGTGAATCCTTTTGTAAATTATAGTATATAGAAAAAGGGTAAATTGTCATTTACATGTTAAGTGCACTTATTAAAGTTATTTATATTCCGTATTTTAACATAGTGATGATAAATAAAAATTATTAGAGCATCTAATTATAGCACGAGCCTATTGATGATAATGCTATCTGCTATTAATTACAAACTTATATTTAATCCACAATCAAATGAATTTAGAAAGAATATTTATCAGATCTGATATCATCCTTCATGTCTCAGGCTGCTAACGCTTTTTTACCCAGAAAAGATTTAGATTTTAATGTCAGCAAAACTTGAGCTTTAACATTGAGATAGAACTTAACGATCCTTATTGAATTGAGAGAATTTTTTGATTTACATTCAGTGATATTCCTGAAGAATTAATAAAAGGAAATAGAATGAAACTATAGATTATCAGGAAAAATAAAGAATTGATGAGAAATAGTAAAAGAAAATAGAAAATCTAATAGAGAGTTGATACCTCGAAACTTAAATATTTACCATTCTCATAAACATTAATCAGGAATAAGTCATAATTATGTTTATATATATATATATATATATATATATATATATATATATATATATATATATATATATATATATATATATATATATCAGTTATCAGTAGTAATTTTTCAAATGATTTAACTCTGGTCGCATCCTCTCGTAACAACTGCATTTATGCAGTAATTTTTGTGTTGAATAGCTTAATGGGTGATGGTATAAACGTTTCCTTAATAAGGTATTTGTTTTTTAATAGTTAAATCAATCAAATTAGCAATCTCATTATTTAAAATAATATGCTTATCATTATTTCGGTGACATGTTACTATTTCAATGTATTAGAAGTAACACATTCAAACAAGGAATAAAACATTTTATTAGTTATAAAACATTCTTAAGCAAGTAATGAAAGAAAAAAAAATTTGAGAATTTAAATGTAACAAAAGAAAATATATTATCAAAATATTTTTATTATAACTAAATTCCATAACACCCAACTCATGAAGAATTCCCAAGTTAACAATACTTATAATGTCAGTTTAATTTAATCGTTCTTAAATTAAAATATAATCATTTTTTTATATATTATAGACAGAAATTTCTGTGAATTGAATAAATACGTAAATATCATTTGTAATATGTTTTATAGGATTATTTTTATATATAATATATCCTATTAGATTTAATTAATGAAATTTAATTAATTGCTTATTATTTTTTGGAAAACTTTTATAAGAAACTGAAAGATTTTATAAATGTTTACCGGAAAATATCCTTAAAAATCAAAGCCGAACTCATGTCTGCAAAATTGTTTATGGGTAAATGACTTGTCTCAACACTCTGCTAAGATACTCACATAAAATGTAGCAATTACAAATTATATGAAATATTTCATTACGAAGAAACTCAAACTTCAAATTAATTTAAAAGAACTTTGGTGATATTTTGTGTAATACTGAAAGAATTTAATTTTATACTATCAAACATTCTGAAATTTCATAAGATGGATGCCTTAATTAAAGTTTGAGAGAGATCTTAAGGAATTTCAACGAATTTATTATAATACGTTTTCCGCTTATTATGCACCTGAACCTGCAGTATCTTCAAAAAAATGGGAACTGGCTTCGAGGAAGGCGGTCGAGGAAAACTTTGAAAAATTTTAATAAAAAAAAGTGTAATTTTCTTAGCAGAAGGTTTAAAATTTAATAAAATACTTTGGAAGTTATACTTTTGTGGACAAAAACAGAATTTTATAATCTCGCCTCATTTCCTGAGCTCAGGAATGCTGTATTAATACGTAAGAACGGATATATTAGATTGAGAGAAATAAAGAGATTCATAAAGGAAGGATTTTTTCCAAACATTGCAAAATTTAAACTGGTTTTATTCATTTCTTAAAATAATGTCCTTCTACATAATCTGCACAATATTTTGGAATGAATAGTGTTTAAATTTTGCTTTAAATAATGATATAGAATGCTAAATATTATATGTATAATGACTATCTAATAATGTATAATGACTATGTATAATGACTATATTATATGTATAATGACTATCTAATCACTCTCTGAATGGTAAAGTAAAGATTTAATTAAATATTTGGCATGTTAAGATTTAAAGAATAAAAATTTAAATATCTATAAAGAAATTCATTACTAATAGAAAAATTATGTTTGAAAAATTATCATTTAAACGTAACTGTTTAAATAGATCTTACAAGATATGAAAAAAGTTTATTTATATGTATTTTTAAATTGCTTAAAATAATTGTTTTGACACTTAGATTTTGTAGTTACATTGTTCATTTCGTTAAAGGATTTTTAAAGAATTTAAATTGAGAAAATTTAAATCGTTTAAAAATCCTCCTATAAAGAAATGAACTAAATGAACAGTGTTTATTATTACTTATGATCAAGATAATCAAAAATAAATTACTATAATTATATGAAATGCAATTTTTTAATAAATAGAATATCTTTTCTGTTACGAAAATGTTCGTAAAATTAAGAGGGAGGAAGCTAAATTTATTAAAAATTATATTGTTTTAAATTTTTCTTCAAGATAATGCATAACGATAAAAATTACATATTTTGCATATTTAAATCAGGAATACAAAATTGAAATTTTTCATGGGTTATTGATAAATGAAATGAAATATTAAAATTAGTCTACAATTTTTTTTGTCAGATTATATTGCAAACAATATAGGTATATCAACAATATAACAAAGAAATCAAATTCATTTTGGCTATGCATTTCCTTTTAAATAAATTAAAAAGTTTTCATAAGACGATACAATTCGAAAGCATTTAAATTGTTCTGATTTATGAATAAGTTATTTCCAATATGTACAAAGTTAATTTAATATAAAAAATAATTACATATTTATATATAACACTGATATAAATTTTTATTAATTTAAAAGTTTATTGAAAAATTTTTCAATAGAAATTTTAAAGATTGCGAATTTTAGAAAATTTACCTCATCCTTTTCACATCATATGCTTATTATGACTTTTTAAGAATTAAACCTATTAAAAGATGTGCAAATCATTTATCATGATTTAATAAATTTATCAGAAATAAGAATTACAGTTGTTAAATACTAATTTTAAATTACACTCTAGGTATTTATAATAACTATCTAAAAATCATTAGAATAATTTATCTCTATTTTTATTTCATTGAATATTTTATTTTTAAGCTTAAAAGTTCTGATTTTCAAAATATAGGAAATTTTTTTTAGCTAAGCAATAATGAAAAATACTTTTATTACTATAAGATTTTCTTGCGGAAATATTAAACAAAGAATTTTTTATTGTTTTCACATAACACTATTTTACATGTAAAATGAAATTTATAAACTAAATATTTATTGTTCTTGTGATCAAAATATAATTTTGAATTACAAAAATATGTATTCCGATTAGTAATGACAAACTATTTTATTTTATAAAGTAAAATGAATAAGTTCAAAACTTCATCAACATTTTATTTCCATTATGATTAATAACTTTTCTATATAAATTATAAATTATAAATTATTTTTTATTAATATTAAATTTGAAATATAGTAATCGTGACAGTCGCTGTTTCACTGACAGTAACAATTATGCCATTAGGCGGATAGGAATTTATTGCCAGGAAGAAAGATCCTTTCATTAAATAAAGTCCTCACATTCAATTGTTATCTCTTCCGCAATTCTAAAACAAGTTCATTACTTTGCATATAACAAATGTTTAAAATTTCATTACAAGTCTTGACCCCCTGTGCAAACACTTACGCCCCTTAATTAAACTTTCGCTTTTCACTCTGTCTCTCACGGTCACATAAAGGTTGAACATTGTTCTTCCCTCGACTCCGGATGGTGATTGGTTGCTTAGTTCTCCTAGCTTTGACGTCACTATTTAACTCCACCTCTTTTTGAAGGTATTTTCGCTCCAATCTACGAAATCCATGGCCGAGAAAATTGTACATGAAATATTCTGCAGCAAATTGGATCTAAAACTCGCTGTCGGGGATATTTCAAATACACGCTTCAACTAGTTTTCAACATTTATCAACCCAACCATAGCGATTTAAGTTACCTTGAGGCTAGTAATTATTATCTGGTAATTGTAAAACATCAATTTATCCAGAGTAAATTACAAGAGCAGAACTACCAATCAGGAAATTTTAAGTCCAGAGTCAATATTATCGATAAAAATATCGACAAAACATACTGATGTTGATTTAAAGTGTAATGAGAAATATAAAAAAAATAACTAAATCTAATATTTTTTTAAAATATTGTATATTTTTACTTAATTACACATTTTTCATTATTGTATCAGTTTTGCGAAATGGTTTTGGTCAGAAATACTTTTGTTAACAAGGAAATACGTTTCAGCCTCATCAAACTGCTCTAGAGCATATATATTATTAAGAAATCTAAGTTAAATATCGTAAAGAAGTAATTCAAAGCATAATGTAAAGTAAAATTTCCGTTTATGACATGCATAATGAAATTATTTTAATGTTACCAGATGCAACAAAATAATTAAATATGCTTTCCGTTCGACATAAATGAAAAGCGTTTTGCTGAATAAATGAAAAGCCTTAAAAACTTCAAACCTCTTGATGAATATAAATAAAATGGCAGAATGTTCACAGTAAAAGAAATGATTTTTGAAAGACAAGCTAATAAATAATAATATTGATTGTAAGAATTTTCAAAAATATTATAACAAAAGTTGAAGATCAATTAATTTTATTATAATATGGTATTCAGATTTTATTTATAATTTTTACTTACCTTACATTATTTTGCGAAAACACTAAAGCAAAATGCCCTAAAATCGCAGACAAATATTCAAAATAAAAGTAGTACTTATAAACAGTTAAAACATTTTCCATACTTTTGGCATTTTGAATATAATTTTTGATCAAAAATTATTTTAGTTACATAAATCATTCATTTTCAAGCATTAAAATTAGGATAGCTTTATTCGTTTGCACTTCCTAATGTAATTAATAATACAATTTTAGTAAATTAAATTTTATATGCTATTCACAGAAAACTGTTCAAAATTTAACTACTTTTTTTATATAATTTATAATTACTCTAATATCTTTTGTTGCATCGCTTGTACAGCTGTAGTACAATACAGCATATATATATATATATATATATATATATATATATATATATATATATATATATATATATATATATATATATATATATATATATATATATATATATATATATATATATATATATATATATATATATATATATATATATATATATATATATATATATATATATATATATATATATATATATATATGTATGTATGTACATATGCATATAAATATATATATCTTGATCGCATACATCATTAAATTTAGCACATCGAAAAAATTAAATTGACTCTGTTTCGTTTTGAATTTGAGATATATTCTTAAGCTAAAAAGCACATGCCGAAATTGTTGGAAGCTAACCTTAAATTCAACAATATATTGATCTTGCCTCAGAAAAGATGTTCTAAAAGAAAAAATGTGTGTAATTAAAATGCTTCATGTGAATGCATATAATTGTAACAATTATTTTTATTGCCACAGCCGATTTAAAACTTCGCCTGCCATATTTACTATACCTCCGGACACCGCACGTTCCTCTTTCGTTCTGGCGAGATAATTAAATACTTGGCGGGATGTTCTCATTTTACGAGATCATTTAGCCAACTTTGTAACTAGGTTGCCACGTTTAATAGCCGTAAAGAATAGTAATTTATATGGAGATTCGGCAAAGGCCTTTAGTAACTTGAATATACGTTTTGGATTACTTTCAAAATTCTTAAGATATTGAAAATGTGTGGCATTCTAAAACTGTTTATTGACTTGGTATTAACATATTAATATATTTATGAAGTACTTTGATATTATTTATTCTTTGCATTGAAGTTGGACTGTTAATATCATGGTAGATTTTAAAATTTTACATTTTATTATTTAAAATAAAATGTATGCATGTGTTGGAGTATGATATTCAACATATATGAATATTATATATATATATATATATATATATATATATATATATATATATAATATATAATATATGTATATGTATAGATAGATATAGATATGGATATACATATAGATATAATCAATTCTAGAACTTTTTTTTAAATTTACATTTTTATAGGGATGAACGTTTTTTTTAAACTAATTACTAAAAATTGATGCATAAGCTCTGCATACGAATTGTTTTTTTAATTTTTTTTGAAAAATATTCTTTTCAAGCACTTTATAAGCAATGCTATATATATATATATATACTGTTTTATGGTAGGGGGTGTTAGAACATATATGTTTTCATTATAGGAAAGCATATAACTGGAAAGTTGCTTTGTAAACATAAATTTTCGTTTGTATTTGTAGAAAATGCTAGAATATTAATTATTTTCTGCTAATATTAATATATTATATTAATATTCGCATAAAAATAAGTATTTTTAAAAGTTATTCAAAAACAGTGTAAACCAATGAATTTTTTCCTCTTATTTCAGTTTGATTAAACGAAATCTTTTACATAAGCTCCATAAAATACTCAAATTTTAATATTAATTGGATATCTGAGTAATATATAGGAATGCATAATGTATAATAGTGTAACAATTAATGAAAAGTTATATTTACAATTATTTTTTTAACCCCGGTGACACTTTGGGTCTTAGGTTTATCTTCCCCTTTCGTGTGGCATTCACTTGGTTATTTCATTGTCAAAAATATAGACTCAGGTTTAATCACTTGTAATAATGTATTTCAAAAAGATGTCCTATGGAAGCATTTTTGATCCTGAATATTCCCAAATGCTTATAACAACTTTCTGATGATTTCTATCATGCACTAAATGAATCATTTCGGATACTTTTCAATCACTGCATTTTTTCCCCATTCTTTCTGTAAAGTATTTAAAAGAGTTAAGCAAAAAGATTTCTTTTCATTTGATTTTGCATTTTAAATAAAATTTGCGCATTATTATATCGAAATAAGAATTCAGTAAAAATAGTTATTCAATTTATTAACTAAAAACATCAAAAAATCGAATACGAATTATATTAATATTATGAACACTAACTAATCAATATATTACAATCTGTTTGCTAAAATTGCACATTATTTTTAAACTATATTTAAAATAAGAAATGAGAAAAGTTTGCAAAGAAAAATGTAAAAATCTGCACATAAAATGATAGTATTTTATGTTTCTGTTTGAAAGGGGAATATCTTCACATTTTAATTCCGATTTTTCTCTGCTTGAAATGCATTTTTCATGTCAGATTTATCAATAATATATGATAATACGCGTAAAGTTTTTTTTTAAATTAAAAAAATATTTATCAATTAAGAAAGCAAGTTGAAACATGTTGATTAATTTCATAATAAATATGATGAAACATGTGTGTATTTTCTACTAAATATAGCTATTTGTTATATGACAGGGGTTGGAATATATGGCTCATTCAAGGATGGATGAAACGAAACAAATTCAAATAAATAAAGTTATGTCTCTTTTTTCCTCTAGAGAACTTGTTTCCAGTTTCATATAATAAACTAGCAAATATTCAGAGATACCTTTTCAACATATGCTAAAATAAGATTTCAAATAAAATGGAAAAAAAAGAATCTAACGCTCCTTTTTTTTTACCACTTTTTATTTAAATAATCAAGGATAGAAAAATGAGATCCATAACGATGCTCTGTTATCAAATTTCATTCTTAATACGTGAACGATATTTGAAATAAAATAGGAAGGGAAAAAAATCAAATAAAATGTGTTTCCTAGATTTTCTTTTTTTTTTCAATTCTACACTTTCATCTCTTTTCAAGTCAGTGGTTTGAAGTAGATAAAGCAAATAAAATAAAATAAAAGGCTCGGTTATGGGTGGTAGCAAGAAATAAAGATGAAATGGAATATTTATTCAACATAGCACATCTGCATGCTTTCTGGAGATACGATGGCGTAGACCCTTGTTCGAGCGTAAAAAAAGTATCACTTTTTGAGAAAGCTTTTTTCAATGATGTCAGCGAAACTTTGGTATAAAAAGAAATGCATGTTTTGAAAATTTCTCTTCGTTTTTCAATCAGTACCAAGTAATCTTTATCTTGCAAGGAACTTACAGCTACGAGAGTGAATGACAAAACATATAAATATTTATTCTCATAGTTTTATCTCAAACTTAATTTATGAAAAATTTAAATTTATTCCATGAGGCGTATAAAAATTTTTTTTGTATCTTCCAAAGGGTAATGCTTAAAAAAGTAAAAATAAGATATATGTATTTCTATTCATTTGTGCTTTTGAGTGGTAAATTTGCGATACATGAAAAAAATCTATAAGCATTTTAATAACAAAAGTGAGTATTATTCCATTAAAAATCAAACTTTACTAAAAACAATAGTTAAGACTTTAAAATAATTTATTAACTTGAATTAAATCTATAGAACATGTATTTTCTTAATTAAAAGCAATTTTTTAATATCAATATTTTGATTTATTGTTTTTAGAATGTAATCATAAAATTAAAAAGAGATGTTTTATTACTCTTCTATTAAATAAGATAATATTTATGAATTTGAATGGTTACAAATATACTTTATTTAAGTATGAGACATTTAAAAACTATGCCTGAATGCTAGTAAAATATAAAGTTAACATAACAAATGAAAATGACAGATATGCTATTTTTAGAATTATGTGAAAGCTCTTATCTCAGCAAGATTTAATTTAATTTTATTTAAATTTATAAAAAAATAATTAAAATGAAATATTTTGTAGTATAAAAATAGGTGCTATTTATGTATCATAACAGAGCATTGAATTCAAATCTGGGAATTACTCTTTAAAATTTAGCATTATTTTTCATAAATAATCCCAGAAAATTCACTTTTTATTCGAATAAATCATTCGAATAAAAATTAAATAGTTAAATTGAAAATTTATTTTTATTAAAATAAAAAAAAGTTCTTATTTGTTTGCATATTAGAATATGCAAGCAAATAAGAAATGGACTTTTTGAAATGACTAACTGATGATATAGGTAATAGTTTACAACGATTTCATAAAATTTGATAAAATACTTTTTGAAAATATAATCGATCATATCCATCTATTTTACTGAATATAAATATATATGAAATAATCATATATTTTCTTTATAGATAAAAAAGAAACTCATGCATTGTAATTTTAAAATAGTTAAGAAAAAAAATCACCATGATTAATTAGTAAATTATTCAGTGAAAAAGTGCAAAATAGGATCAAATTAAAATCTTTGTAAAATAAAGTTGCTACTTTTATGAATTTTAAGATGTCATTAAAGTATCGTACATTTCTAATTGTAGTAATAATTTGCTAGTTTTTCACCGTTTATTTTACAGGGATTTTATTTTTACTTTTTTCCTTTGTAAATTAAAATTCCACTTTTTCTTAAGGCAATTGAATTTATATTCAAAGGAAAAATATTGGCATTAGGTTTAAAAATAATCTCAAAATTTTTTTGTTCATAGAAAACTTACGATGTTTATATTTAGCCTATATAATCTTAGTACTATAATGAATTACTTATAGGAACACTGTCTAATTTTAATATAATTTTGTTTGATGTAATATTTCGTAGTTTTAGTAATGAAAATCTCCTGAAAATATTTCTTAAAAAAGTTTTTAAGTTAAATGAATTTTACAAAAAATCATGAATAGCTAAAGTATAAATTTAGTATTGAGCTAAATTAGAATGATTTCAGTCTACTTTTTTCTGTCTTAAATTTGATAAAAATATTCCCTCAAGCTTACCTTAAATTAATGGAATAAAGTTGAATTTATATGTGAAATAAATTATGTATATATCTTAATATAATCTTGGACAATATGAGTAATATATATATATCTATATATGTATATATATATATATATATATATATATATATATATATATATATATATATATATATATATATATATATATATATATATATATATATTACTCATATTGTCCAAGATTATATTAAGATACATTTCTTTCATTCACAAATAGATTTCTAGAAATTTTGAAGCTGAAATTATAATTAGAGTAAACATTCAGTATTTGTTGTTAAGATTAAAAGAGATGTAATCGGAAGCAAATATAATTTTTTTACATCCAATTTCTGCTTATTTCGCTATATAGAGGTAGCTTAAAATCTGAGATTATTTTGTGTTAATTTTTTTTTTTTTGAAAAAAAAACATTAGAGAAATAGGATCTTAAAAATGTACTTATTTTGAATTAGACTTATTATGATGTCTACATATAGTTCCATGGATTAAACTAGTATAGTCAGACCAAAAGGCACATTAACGCACTGCTGTGGCAGCAGCATGCTTCCCTGTACCTAGCCCTGAGTTGGGCTCTACCAGTTAGATAGATGGATCCGGGTAGAGTCTTCGTGATGTTTAAGCAGGTATCAAACAGAAGACCCCCAATACATGGCCTGCCATTCACAGAGGTATCATTTTACTTGATAGACATTGCGATCAAGCGCAGTTTTAACATGCCCTATCCCCATTCAGCGAACACAACGAATGTTTGGTTATACCTGGATTCAAACTCACTACCTTCCGATAACAACAACAATGCCCTTATCAGTCAGGCCACCACTGTCCCACATTAGTTCAGAGTAAATAAAATGTAAGAAATGAACTCTTTTAATGCGAAAATGAATTATAATTCTCTCTATAATGAGTGATACTAATTTCTCATCACATTCTGTCGATATTCTGCTTTTATATCCATTACAGAATTTGCATATTGCTGTCCTCGAGAAAATATTTTTTGAGTCTTATAATATTCAATGTGAACTCAACAAAAAATGGTTACAAAGATAAGTGAGGAATAAATATATGCAATTTATTTGTTCTGATATGAAGAAAATGGATCCAAAATTCACATTGTGAAGGTTAATATACAATCTCAAATACACGTTGGTCTAAATCACGTTTAGAGAAATACATTCTTAAGAAAAGAATATTTACACTTCACGTGGTAAAATGTCATAAAATATAACAAAAAATAAGTCTGATAAAGAATATGCACACCTCAATCTTGAATGCATTGGCAACATCCATTACTTGTAAGCAATAAAGTAGTCGATTCACGAAATGAGAAGTGATGACCAGACACGGAATAAACTGTTTTTCAGCTCTGCTACAGATCTTGGAGGATATTTAAAGAAGCAACCTGTCTACCAAGATAGTCCCACAACTCCTCTGCAGGATTCAGATCTGGAGATCAAGCTGGCCATTCTGTTAACTCCAAACGAAAACCTGAAAGTTATTATTTAATAATTTACCTGTATCAAGATTACGTTTTGCGTTATCATCCAAAATAATGAAATCGTTGCCAAATGCAATGGCATTTAAGTGAATATATATTTATCATAGTTAGTTATTGGAAATGAGTATATATAGGGTTATTACAAAATAATCATTGGGTCATATATATATATATATATATATATATATATATATATATATATATATATATATATATATATATATATATATATATGTATATATATATATATATATATATATATATATATGTATATATATATGTATATATATATATATATATATATATATATATATATATATATATATATATATATGTATATATATATATATATATATATATATATATATATATATATATATATATATATATATATATATATATATATATATATATATATATATATATATATATATATATATATATATATATATATATAATATATATATATATGTATATATATATATATATATATATATATGTATATATATATATATATATATATATATATATATATATATATATATTTATATATATATATATATATATATATATATATATGTGTATATATATATGTATATATATATATATATATATATATATATATATATATATATATATATATATATATATATATATATATATATATATATATATATATATATATATATATATATATATATATATATATATATGTATATATATATGTATATATATATATATATATATATATATATATATATATATATATATATATATATATATGTATATATATATGTATATATATATATATGTATATATATATATATATATATATATATATATATATATATATATTATATATATATATATATATACATATATATATATATATATATATATATATATATATATATATATATATATGTATATATATATATATATATATATATATATATATATATATATATATATATATATATATATATATATATATATATATATATATATATATATATATATATATATATTATATATATATATATATATATATATATATATATATTATATATATATATATATATATATATTTATATCCTTTTTTCTTACAACAACTGTAGATATTAATGTTGAATATTTAATTGAGCACAAATAGTTTTTGAAATATAGTGTGAAAATTTAAATACATTATTCACATTTTGGGAAAATATATACCTTAATTCATTTCAGCAATTCCATTTATTTATTATAAAAACTCTTACAAATATGTAACTGCTACGCTATTTATATTATTTATTACGTTAAATTATCAATTTGTCAAGAATAACAAATAAATTTCTCGCATAAGTTTCCTTAATGAAAATTCCTTGTGTTTGTTGTCATAAAATATAACTCTCAATATTTTTCCTGTCAGATAAGCCACAATAAATAATCTGTAAGGTAAGTTTGGATGGTTTAACTGAAATTGAAAATCTTAAAGGATATAATCCTGGTGTGTGTTTAGATTTAAGGAGAAAAATCTAAATGAGAGAATATACCACTGATAAAGAGTAGAAAGCAAATGCACTAGAAAATAAAAGTTTAATGTTTATCCAAATTTCAGAACATGCTCTTAACTCGTTGGGTAGAAAGACGTTGGAGTAAATGTTAGAGAATAATTTTCAGCCCTAAAATTCACAAAGTACGTAAAAGTTTCGAAACCACACGTGAAGACTGCTGATTTCAAAAAGTAGATTTATGTGATAAATATTATAAAACAAAGGAAAGTTCTTCAAAAAGAAAGTTTTCAGTTTGTTTCTGTTTTTCGCAAAATGTTTAGTAAGTTATGTCCTAGGAATTTATCGGGAGCTAGAAACAAATTATCAGAATTTATGAACACAATGGAACTTTCAAATCTCTGCTAAGGCCTTTCTTGAGAATAGTAATTTGAGTAGTCTCGATAACTTATTTGAATACATTTTGCAACAAAAAGAAAATAAATAATTCAATGTAAAAATTTGCTTTGTAAATGAACACTATCAAGAATTTTAATTTTACTAAGAAAATGTAATTCGAAATGCTTCATTGCTTCAATAAATGAATAAATTCATTTATTTTACATCACAATTATCAATACAATGATTAAAAATGTTAATTTATTTACTCATTAAGTATGTAGTAATTAAGGTAATCTAGTTTTAAATGTATTAAATTCTTACTCATTTCAAATTCTAATTTTCTAATGGAAATAAGGTTTAATTGATCGTTTACCCAGATTAAATTTCACGTATTGTTCGTAAATCGTATCAACAGTATTTACAAATAAAATTTACGAAATATTTCTTTTTCTTTGAGAGATTCTTTCATTAAATGTTTACTTACCATTAAACCAATGAGAAATTTAAATCCTATTTGATTTCAAATAATTTTAAAAAAATTTTAAGCAACATTATTGGCAATTATATTTTTCTAAAATCAAAATAACGTAATATTTTTCTATATGAATCATTATATATGTACAAACAGATTGATATATGCATAATTTAGTACTATGTATTAATAATTATAAAGCTGTATTTATTATTTGATTGATTAGAAACAAAAAAAAAAACTTACGTTGAAATATAAATTCTTAACAACAGAAAAAACTTTATAAACTAAATAAATTTGAAACATTGGAAAAATTTATAAAACAGTTATTAAAAATATAATTTTTATCAATTAATTTATTTGTAAGCATAAAAATTTAAACCACATTCAAGCCAACTTAATTATTAAAAAGCTATTTTAAGCAGAAATATTTTCATTTTTAAAACTATTTAAACGCAGAGTTAGTCTATATGGTAATTAACCAAAAATTTAATGAAAGCATTATATATTAATTGTGAACAATAATATGGTGGTTGTAAATTATAGAAATATATATGCATGCTTTTTTAAGAATTATAAAGCTATATAAATTGTATTAACAATTTGCTTATGTATTATAAAGTTAAAAATACTAAATAATCAAAATATTATATGGTATAATAAAATCCAGATAATGGGTGACAGTCTAGTAACAATTTACAGTAGAAAATTTGCAGATTCTTCTTCATATTCATATGAATGCCTATAAGCAAGTAATGGGCTTTACATAATGAAAAATTATAATATTCGAAAAAATATTAATAATGTATTGTTTCACCTGATTACTTCAAAAATTAGCGAGTAGAATCCTAATTTCTAATAATTGTAAATTGATGAAAAATCTACGTCATTTAATCATTTGATTTTGACTTATAAATGAGAAATGATAATCCATAACAATTTAAAAAAATATTAATACCTGAAGAAATGCTGGTTACTTATAAACTTCACTTCTCAAAACAACTAAAGGCTTTTATAAAATGAAGGTAAAAGCAAATTTTTCTGCATAAAGTGTAAGAAAACGTTGCAAATTCCCAATTTTCTCATATTCAAGCTCTGTAGTTTTCAAATTTTGATTTTCATGTCAACAAATAAAATTTGGCTTTCACTTTATCGCAAGATAACACGGGAAGGAAACATCGGCATTCAGTAAGGGAGTAATTTTGATGAGAAAGATGTCTCAACTAAATCAATTAACTGAACTAGAAGCTTAGAATGTTTTAGGCTGGTTGAAAGAGACCTAAACACAATCCAAAGTAACAGAAGATATTAGAATTTAACACAGTGGAATTGCGTGGGATTTCTAAGATAATGAATTGTTTTTTTCAAACTGGAAATGCAGGCTGAAAATCAGAGAAAGGAAACAAACGTGCAACAAAACTTAACGAAGATAGGCCATTATTTAATATTAACGGCTTGGAAAAGCTGAAAATATTATGAATGGAATTCTTCTTCACCAATACATTACCTCGATACTGGTGTAACAGTTTCGACTAGACATATTCGAAACCGAATAGTCTCTGCAGTTTAGGCTCACAAACAAATGTCGTGTATCACATTAACATACATACATAGCAGTTTAAGGGAGCCCGGACAGTACCTTTAGATTAACGTGTTTGGTGACACAGCCAGGTGATCACAGTCAGGTGATCAGGAGACCATCACAGTCAGGTGACGAGGTCAAATCTGATCTGACCCCTTCTTCTCCACGTCCATGCCACTGCCCTTGGTAAATGATAATTCACTTTTCTGATATTAAAGACAAATTAGGTGCAGCCACTGAGCCATTGGAACATGCATCACATTAACAGAAAGGAATCGTGGGGCCCTCAATGAGTGAGTAACAGCACAAAAATGATAACAGATATAAATAATAACAACGTTTCTTATCTAGTTCTGTTATAAAATAATAACAGAACTAGACAAGAAACGAATAGTGCAATATTCCCTTCTCCGACGAGCCCCGTTTTTCCTTTCATACTAACAATAGGCGTATTTTGTGCTGGATGGGAATGGTATTAGATATAACTCTGTGTTCATGCAGAAAAGTGTTAGTTAGGGGATTTGGGAAGGATGGTCTGTGCAGGTGTCTCCATTGATGGGCATATTGACCTCCATGTCATTAGAAAAGCCGCTCTGAACGATCGTCGATATCAGGATGAGATTCTCAGATCTATGGTAAACCCTTGCGCTGAAATAAATGGAGATGACTTCATATTAATGGACGACAGTTAGGCCACATTGTGTTAACTTAAAGAATGATTTCATTTTCGGAGAAGTTATCATAGGAGTGGAATGGCATGCGTATTCTCAGGAAATGAAACAAACATAGCTTGTTTGGAACATTCTAGGCAGATGAGTTGGTGGATGCCCATCCTCTACAAACTCCAAGAACTGAAAAGAGCTTTTCTGGAAGAATTGAATATAATACCTCATCTCATCATTAATATCCTCATTGACTCAGCGCCTCCAAGGTGCTGAACCTTACCAACCACCCTGGAAAACCATAACTCTTACTGCAAACGATTTTCTTTTAAAAAATCACTTTTTTATTTATTGTCACACATAGGCTTAGATTATGTTATTCTCCTTTTGTACCTCACATAGTCAAAAAACACATTTTTTCTGCCAATTTTACTTCGTATAGCCTACAACATCTGCCAATATTGTATCAATTTTCCAGGGGTAAGATTCACCCTCAACATACAGATATCTTTGAATACACTTAGTGATTACAGAGTGTGTCAAAAATGTTAACACAGTTTGAACCGTCGAAGAAAATTTATGTTCATTTTACAAGGTTTAAGCTCAAGATTAGATTAAAGTTAAATTAAAACTTATGCTAGTTCTTACATTAATGTGACTACTGTTACAAATGTAGCATTCAGCATCGACACATTTCTGAGTTGGAATCACCCCTGACTTCGTAAATTGAACCAACGCATTAAATACGATTTCTGTGCCTATCTCTTGAAACTCATAAGATGTGCTTAGGTTACGTAAGTTTATGATTATACATCTCATCTTTTACTGCACCCCGTAAGAAAAAATCCAGTGGAGTATGGTCTGATGAGCTTGAAAGAAACTTAATTGGTCAGATTCGTCCTTTCCACGGCTTGCAAATTTTGAACTTGTTTTACTAGTTCATCGCGATGATAATACGGCAGTGCGGCATCTTAAAGGAAATAAAAGTTCTCCTTAACGTATTGGGTTGTTCTGAAAATAATTTCCTTTTTCCTACATGGATCAGCTTTTTGCTGGTAAGAACCAACCACTTTATGGCTGTGGAATCGTGTTACTACCAGAAAGATGGTAAAAGCTATTGGACTAAAATAGACAATGTGCAATGCAATACAATATTTATTTGCTGCTTGTTTTTCATTTTCATGAAAAACGAAATGACTTTTCAAACAACTCAATATGATGTAGGGATGTCTGGGAATATGGAATCAGCAAACATTGCTCAATAATTTTCATCTGTTATATTACCGTCAAAGGGAAAGGCCTAGTAAGTCTCTTTATAAATAAATCACACTGCTATTTTTTTATTGCATATTGCATTATTTTCTCCCAGAAATCGAACCTTGTAACACAAGTAATATGGTTTAATTGACATCTCAATGCGTGTACGCCTTTTTGACGCATCCTAATATGCTTCATTTGGAAGGAAATGATGCGAAGAGTCATTAATGTTCTTGTGTCATTTTCTTTTTTAAAGTTTTCATTTAGACCAATTCAACCAATAATATAGATATCAATTCATATCGCTTTTTTCCTTCCTGATTTCAATTCGGTTAGGTATCTTTATAAATGTATACTGTTTTTATTAAAATAGCTCACTTTTTAAGCGCATTTTTGTCCATTTATTTATTTTAGCAACATTCTTCAGTAATGTCTATTCAATCAAGGAATTTAATATTATATAATAATAACAAACGTATTATATCGATAGAATATTTAAAATATTCCAATAAAGCAAGCGCTAGAACACAACCCCTTTGTAAAATATTTTGATATATGGTATTTGTGTTTCTGTTGAATTTCCATTACATTTTCTGTTAAAAGTAAACAGCAAAATTCTTAAATGAGGAATAGATAATTTTAATGTCTTACTCAGTATAGTCATATAAAAATAATTTTCTAGATATATTTTCATAATCAAAATTAATTCGATAAATACAAATCGCATTGATTTATTACAAAATCATCATTTCTTATCATTTTTCATAATTTTTAATGAAAACAAGAGTGTAATCCACATTTTAATATCAAACGACATTAAAAAAGAAACTATTGAAGATAATTTTCTATACATATAAATCGCGTTCATACTTATTTCACATACTTAAGAAATTAGAAAAAATTCAACATTTTTTAATTTTAGAAATGAAAAAGATATTTCTACATTTTAATACAAAACAATTTCGAAAAATATTTACAAGAAAATTATATTTGCAAATATTTGAAACTATTCATTTAAATATTAATATAATATAAATGTTATTGATATAGTATGATTAAAATAACTATTATATACATTTGAAATACTGAAATAAATATTCTTGAAATGTTTAGGCTTATATTTTATACGAACATTATATTACTATATTTACACAGTCAATCATGCTCTGCAATTTGCTGTAAATTATATTTTTTCCGTGTGTTTCTAATTCGTAAAACAAATTAATAATACTCTATTTTTTAAGCAAAACTTAAACTTTATGTACTTGTCTATTAACTAATGTGTAGTTTAATTAATTTTTGTGAACAAAATATTTACAAATTTAAACTGACATTAAACTCATAATTAGGTATTGAAGAAACATGATTTGAGAAGACGATTATTCCCATGGGAAAGAATTTTGATTTAACTAAATTCAATACAAATTCTATAACAATTTATGTGCTATACAATTACAAATAATTAAATATTTTTAACATAATATAAATACATCTCAATAAATATATAACCTACACAGTGTATAATTATAGGGATTTCAGTACAATAATAAATTGTAACAACTAGAACGTTTTTATGAGTGAATAAAAGAACACTTTTTGTTAATCTAAAAATTAATGAAAGTATTTAAATAACTAAATTAACTTATAATATAAATATTACGTTTTTTGTAGTATTCTTTACTAAATGATTACTGCATATTAATAAATGATACATAATGATATAGTATAAAGTAAGAGAAAGAGAGAGAAGTTATTACCTTCAATCAAAATTATTTTAGCTATTCTTTCCAAAATTGAAAACTTCAGATGTTCTCACATTATTACAAATATTTTTTTTTATTTTAGAACTATCTGAAAATTAAAACCCTCTGTAAGATTACGTTTATATTTTTAAACATTACGCATTTAAATTTTATGAAATAAGAATAATTTTTGTTGGAATGTGTTGAGAACATTAATAATAAAATAATTATTAGAGTTTAAAATTAACAATTGTAAAATTTAGTTCTTTTTCTCACTCAAGCTTCACATTAAACAGTTCTGTATGTAAGATTCTTGAAAGAACTTGATTTTGTTTTATTATTTAATATCTTTTATTATTTAAATTTTCCTGACTTACAGAAAATCAACTTACAACTAATTTGTTATCATTTAGTAATTAGCATTTATATATAAAATTTTATGGAATTTCAAAGCATAAGCTAAATGCTGTATTCATATAAATTGCAATTTATAATTTAATTTTAATTCTAATTTCTTAATTGGTTTCCATCATTATTAATTTTCATTAATTCCTTGTTGATTTCGTTTTATTTTATTTTAATTTGAAAATTTAAATCTCATTGTATTAAGAAATATTCATATTGATAGACATAAGCAAAATTTCATTTAATTTTATAACTATATTATTTATATTCTTATTCATAAAAGCGAAGTTTGTTTATTAAAGGAGAAATATAAATTTTTAGTAATTTTTAGCTGAATCATATTTATAATTAAAAATCTTGTAATGTGGGTACTGAAAAAAAAGATATATTATTTATAGGATGGTGAAAACACACATTTTCGATAAAAGTTATTCTATTTTTCAATTAAACGAGCTGTTTCATACCTTATCCACAGGAATACATTTAGCTATACACATTGTTTAATGAGGAGATTTCTGATATATTACGGAGTGCATTTTTGCAAAGTTATGTTGAATAATATAAACCATATATGATTCTTTTTTTCTTCTGTGTGGATTCAGGTGCTGTTGGAAACGAAGAAGAAGGCACTTCTGAGGACAAGGATGCCGCTGATGAAGAAGAACAAGAGCGATTGGAGGCTCTTCGCGAAGCCGAAGAAAGGAGGAAAGAGAAACATAGGAAGATGGAAGAGGAGCGTGAAAAAATGAGACAAGAAATAAGAGATAAAGTAAATAATTTTTGCTGCAAAATAATTTCAGAATTTTCATAAAAACTAAAAACTTTTTGATGAACAGTATAAATAATTAATTTGGATTTAATAAAATTTATTGAGAGTAGATATTATTGAAGCACAATAATTTAATACTAATTTTGATTAGTTTTCTTTTAATAAAAAGGAATAAAAATTTTTTGCCATCTATTCTCTCTTTATAGTGTACTATGTAAAAACACTTTGATTTATTTTATAAATGTTCGCTTCATTTTTGAAAAAAATGTAACCAAATGTCATAATTGTATCTTAAAGTTTCTCCTTTGAAAGAAGCATAGTTAAGTTATTTTATTATAGAATATATTTTTCCTTTACTTTTGTAATTATTATTTCTTATGCATACATTCAATCAAAATTTAAAAATCTTAAAATAATGAAAAGTTAATTGTATTTTTAAATAAACCAATAAATTTACTCACATAAATATTTAATCATAATTTTCAAAATAGTGCTAAATAAATTTTATTTTCTTTGCTTGAATTTTAGAGAAATTTGTTTTAAAAATTAGCTCTTAATTCTTAAAATATATATTAGATTACATTAGATTTTGTAACGTTTAAGGAATTTTCATTTTTAAAAAGAAATATTTGTATTAAAAAACTATCTATTAAAACTATTTGTGAACCACTATTAATATTGACAATGCAATTGTTTTTAAATTTAGTTTTATATAAAATTGTATAAATGTTATACAATATTAATAATTTAAATTTTTACATACCTTTTACACAGCTCCAGAAAAATTTAGAAGATTTAAATTTTAAAAATGAATTTTTTAAATGAAAAAGAAATGCAAAGTCTCACTTTTTAAATGGAAAATATGATCTTTTATTTTTCTCGTTTAATATAATATCATTATTTTAAATCAATCAATTTACAATTAGTTAATTTTGATAATTTTTCTTAAATACATTTTATCGTTATCTTCGATATCGTCGATTTGATCATGTTTAGTAATTCTTAAATGTTATATAAATCATGATAATGAATGCCATGCAAAGTCTCCGTTCCGCAAATTGGATATTTTAGAATGAAACGCAGAAAATACGAAAAAGGTTTTCCAAAAAAATAATCCTGTAAATTCTAAATGCTTACAGTGATTAGTTTCAATTTTACAGAATGTTGTTTTTAATTAGAAGGCTAACATTTCCTCTGCCTATCGTTGAAAACTTTCTTATCTATTCTTCATTAAAACATGTATATATCAAGAAATAAAAAAAGATCGAATTAAAAAATATCAAAATAATAATATTTATATTCATGTATTTTTTCAGTTGCTTAATATTCTTTCTACTAATAAGCAAATATATTTATATAAAAATAATTTGATTATATTCCTATTTCATTTAATGTGCAAGTGAAGATATTCTTAGATGGGAAATGAATTTTCAGATTAAAAAAATAGATTTATCTTAATTTTTTAAATAAAAATTTAATTAATATTTCTTATTTCAGTTAATATTAATTAATTTATTTTAAGTTAGATTAAATTAGTTTATGCGCTAATGGCAACTTTAATTTTTATTAAATTAATTGGAAAAATATGTTACTAATGACATATCTCTAAATGAAGATATATACTGCTGACTTTAGTACATTTAAATCTAAATCTAAAATATATAATTGAACTTCCTAATTTTGTTCAGAGTAATATTGTAGTCAAATATATATATATATATATATATATATATATATATATATATATATATATATATATATATATATATATATATATATATATATATATATATATATATATATATATATATATATATATATATATATATATATATATATATATATATATATATATATATATATATATATATATATATATATATATATATATATATATATATATATATATATATATATATATATATATATATATATTATGACTAAATATAATTTTTTTTTACAATGTGCTAACATTACTATAATAAAATACATGCATTAATAGGAATTTTTTTAAATATATTTGTTTAACTATGAAACCATTAGAATATGAAACTATGAATATTAACTATGAAACCATAAGAATCATATGACAAAATACGAAAATTTCATTCCACATTGTTATACTCTGAAAATTTGTTTTTATAATTTTTTTGCAAAAATAGTTAAAAAATACAGTTTTCAAATTTCTAATTTTAGAATGATAATATTTTTGTTAACCGCATTGTGATATTGAAAATTAATTCACATATCACTGCGTTCAATAATTTATATTTATTTTTCAATTAAGTTCGAATTTATAAATGCATTTAGTAACTAAATAATTTATATTATGCTAAAATATTTCTCGACATATATATTGGAAAAGGAAGATTTTATTTATAAGTCAATATATATCAAAACAAATTAGCATAATATAAATTATTATGAAAATAATGGCTTAAAAAGGAGACATGTGTAGAATAAAATAATTTTTCAGCTAATTAGATAGCAATTATCTTATTAATTTTATTTACTGGTGACTGTAATCCTAAACCCATAATTTATTTTTAAATAAA
Source organism: Latrodectus elegans (assembly GCA_030067965.1). Classification (NCBI taxonomy): domain Eukaryota; kingdom Metazoa; phylum Arthropoda; class Arachnida; order Araneae; family Theridiidae; genus Latrodectus; species Latrodectus elegans. The sequence continues at coordinate 54,135,517 of CM057818.1, read as the reverse complement.
TCAATTAATGGTTTACTTATAAATTATTCTAACAAGTAAATCAAGTGCAGTAAACAAGTTGTATATTAACCTATCATTGACGTTGGCTTAAAGTGTGATCTTAAAGTGTGATGTCATAATTAAATGCAATTTAAAACAAAATGATATCATATTTATTTTGACTTTATGAATACTTTATTGAAACTCTGTATGCATCATAATTGTTTTCATAAAGGAGAATGTAGTATTTAACGATTATAAATTTTAAAATACTGTATAGTAAAAAATATATAAATAAGGACATTTTAGTAGTTTTTAAATGAGATTATTTTACTATGCTATTTGCATTGTAAACTTTAATTATATTCATTATATCTATCTGATTTATTTTCCTTGCAATTGAAACTAAATTTTATTACTATAATTATTTTAAGAAAATACCTATATTTAAGAAAAATGTATGAGAATTTCAATGAATAACTTTTACATTTATTTTTAAAAAAAATCTCAAAATATTATTATTACGATATTTAAAAAGTAACTCTAAAAACAAGTGTGTTGACGCAGCAGATTCATATCAACATATTCATTTCCGGACAGGTCTAAATTTAATTATAATTGTTTGAATTAATCCTTTTCGGATGTGGAGAAAAATAATTTAATAATATATCTTAATGGAAAGAGAGAGAGAGAGAGAGAGGGAACTTCAAAAATAATGTACATTGAAATTGCTCTGTTGCAATTTAAAGCAACTTTCCAGCCATTTTCAGGCTCTCTTTTTATTATCATTGTTTTTACTTATTAAAGTCAGATTAGTAAGAATGAATGTAAAAATATATTGCTAAAACATTAAGGACTTGTCATTTAAGTTTAAATATATTTTACAGAAAGAAATTCAAGAATAAAAATACCGTACACATTTTGCAGAAAACATTTTTAAAGTTAAACTTACTTGCATGAAACAAATTTACTTCATTTATTAAATAAATATTATAGGAAGTTCTAGCATAGAATTTAATTCCTTAAGAAATGTTGATATTTATTTAATTTGTTGTTAAAAAATATATCACCTTATGAAAATTGATTTCATTTATATGAGATTATCATATTCCTCGCAAAATTGCATTTCTATTTAATTATTATTTGATTTCATCTATTTCATTTTAAAATGACATTCCATTAAGAATATTTCAAGTTGCACAATCTTTTTCTGCCAATAAATGTGCTGAATGTTGTCTCGATTTTTTTTAAGCCTTTCCAATACGTATTGAAAATTTCCACACAACATTATCTCTATCACCATTTACACGATATTTTCATCCATTATTCCTCAGAATTGTTTTCTGCTAATAAATGAGTTGAATTTTTTCTCTATCTTTTTGAACACTTCCCAATGCGTACTGAGATTTTTTCATGATATTTTCTAAATAATTTCATTTCCCTATAAATCCCAAAAATAATGTAGTAAATTATTTTGTGAAGTTATTTTAATTATTGTAATAAAAATAAGACTGAATAATAAGGTCATTATTGGATTTCCAGAATGAAATTTTGATAAGAATAAACGATGATTTTTTTTCGTTGATTTAAATATGCGAATAAATTAAACGCGCATTATGCATAAACTTTTAGGGAATTAATAATAGAAATCTGCATTACTATGACAATGTTTTGATAAATGAAAAATAATGTATAAAAATGAGCAGAAATTAGGATTTAATAACAGTTAATAATATAATATAGTTGGGAGTTGCTTGTCTATGCTTTTGGAAAGTTACGATTTTTTATTAAAACATCATTGAATATAATTCTTCCATTTTAGAACTAAATAAATATGTTTGCCACAATATAATAATCCTAATGTAATTAATCTTATTATCATTTAAAAATACATAAGATTCTCATAAATTATTCGATACATTTTGTTTTTTAATATTTTATAAAGTAGTAATGGTGTAAAATATTTATTGCATCTATTTATGGTGAAAGATTTCTAGTTTACATAGTGAAAGTTTTGGTAGACAATTTCTTTTTTCCATTTAAATAACTTGTTCTCGTATTACCAGTTGCATACAGTTTATTTTTAAGCTCGAATTTATTATTCTATTGTTTGCTTGTTGTACTTGATTGGACCATTTTATGTTGAAATTTGTAAAGGAGATAGCTAAAAAAATATGTTTAAGATTGGAAAGGTTAATATAAGAATTACTGCGTCAATACCTGAACCTAGTATACACAGTATTTTGCTCTAAAATAGAGAGAAATCAACCATTGCTTCATGTAACAAAAGAGGCCCATCGATAAATGCCATACAAGTTTTTTTTTTAAATTATTTAACCATATATGTTATGGACTTAAATTTATGTAACACTAACGTTTTTTAATTTAAATTTATTTTTGATTTTCTATGGGATATTAAACATTTAAATAGTTACATGTTACAGACATACACAGTATAATCTACATTTATCGAAATATTTCTTATTTATGAAAAAATAATTCTATGGTTCAGATGCTTTCAAGATTATAATCATTGATCATCGATCCGTTTATTTATTGGTGGCAAAACATACATAAGTTAAGTGTCAAAAATTAAGCAAACTGTTTATTTGATAACTAAAATTCATACAATTTGTATATTTTTAATAATTTTAATATTTTTTTATAATGATCCTTTATTTTATTTATATTTCAAATTTCTTAAGTAATTGCACAACTTCTAAAGAAAAAAAAAGCTGCAAAGTGTTTTCTTATTTCATTCAAAATAATAAACATAATCTACATTTGTATTTTTATTTACATTATCTACATGTCATTTTTTACTTTATTTCTAAACTCATATAATAAAAATCCAAAATTATTTACAAGTGTTTTGCGTACTACCTCTGAGTAAATACATAAATATTAATTCATCATTAGAAATAGAGCTTAGATTGAGCGCCTTAACAAAAATTACAATTTTAAAATGTAAATATATATTTAAATGTCAATGTTTAATTTTAAATCTTAAAACTCATATAATGATAAAAGCCAGACATATTTACTGCGAAACTTATACAGTCTTTATTATATTAGAGTATTTTCTTTTTATACACAATTTTTAATACAATCCATTTACACAAAATAGAAATATAACGTTTGAAAAATTATATTTTAGGTAAGTGCCAAATTTAATTTACAAATGTAAGACATTTGCTAATTTTTTTAAAATAAATTCTTCAAATTACGTTTATGTATAGCTATTTTCTGCATACATTAACTACAAGATTTCTCCTTTATTACAATAATTCATTTTTCTTTCTGTTTCAAATTCTAATTTAATTTATTTTATTCCATATTCTAACGCGTGCTAATCAATAATCCCTTCTTAAGTTTAGATTATTATCTTTATACTTTCATTAATTTAAACCTGTACAGTCTTCAACGATTATTTAGTATGATTTAAAAACATAAAAAATAAAAACTCAACGCTTTTATTAATATTTCTTAAAAACCAAAATATCTAAATTAAATTATTAACAGAACAAAATGACAATTCAAATTAGATGTTTTTCATTTACTTTTTTATTCCTTTGTCACTATTTTAAGACCTGATAGAATCAATTTGTTCAAAATTTTGTATTCATTAAATAAAGCTTAGCATGCTTTATGTGAGAGATAACATCTTTCATTAAAAAATTAATGAAAAGGAAGTTTAAAATAAAATCTCATAAGACATTCAATGATTTTGAAGAAAATTTTTGCATCGTAATCTTAGACACAAAGTAATATTTAAGAGATAAACATTAAAAATTTTAGATACTGAATAGTTTTTTTCTTTTCTGTATAAATAGAATAAAAAGAAAAAAGGGAAATGTTAATCTGGATAAAAATTTACGGTGTTCCTATTCTTTTATATTTTTGAACTGCCTCTAAATAATACTCCATTTCACTGTTTCAATTTTAAAGGGTGCAAAATGAGTGTTCTTTCTTTTTATGTTCTCCTTTAAAAGTAATTTCCTTTTGTTAAATGTGTTATATTATAATATTTTTTGAACTGTGATTTTTTTATATAATTTTAATGTCTGCTTATCTTAAATAGATAAATGCATAATAGGTGGTAAAATGTATTAAAAAGCACATGAGGTTTAATAAATTTATGTTTTTTCAGCACAACAGCTTACTTTTATATGTTATTTTCAATAAGCTTCCAAAAGATGAGTTTTATTAAAATCCTTTCACTTGAAACATTTGTCTACAGTAATAATATTAATTGACATTCGATTAATTCGAAAATTAATCTTCTATATTTAGTACATTTTTTTTAACAAAAACACACTTATTAAATTGATATAAATTTCTGTAACTATACTTATTTCTAATGATTATGAAGTTTATGATTTATCAGTCGTGCTGTTTATAATACACCAATTTTACAGACTTGATTTAAAGTATATTCATTCGTAGAAGATATTCATGTTTAATAATGTGACTCCAATATTATTTCTCTAACAAACTTATGGAGCAAAAACATATATTTCACAGTAAAATCTTTACGTATCAGTAATGATATTGCAAATGTATTATGCAATGTGTAAATATTCTAAAATGGAAATGAAATGAAAAAATTACCAAATTCTCTGCTTTTATTGATTTTTTTAACTACACCAATAGTTTAAAATTTGCGTATTTAAATATAAGAATATTAAATTTTATAATGAACCCTTTTAAAACATTAAATATTTTCATTTTTTTTTTTTTTTTTTTTTTTTTTTTTTTTTTTAATTTTAGTTTTATTCATGCTAATAAATTTACATGTAAGGGATGAAATGGCTTGATCTAATAGTAACATATATCCTGATAAAAAGTTTTTTAATAATATATTCAACTTAAAAACACTAAACTCAAATTTTTGTCTTATATGTGTTATTTAATAGTAAATCAAATACTTAAACATGTTTAATCAAACAGATTTATTTTATCTATTTCTTTTTTTACACTGATTTTCTATTTTTCATTTTAATTTCTAATATTTTATTAATTATTATATGAAAACAGTATTTAAATTTTATGAAAACTAAAAATATAGTTTTAGTTTGATATAAACTATATTATTGGTTTACTATAGTATTATTTTAAAATGACATACAATAAATAAAAATGATTATAAATTGATGTGCTTTTGCATGCCAAAACATTTTATTAAATTTTGAATTTACAATTTTTTAAAAACCTTAAAATTTTTTATGGAATTTCTTTGATATGAATTATTTTATAAAATTTAATTGAATAGAAATATGAAATATTACCAAAAGAACAACATAATTATCAACAGAAAAATCTAAATTACATCAAAATCTGACTGAGAGAAATGTGGAGATAATGGATAATTTAATTCGAAAATTTATAATCTAATAACTTTTTTTGTTAAAATATTAATAAATAAATAAAAACAAATTGCTAAAATATTATACAAATTTACAAAATTTGCGTATTTAAATATAACTTTTATTCTTATGTTGCAAATATTTTTCATAAAAAATGTTTTTATATATTTTTCTAAATCTGTGGTTTAAACAAACGAGAATATTTTTTTTCCAATAATAGTATGGCATCAAAAAGAAGGAAGAAGTACAGCAAGAAGATCCCTTCGCCGATATGGAGGGAAGTAGCCTCAATCGGAAGCGGAAGACACCAGCTGAACTAGCTGCTGAAGCGGAAGCAGAAGATCAAGACGAATTCACGAGTAAAATATTATTTTGCTCTATACGTAATATTTTCCAAAAAGGGAATAATTAAATTTGACATTCAAATCATTTCTCATACTTTTTGGTAAAATAAATATCATTTATATTGATTTACCATAAGAACTAAAGTACTATTTAAAGAAAGAATAGATGTCTTGACAAATTATTTATAGTTAAGCGCGTATAACTTGAACTGAATGCTTAAGATATTTTCATATATATATATATATATATTAAATAATTTCGTCCTATTTACTAACGAAAAATTCAAAAGTTACATAAAAAGTAAGATTTTGATAAAATTTTTATTGTACTTAATTTGTTTTAGCACAATACGTTTTAAAACTAAAGTTTCAACGTACATAATTGACAATTTATTTAATTCCCACTGAACAAAAAATAAAAATCTATACAAATATAATTTAAACCATTCAAAGTAATATTTTTTTTTTATTTTAATTTCATTTATAGTGAAGAGCAGATTTAAAAGAACTGATTATTATTATGAAATTATGGCTAGTAATGATTTCAAATTCAGTTACTCGATAATCAAAAAGATATTATTGTTGAATATTTTAAGTTAAAATTTATATATTATATTATATTCTGTATATATATTTAGTAGAAAGTTTTATATAAAAATATCAACACATATTATTTATCCCTGTTAGTAAATAATTTTGTAACATTATTTCCTACGTATTTACTATCATAAAAAAATTTATTTAAAATATTAAAACTGTTTTAAATATTCATTCAAAGTAATGTTATTGTAAAATATTCTTCTATTATATAAATTTTAAGAGTACTTAAAAGTTATAAAATAACTAGATAAATAATTTTATTTTTAATTAATGATAATATCTTAACTGTCTTCTTTTCTCATTAAACATTAGGTTGAGGAATAACTTCGCAGCGTTTTTACCATAGAATTTTATTTAAACAAGAAACAATAATTATATCAATAAGTTAATCAATTATATTTTCGCCGATGATGTTTGCAACCACTTTCCATTTATCGTCCAATTTGTTGATGCCGTTCCTCCAAATATCGCCTAGTCCTGTGTCAAAGAAGTTGTTCAGCCAATTTTTAAGGGCTTCTTTGTTATCAAAGGTAACGCCCTTCATATGGTTTGAGAAGGAGAGGAAAAGATGGTAATTGGTCGATGCGAGGTCTGGTGATTACGGCGGATGCAGAAGGACCTCCCATTCAAGCTCTTGGATTGCGGCTTTGAAGACTTGTGCAGCAAGAGAACATTGCATTGTCGTGAAGGAATATGGTTTGAACATGTAGATCAGGTCTTTTCAGTCGAATAGCCTCATTCATTTTGTGTAGGTGGGCAATGTAGTACTCCTTGTTGACTGTGGCACTCTTTTCGAGCATTTCCTATTGCACCAAGAGTTCCTTGAAAATTGACTCAACAACTTCTTTGATACTAGACTAGGTGAGTTTTGGAGGAACGGCGTCAACAAATTGGTCGAGAGGAAGGAAGAAATTGTAAACAGCAACTGCGAATATATAATAGATTTACTTATTGATATAATTATTGTTTTTTGTCTAAATAAAAATCTTTGGTAAAAAAGCTATGAACTTACTCTCAACCTAATATATTGAAATTTACTGAATAAATATATTTTAACTATTTAAATTATTAGGTAAACGCTATACTTTTTCTTTAATAAAATGGATTTTATTTTTGTAACGTATTATTTAGTGTTTTTTTTAAAGTTTAAAGGGATTTTGATTTTTTTCCAGAGTTGAAAAACTCTCTCGAGACACAAGTGAGCGAGCTGAAGTCGTCGATCGAAGGAAAGTGTAACCTCCAGTGAAGTGGTTTCAATCTATCCCTAAAACACCCTATCCCTGAAAAAATTTTGTTTTCCCTATATTCCTAAAAATTATACAACATAGATACACAAAACTTAAAAATAATGAGGTCAAGCTTGAATAATAATATTTATGCATATAAAACTTATACATATATTAATCTAAAACAAAGTTTGATTATTTTGATTTCATACATTTTAATTAATTACTGCAATTTTTTTTTAATGTTGTAATATATTTTTTATCCATCTTCTTCAAAAATCGATAACAATTTTTTGTTTCCAACTCTGTTATATAAATGTAAAATCGAAACAACTGTACTTAAACGCGCATTTTTCTAAAGTTGTAGTAAACTTGCAGTTTCTCTACCAAAAGAAAAATCAATCCTAAACGTATAATATTTTTAAATCCAAATTTCAACCATAATTCCGGCCAAATATATATTAGTTGTTTGCCTTTTTGTTTCTAATCCAGGTAAATAGTAACGAATATTTCATGGAAAATAGTTTTTGATACATTTAAAAAAAAGTTTTATATTTTTTAACATAGTTTTCATATTAAAAGAGGTGTTTTGCCAAAATTGTGGTCATTTTTTAAGAAATGTCATTCTACCTATTTATTACATTTTGTATTAATAAGTAATATCTATATTTAGGAATAGGGACATATCTCTAGACCGCATATCAATATAAATTTTATAAAATGAAAATTATTTTTTGTTTATAATTTGAAATATAAATATAATAGAATTAAACGCAGAAAGTATGTCTATTGATGCATACCTGAACTTATAAAGCAATAATCTTTAATCAAATTGATATTTTTGCTAAAAGATACAATCTTCCCATGGCTTTTTATGCACATTTGAAATAAAAAGGCAAACAAATTACATTTAACCAATGTTTCGATAGTTTTTAATTTTTTTTGGTTTGAAAATTTAGAGAGGCAAAAATCCAATGTATAGCAATAGGATGCAAATTGGAAAGTCAAATAGTTCTCATTTAGAGTTCTCATACATAAATTTTCATTTATTTTTAGCATAAACTTGTGATTTTGCTAAGACATTTCTCAATTGCACTTTGAATATTAGTTAAAGACCTCAAATAATAAAGACATCCCGTAAATGATTATACAATCTCTTAAATAACAGCAAAATATATAGAAATAGATGAAATTAATTTAAAGGTAATTTAAGTTATGTAAATAAAAAGATTAGATTATAAATTAAAAAAAAGGAATTTAAAATATTAACAGAAGTATCTAAATTGATTTTGCTAAAACAATGACAATTTTATAACAACGAATAAAATAATTTTTACTTTTTCATCAATTAATCTTTGTTAAAAATATCAATTTGCCTAAAAATTATATTAAAATTCACGGTATAAGAATTATATTTGTCTCTAATGAAATGACAATTATTATATTTCGCTGTTTTAGCTTGTATAATAAACAACTCCTGCCCCTGATACTCTTTCCTACGTAATTAGTGTTTAGGATTTTACTTTTGAATACAAGTGTATCTTTTTTTTATATATTCTTCCCGAGAATATACAATACATTTTCAATTATATCCTGAACTTTTTGGAGATACACCGCTTGATTAACCACCTTAGACGAGAGGTCCCAGAAGGCAAGAGAAGGACCGGAGAGCGTCATCAGTCCAATTAAAACATTCTATAGAGTCGTCTCCATTTCCGAAAATCAAGTGTGGTATCATTCAGAAAGTTTTAAGTAGGATTTTCGTAAGTATTTGTGAATTGTAACAATAGAAACAAATCATAAGGAAAAGATATGTTTTTGAAAATCAAGATACAAACTTACCTGGACTAATATATCTCAAGAAACTGATTTCAAGTGCGACTCCAAGGAACATTCAAGATTCTATGTTTCTGGAACTTTGAAAACCTCATTATGTTACTTACTTATAAACAGAATAATGGAAAATACTGACTTATTTTTATCAAATATGAATTAAATATAATTGTAATAGCAAATAGTAGATTTAAATGTTATTCATACTAACGTTTACTTATGAGATAATTAGTATGATTCTTTAAAAATCTTATTTAATTACTATGGTGCTTAAATCAGCACGAATATGTCTCTCTTCTGTACAACATCATGTATCAAAATAAAACAATATTATGAGCTCTTACATATTAAGAGGCAATACCACTTCAAATTATACATTAGTCTTGTGAAATATCTTTTATGGCAATATATTAACTTGTGAGAAACCACTTCTTTGAAAAGGAGAGCTTAAGGCTGAGAATATGGCTTATGTGGCCACTTCACTCTGATTTTCGGACATTTATCGAAGGAAATGAGCATCAACAAAAGAATATCAGGTCAAGGTATTAACCATTTCATGAAATAGTAGGCTTGATGAAGTGTAGTAGTAGAGAATTTGAAGGTGGATTAAAGCCTCTAAGAAAACAACGAATATTAGTGTTATTGTTACTAAGTTGTAGATTTGAACAATATGATATAGCTATTGTTTTTATGTGACTTGTGCATTTAAAAGTGGCATAGTATATCCCCACTCTTTAGCACTGTGGTGAACTGATTTCAAATATTCATTTTACATTCGATCAGAGAAGTTAGATTACAGAATGTGAATTTGTCACTTAAATGATACTCATATTGCTAAATACTTTACTTTTCTTTGTAACACTGTGATGATGCTTTATGATACATACAAATAATTGTAGAGTATAATTTTATTATTCCATGTACTATAAAAATAGCGAGATACGTCTTTCATCTTCTTCTATTCAAGTATTTAAATTTAATAATTTTTCTTAGTCGTATAGAACAACTAATAAGTTAAGGATATGCATATATCAATAATACTATACAATTTACGGTCAATAATTTTCTTGCTAACATAGAAAATACATAAAACAAACTAATTAAACATACAGCAGCAATTACTTGAAGTGAAACAATGAAAATATTTACAAAATGAGTGAAATAATACATTTTATATTTAAAATTTGTTTAATAATTATTATCATGTTAAAGTGACATTCTTCTGAATATATTGTCTTCAAAAAGATTCTGAAAATTTCTTGTAATCCAATAAACATATATAGTGTGCCTTTTATTAGAAAAGAAGAAATCACATCTGCTTAATTTCTTAAAGAGAAAATATACGAATTACTTATTTAATTAAAAAAATTGTAATCAGTACTTTTATTCTTTAATGGATGCCTTTCGAATAATAATATACTTACAAAGCTATCAAACATGATAGAGTTGTAACACATCAAAATATACTGAAAATAAGAATATTACCTCAGAAAAACTTTTAGACAGCCCTGGAGCTGTCCTCGATTCTTTGAAGGCGAAGGATGTCAAGGACCTGGTCTGATTCAGACCAGGGGATAAGAAAGAAGAAGATCTCAGAAAATGTAATTTGTCAAAATATTCTTAATAAACTTATAAGAAAATCCTCATGTGATTTCTTCTGTTTCATGCAAAAGCACTTTGTCTTAATTAACGGCAGATGTTAGGCGTAGACGTAAAAGCAGCAAATCCTATCCCTTTGTGAATCCCTGCCGGCTTGTTTGTAGCTTTCCTCTACCTTGATCTGTACATAACAATGCAACAACTTTGCAAGCTTTTGAGTGGCATTTATTTAGTGTAGAATCCGATTTCAAATCCTGTGCGCCGACTCCGTACCTTTTCACAATCGGGCTCCTTGCAATGGGTTGCTGGAATTGAAGAAATGACTTGTGTAGAATGCTCGCTGCTGCAGCTCCTAATAATATTTATCGCCATAATTTCAATAATTACAAAGCACTCTTTTGGCTTTATCTTACAACAAACTTTTTTTTTAAATAAAATGCATGAAGTATTTTTTTACAAAAATTGTGTTTGATAAATATATTTTAATTTGCTTTATTTTTTGAAGCTTAAATTTTCTTTTATGACGTTAGTTACATTTTGTCAGTTTGTAATATCAAATATTTAATTTCCAATACATTTTTTGGTAAAAAAAAAAAAAGTTTGTCTTTAGTTAGACATTTATACATAGAAAAGTTATCAAACTTTATAAAAAGTATTACTTTAAATTACAATCTTTTGGTTGACAATATGAAATTAAACTTTAATATTAATTTTTTTTTGACAATTTTTTACACTTTAAAATTTTATGTACTAAATCAAAAAAAAATGCCGTTTATAATATGCTTGTGTTTTTCGTCAATTAAAGCAACGAAAAAAAACAAACAAACTTCCTAATATTCCGTAATGGCATTAACAACTTCCTGCTGTTTTGGTTTATATTTTTAAATCATTTTCTTTGTCGTATGCATGAGTGGATTTCAAAAGCCAAAAGGTGCAGGAGGTGAAGTAGAGCTTTTTTGAAGTGGACGCGAAGAACTGTAAAAAATACAAACTAAATTTTAAGCAAGAATTCGCATTTGTGGTTCTTTGCTTGAAAAAAAAAGGTTCATAAACATCGAAACGATTTCCTTTCCTCTAGTATTTACCTTATTATCTCGCTTTGAATCTGTCTTCTGTGTGATGTCCTCTTACTCATCGCCATTTTCTTCTCCCTTCATCTCATTGGATGAATCAAGGTGCTCTCAGACTTATACTCAGAACTTCAACTCCTGAAGCTTCTCAGAATGATTCAGTACCATTAATAATTTGATCAAATAACTCAAAAACTTTTTACAATTGGCTCACTTCATATGATGTCACAGTTATATGTTGAGTACAGTCGCAGATTTAATTTGATTGTTTATTGAGTCCGTCACCTAAGCTCTTACTAAATTTGAATGTAAAAGGTTACAAGAATTTTCGCGCTGATACTTATTTCACCACTTTGTCAATTCGTCTCCAATTTGTCACCATTTTGTCTCCAGCTGTTTATGATAAGTCTTTTAGTAAAATTAGTTTTTTTAAACCGATTCTCTGTCCAATTAAAGTAAAATGGTGACAGAATGTGTGCTATCGGGCTACTTTAACAAATTGTTTGGCGACTGGTGATAAAATATGATCTTCTACCATTTCTAATAACCTTTATTCGCAGAAATTATACAGATTATTTAAACAGAAAAATTTGGAAAATTTGAAATATTCAGCGATTTTATTATTAATCATAACATTTTAAAAATTGAAAACAGCATTGCTATCAAGTTTCTGTATCAAATTAAACTGGGCATACACTTACGAAATTCAACTATGAATGTACACAACTATTTAATGCCAGCAATATATGTTTGTATTTGTCACGTGATGTGTAGCAAATGCAGAAGCGTTGTCTAGTGATAAATCGACTCCATTTACATTGTGATGTATTCAGCATTTAATAATCATAACCTGCTTAGCATAAACTGTTTAACAGATATAATTTTTTTTTCAAAGAGGAATCATTAGATATTTTTTATATTCAGTTTATGAAAACAGAATTTAAACTGTGTGAATAAGACTTCTATTTTCTCCTTTATTATATAAAATTTAAATAGGAAATAAAAAATCAGAAAAATTCAACATGCACTGATATGTATGCAGCAGCACATTTTCAGATAGATACAAATGACAAATCTGTATTTTTCTGTTCAAAATTGAATATTTGCTAAAATAATTTATGAAAGGGACCCATAAGTTCGTTAGACATTTATTTCTGCATGCATTTAAATTTAAAGTTATAACTCAAACATAGAAAATCTCTGCCTGAAGGAGAATTAATTATTTTAAAATGGAAAATTTCAATCCATCATTTAAAATTTAGCACTGGCTTTAAATTTTCGAATAAGATTCGAACTAAAAATAAATAATTAAAATTTAATATAATTTCAGTTTATAGTGGTACCCCAAAGAGCACCTTGATGAACACCTCAACAAATCCACATACATGTTCATTAAAAATTTAATCACGTTGTTAGAACAAAAAAATCGAAGGATGAGAAAAGTCACAAGTGTTACGAATTTTATTTTCTGAATTAATTAATATATTATTTTTTATTTAAAATTGCGGGTATATAAATTTTTGTGAAATGGGACTTAATGAATAACACTGAATTTGAAATCAAGCAGCTTAAGTAACACTTAAAAATAATTAGAGGTATTTAATATACAATTAAACCCAAAAAATGTTTAAACTTATGTTACTAAGAAGTCATAATTTAACCATCCAAAATAAGATAAATATTTCTTTATTTTTAATGTTACTGAATAAATGGAAAATACAAAGGAATAAAACAGTTTAATAGTAAAATTGAAGAAGAAACTATAATAACGCGCAAAATATCAAAGATTTATAATTTTATCTTCATATCGGGAAACATTGTATCAATATTTATACAGTTATTTCATACAAATTTATTTTCAGCAGTGATTTTTCTGCCTTTGTGTGGATCTCGCCAGAAAAGGCACTGCCCTTTGGTTTTTATTTACCACCTTCTAGCAAAAACTGTTTCTTCTGTAGCATGAGCAAGATGCTTTTCGAATAACTTTGAAATCTGCGAAATCGTAATGAAAAAAAAACAAGCAAAGTGTGCATGTGGTCCGGCGCAATTACCCTCGCGATTGTTCTGTCACGAAAAAATGTCACCATTCACTTTATGAAAAAAACCCCAGAAATGCATGCTTGATTATTCTTTGTCTAGATTCCTTCCTTAATTTATCACTTTATCTATGTGTGTATTAGTGCAATTAGTGTTTAATAATTTTTCGTACCTTTATCTGGTCAGTGTTCTTTAACGTTAACTAGCATGTGTAATGTATTTAAATGTCTTCACTCTAACTCTTTGTCTGCGGAATGTGGAAATGTTCATCATTAAGTTTAACAAAACGAATACCAGAAATATATAAATATTAATAACGAGTTTGTATGTATATAAATGATGTGAAATCCAATTTTAGTTTGAATTGTTAATAATAATTGTAAATACCTGTAACCATGACGTTTATAGTTTTTACTTCTGCCTTACGGTTTCTGATTAGAACCGTAGTTTAAAAATACATAAAACATGAATCACAACGAAGCTGCCTTTTTTTCTAAAGCAATAATATTTCCTGAACATTTATACTTTCACAGTGTTCTATAAATAGTATTAAATATAAAAACAATAAAACCATGTTTCTCTTAACTACTTCTAATTAATACTTTGCTGTACATCTAACAAATTTCAATTCTTGTTGTGCATATAAACCATTTGATCATTAAAAAAATATTATATTTCTTCAAATCAACCCCATTAATATACCCGCACTTCAATGCATTTTGTTATTTCTTTAATGTGTTCTGTGCTTCAAAACTGCTTATGTTTGAAATTATGATGCAATTTTGTGTCATAATATAGTTATTTTTTTCATAATAAAAATATTACATATCCAAAAATTATTTTCTTTAATGGTTTGGCATTTATCTTTACAGTAAGCATATTAAAAAGTTAAATTATTATATATAATTATGAATAATCTTTTTCTGTCGAATTCTATCTGCATTAACGTAACGATGGATAAGCTGAAACAACAACGATGAGATGTTACTAGAGTTGTTGATACTTTACATATTTCTGCGTTTGCTAGGTTTAATGCATGTCAACGTCTATGTAATGTATATAGTTTAAAATCTGTGATTTAACAACTAGAATTTGTAAAGTAAGAATGTTTCATGAATCAGACTTCTCGGAATTCCTCATCAAAGTTGATGAGAGATGTTTCTACAAACATAAGTTACAAATTCAAATTCATAAGACTTTGGTCAATTATTTCATTTTACGACATAAAAATATATTTCCGCGTTAAAGAAGAAATAAAATAAATGATGCTTTATTAGCCTAACTTTATTCAAATCATTTGATGAATTATGAGACTTCCATTGAGCACGAATTTAAATCCATAAAAGTTAAGGAAAAAAATGTAACAAATCCATTGATAATTATAATAAAATTATTTCCGGCATTCCCTTCGTGATATTTCATTCAATTTCGGGAAATTTCAGTTAACTTTCATGAGACATTGTTATGAATTTTGATATTAGAATGTAATCTTGTTAATATACCCAGAATTACCATGAAGAATGATTTTGAAAGACAAATATTTCGAAGAAATTATTCAATATTTATTTGTAAAAATTAAATTATCAAAATAAGTGATATGTCATTCTCAAACTTCTTGAGCCAAATTGTAATTCTTATTGTTTGTGAATTTTTAAGCGTTTTTCTCTATTTGATTGTGTTTTTTGATTGTGTGTGCTATCATAGATAATGAGTTATTTTATACTTTTGTATCACAGCACCTATCAAATGTAAAAGTGAAATTTGTGTATTTAGATTTAAAGCATCTCGGAGGAAATGAATCTTTTTTCACTGTATATAGAGGACATGAATAAATAGAGAATAGATATAGATTATAATGCGCCTAACTCTACTTAAATCTTGTATATAAGTGGTGTTTTTGTGGTAGAACTAATTATATATATATTCAAATATATATATATTATATATACGATTTATATATATATATGTATATTTACATACACAAATATATATGTCTATATATATACATATATATTATGTATTAGTATCATATGTATCATGTGTTACACTATCAATAAACTAAGAATTAATTTCTGATGATATGTAAAGAGTTCATATAATTAAATTATTTCAAATTCAATAGA
Organism: Latrodectus elegans; assembly: GCA_030067965.1. Taxonomy (NCBI): domain Eukaryota; kingdom Metazoa; phylum Arthropoda; class Arachnida; order Araneae; family Theridiidae; genus Latrodectus; species Latrodectus elegans. The sequence goes on along the minus strand of CM057818.1, from coordinate 54,119,340 downwards.
GAATCATGATTTATGTATTTTAAATATGTTACAATTTTAATACGGAATCCTTAAATTCTCAAGTAGATTTGATTTAATTTTTTAAAAAATTTTCATATAAAATAACAATGATTGTTGTTCTTATTATTTACATTATATATTTTAATATATTATTATCATATTTTAAAAATTTAAATTTTTGAAAAATCTAATAAATTCTTCAGTTTATTTTACATTGTAACATCAATCAAAATAATGATGCATAAATTATTTTCCTGTTTTAAAGCACATTTTAAATTATTTTCTAATCATAAACAACTTTTTATGAAAATATTATGTAAAATGACCAATATTAACATTATGTATTTCCTCAACTTATATAATAATGAATTTTATTACTATTTCTGTAATATTTCTTATAATTGTTTTGATTATGTAATTTTGTGAAAACACTGCTGGTCGTTTATAATTCAACATGCATGTGCAATAATTTCTAATTTTAACAAATGCAATAAAATGATGCTGATCGTAATGCTATATATTTTGCTACAATGTTAAACATCTAAACATCCAAGATAATAAAAGTTGTTAACATGTAAAATCCTCGATAAACATGAATTTGTTGTTAAAAACTTAAGTATTTCAAAGATGAAAGAACTCTTATCACTTTAAAAATTATTTACTTGTTTTTTTTAAAAAATTAATATGGATGATATAATGTAAAGTTGTGAAATTTATATATATATATAGCCACTGCCTCAAGCATAGCATTTAATTTTTTTTTCTTTCTTACAATAACTTAAACATGAAACCCGTTGCAGATCTTAAATATCTAATTGTGTGATAAAGTGATATAAAGCCTATAAATATAAACCTGTAGAATTTTTAAATGACATACATCGTCTCTTATATGTAGGTAAAATGAGTATGGCAGTATTGAAGAGGTTATCTATACTTATTCCTACTTTAATAAAAAATATTCCATAGATAATTTTAGTAAGTATTTTAAGTAGAAAAAAATATTATCTCAAAATAACCAGAAGATCTTTACCAAAGCCAAATGTGACTCGAAATCCTTGCAAATTGTTGGAAAATGTTGTTGAATGCATTGTGAGTTTGTGTAAACTGTATCTATATATGACTCTCATAGCAAACAGAGAATTAAAGCTAACTATTCCTCCGAAATGTAGGAGTTATGCTTTTAAAATAGAATATACTGGTGAAATTATATTATAGTGTATACATTTCAAATGTTGATGTATGTGATTAAAATTATCTCAGGTTTTACATTGTGCCTTTTTTCCAATTATTTCATTATATGAACATAAATGTACTAATAATAAGTATTCATAGTAGAGCAGATACACCAATCTAAAATAAGTATTGTACAATGAAATTTTAATATAAATTTCTGGAAACTCCATAGATTTACATTAAAATTAAAAATTAAAGATTTCATATTTGCCAATAACAGTACTTTAATTGTATTTTCACTGTTTATAAATATTGTTAGAATACACTAATTAAAATGAATTACACACATAATTGTTATAAAATACGTTTAAATTATCACATAATTTAAAAATATGTATATGCTAAAAATATGAAAAAAAATTATTTTTCTTTATATATTACTATTTCGCGTTTAATTACAGTTAATTTGTTAATAGTTTAATTTTAAAAACTTCTCTCTCTCTCTCTCTCTCTCTCTCTGTTCATAAAAGGAAACATAAAATATGATGCAGATTTTTTAATAATAAACAAGTTATTTTTAGATTTATTGTAGGAATTATTTATGAATTAAATGATATTTGTGTGGGAAAAATACTTAATTATGGATATTTAAACGAATTTTTAACTTATAAACAAACTTGAAGTGATTAATAAACTTGAATAGAAATGTATTTGTTCTGAACTATAATTTGAATGAGATCATGTAAATAATATATTTATTATGTGTTTAGTATTCAAAAGTTTTTTCAACAAACTTCTACTGTGTTATTTATTAATTCTACAAAATTATGAAAAAAGATATAATTTTTACTATGTTTACACTTTACTTTAGGATAAATGTAATTACAAGCATCACCTCAAAAACTACGCATGTACTACAATTTAAATATCACCTTTTTATTTTTATAATACTTTTAACATCAAGAAAAACCAATAAACGTTCATCAGCCAGTGTGCGCACTATAATTAAAATAATGATTTTAACATTAAATGTTTATTCATTTTATCTTCATTCATATTATAAATAAAGCAATATTTGAAAAAAACAGGAATTGCATGATATTTTCTCATTTTGCTATCCAAAATAGTACATTCTAAGTACTAAGCAAAAATAATTATTATTTATAGATAAATTAATAGCAATTAAATATTGAATATTTTATAAAGCTATAGTTTTCACATATTCAATTTAAATTACTTCAATTTTCCATATTTAAGGTTTAAAGGCATACATATAAAAGTTTCAAAACATTTATCTAACTTTTTAAAATTATTTTAAAATTTTCATACTTGATTTATTTTCCGCTGGTTTATTCTCTGATCACAGACAATTTTAATATCAGTATTTATTTTTTAAATGATCATACCGTATTGGTTCAGAAGTTGAATATTTTAAGTGAAGTATGGTATAGTTTTCAAAAAAATTCCATTTGCTATAAATTTGGCCTAATAGCACAGTATGATTTTTAAATATATTTACGTTTTTTGAAAACAGTAGAAAACTTAGCTGCAAAATATTCTAACTACCAAAACTTGATGAAAATAAATTATTTGTAGAGGAACTTTCAGATAAATCAATAAATCTTAAATAAAAAATGAAAAAAGTGTATAAATTTTAAAGAGAACTTCTTTGCAATTTATTATCTAATGAACAAAACTCTAATAAAAAATAGGAAAACACAAATGCAATGAAAAGCAAATTATTAATTCAAATGCAATATATAATTAATCACACTGCATTTTTCATGTAAAAAATTAAGAAATATTTCAAATTAATGCAAGTTATTTTTTAGTTTTCTTTTAACGTGAGACTAAATTTATCATTTTGAGAAAATAAACACAGATATAAGCTCACTTTTCATTAGACTCAAATCCGTCTTCATTTAATTTAAATAAAAGTTAAGTTCGATAGTTGTTTGTGTCAAAAATATTAATATGTAAAATTATTAGCGTATTAAACTGTAAACAACTATAGATAAAACTTTTAATTTCAGATTCAAATGAGATATCGGTTCACATTCTATCGCTTTAGGCAAATTTTCAAGTTATTGTGAAATGATAAGAAAGTTTTCTAATTAAACCATATATTATACGTGATGAAAGAGTCATCTTCTTATCAATTTGTTTAAGTTATTTAGTTAGTTTCTTCCTTTTCGGCAGAATATCTGAAATATCTTATGTTATTCATATAAATAAGTTATAATCGAGATTACTAAATAACTTGTATAAAAATCTTGCTCATAATTGCTATAGTTTAAACATACTTTATTAGAGACTGTAAATAAAAAAAACGTTTGAAAATGTTTATATGATAAAAAAAAATGAAAGCATTGATTTTAGTTTATACTCTACAACTGATCTCACCGGAGAAGTTAGATGGATTTGAAGGAATTAATTAGCAGAAGTTATCAGCTGGCAAGTACTTATACGTCTAAAAATGTTTTCCATAAGCCAATCTGTTTATAAAAAATTCGTCTTAAGAGTTTTATTTTAATAACTAACTACATAGTTTGAATCAACAAAAGTATTACTATAAAAAATATTATCCATAAAAAGTTTTCTTTTCCAAGATAATTTCAACATAAATATAGAGAAAAATCTTTTTTGTAAACTATTTTATTAAATTCCTTTTATTACCTTCATAATTTTATGGACAAATCGTACTGCTTATATTTATTTTGACTGCTTATATTTATTCGTACTGCTTATATTTAGTTTGAGAAATTAAAGTACAAGATTTTAAATATCTTCTCTCGTAATAAATAATAACAGTTCCTTATTAAACCAGTTAAGTAATAATGTTCATTACTAAAATGCTAATATAAAAACGAAGAAATCACATTTCGCTAAAATATAAAGTAATCAAGCAACTGAATGACTTTTTTCTGAAACAATTATCAAATATATGAAATAGAAATGATTTATAATGAACTTGTAAGATATATTTATAAAAAGTTGAGAAATCCCAATGTTCAGTCATATATTATTATTTTCCTTAACTTGGTTTTTTTAACAAATACTATAAGAGAAACAAGAAATAAACAATCAAATAAACAATTAAAATGTCTTTTGAAACTGGGTTTGGTGTATTTAAATTAAAAATAATTTTAAAATTACTGTAAAAACTTGTTAATAAATTAATTTCAATTCATGTTGATATATGCTAGTTTTAAAATTTTTCCTTATATTGGGATGTTAATTTGCATACTAAGGAATATTTTATTTTAAACCTTTCACAATATTTTTTAATATGTTTCAATATATAACGATGTATTGAATATATAAGCGCGGAATGAAGCATTGGCAAAGTTTCGCTTAAGTTCACAAATGAATAATTACTCCTATTTGGTTCTTATTTTATACTGACCAATCGCTTGTAACACAATGTTCCTTTTACTGATTATTTGCTTTTTTATTGAGACATAACAGGAGTTTCAAATGCTCGAAAAATTATTAGTGATGACTATATTAGCAAATCAATTAGGAGAATGTATGAAAGAAGATACTTGTAATAATATACTATATTAAACAAACGTATCCATCTTAATTATATTTTTACAATATTGGTTTAAAAGAAAAGGATAATTTTCATGTAAATTGTTTTACAACATTGTTACTTAACTTCTGATGTTATATTAGTATCTAATGTTATTCCGTCTTGTAACAATTTATTATAAAAATCATTTTCAAAGTTTTTTTTAGCTATAATTGCCACAATACTTATTTTGCCAGTTATTAATTTTTTTGCTCGATTATCTTGAGTATTTAAAATACGCAAATTGCTCATTATAAAAAATTTTCTTTGTCAGAGAGATATTTGAAAAAAAGACAACAGACAAGACGCATATTATAATAAACAATATTTTGTATTTTTGTGAGATACATTTGGAACTATATGAAAAGAAATTTATATTTAATAAGCGGATTAAGATATAGGATTGCCGGAGTTCAAATGAGAAATAATTTAGTTTTCTTCCGGCTTGAAGGTACATATTATTAAAGTACATGCTTCTGCAAAGATAAAAAATAACTTTCAGAAAATAGCTTTGCTGTTACTGAAATAAACTACACAAAAATTAATCTAATTTTACGAGAACGCAATATTAAGTGTAACGCATTGATTTCAGTATATCACCGATTTATGGTTGAGATAACACATTAATATATAATAACGAAGCATATTTGAAAGGTTTTACGCACACATATGTCCTAGAAATCATTTCGCCATATTCATGGAGATGAACGCAAACCTTACTTTGAATTCCACTCGGAACATAAAGCGATACCAGTTTTCAAATATATATGATTATTGTATTCTCTTTTTGATGCTACAAGGAATTTTTAAGGCTTTTGTAAAGGTATTATTGTTTTAATTTAGAACTGAGATTTGCTGTATAGTGCCTTATTTGATAAGAAAATAATTATAAACTGTTAGGTGATAACCTTGAAATTGGGGATCTACCGTAAAATCACAAGACAAGTCATTCAGCTTGACCTTCCAGAATCCTCAATCTGCCAATCAATACCTTATAAAAGTCCTCGTAGCCAACATTTGTATTCCCTCGTGTCACTACTTTGAGAATGTCTTCTGTATCACACTTTGATAAGTTTAATTACACATAGATGGCACTTATCTAAAAAGATGTAATTTCTTCTATCTTCTCTTACATTTTTTTTCTATAAGTGGCAATCTTGTTTGTTAGTCTTGGTTGTAAGCAACACAAATTTTTAATCTCTGTCCCATTAAAATTTAATAAACTTTCTACAATTGACTGCATTTTATTTTCATGCATATTTATTGCTTTATGTGTACACATTTAAGGTTAAATTGAGCCTGGAATTTTAAGAAATTGATTGAAAAATGAAATGTCGAAAAACGCATCAAACGAAAGTTTTTGTTCTGGTTCTATTTATTCGAAATAGAAGTTTACTTTCGATTTCATTGAAAGTGAGTGGATTTTTATAACAATTATGGACCTTAAGACACTTTTAATTAAGAAAAGAGTCACAAAAGGCAATTTAACATGATTAAAAGGTAAAATTAATTACGAGATTAGTGATTCAAATGAAGGATATTTAGAATTATTCAAAAAAATATCAGCAATTTAACTCTAATGATATATTGAGTATTTTAGACGATATATATTGTATGTGACAAAAAAAATGAAACACACATTGAAGAATTTCAAACGCTACAAATTAATTTATATGAGATATATTTGTTTTTAGAGTGCAGAAATCGCAATAATGGTTCTCGCAATGACATAAATTTAAGTTCGTCAACTGACACTAAAGCATAATTTAAGGAGGTAAGATTACCCTAATTATCGTTACCGACAATTTTTTGGTAATGTAGTAGAATGGCTTTATTTTTTTGGATTTATTCGAGGCCAATGTTGATTTTAATAGTAACTTATCACATGCTCAAAAACTTCTCTATTTCAAAAGCTCTTGTAAATCCAATGCTCTTAAAATTATTCATGCAATTCCAATAACAGATTCAAATTATAAAATAGCTTGGAATTTACCTAAATGTAAATATTCAAACAGGAGAGTTTTAGTAACAACTCTTATTTAACTGTTATTACCGCATACTTAAAAATTTATTACCACAGCAACATACTACAGACTCTCCTACTTCAATTTTATAGATTGTATATATCAATAATGAGGACATATGATCGTTAAATATTTTAGATAAAAAATTAGATTTGTTTGCAGATACATTGGCCAATTACTTAATAGTTGGAAAAGTATATAAAAATATTTGCATATGGTATGGACGTCAGTTAAATGGTGATGAATTAGCAGCTCTAACTAATTTACTTCTGTTTCTAAAAGAAACGCCAGAACACTTCAAAACAGCAAAACTAATTTTAAAGAATTTAAGAAACAGATTTCTAAAGTCACTTTTCTACTCTCAGAAACAAATATTGAATACTCTTATCGAAACAAAAATCAAAATTTGTGGAACTGCGAACAATTTTTAAAATTGCCTATTTTCAAAAGATTTGAACCTCTAAAATCAAATAAAATGTGTTTTAATTTGCATATATGCTCAATGTTAAGTCAGTGTTAGTTAAAAAAGGAAAAAAAAAGTTGTGTTGTCAATTTACTCAAAATTGGAGATGGTTCATTATTGTCAAAACATTCCTCTTGGGTAAAAGTGTGTCGCATATTTGCTTATTGCTTAAAATTTGCCAACATCTCTAAGAAATTATCTCCTCAATGATTTTTAATAGCAAATAATTGAAAAAAGCTATGTGTTTTGTAATAAGATTTGTCCATAAGTCTGCATTTTGTAATTGTATGCTTGGAAACGGGTAAAAGTTAGAAGTCAAACATCGAAATACATTCCTAGAATAAATTCTTGGTGAGCAAAGGAATTATTCCTGTTGCAGGATGCTTAAAGAATTCATATCTATCTGACGATTTAAAAAAAAAAAAAAACATCCTATTATGATTGTTCAAAAAACATTGCATCTCTAAGATAATAACTACTCATTATCAGGAAACTTATCTTCACACAGCACCTATACTTTGATTTCTTTAATCCTACAAAGATTCATTGCTAGATCAGAGATTAGAAAAATAATAAACCAATGTGTTATTTGTTCTCGACATCATGCACACGTTGAAATTACAAATAACAAATTAAGGCTGATCTGCCAGTATATTGAATTGGTCCTTATAGAGTTCTTGATCAAGTTGCTTTGTATTATGATGGCCCATTTATGATAATTCCTAAATCTGATCGTGGACAGATATCATTTATGGTTTATGTTTGTATTTTTTTTTGTTTCACTGTCAAAGCTGAATATTTTGAAGTTGTTAAAAGTCTTAGCTCTAAGACTTGTTTAGAAGCTGTAAAAAGATTTATAGCTAGAACAGCAAAGTCATAGGATATAAATATTTCTTACAAGCTAGAAAAATAAAAGTAATATTGAAATTGCTGCGATGCAAAATACATCAGACGATATTTCATTCTTCGCAAAATTCTTTAAATTAAATGTGTAATAAACACTTGTCAATCAATCTATTTTTCTTGGAGTTATACCACCTTCGCACTGCACTTTAAAACACGTTTAAATCTCGGCAAAATGTCTTAGAGATGACAAATAGTTATTTAAATCGCTTCGAATGGATTTATCTTACATCAATTTCGCGAACTAATTTAAATACATTTCAACTGTTTTAGCGCTGTCTTGTTTCCTGCTATCTTGTGGTCAATATTCATTGAAATATCTGAAACGGATCAAAATAAATACAATCCAAAATTTTAAACAATAATAACACAGAAATATTTACAAAAGCATTAAATAAGCAAAAAAAAATTACATTAAATTTGAGATAGTATAGATTCGTCAACAGCATTCATTTTTTTTTATTTCATATTCCTCATTTGATATATCATAATCTTAATAATTATCATTTTGGTCTATAAATTCTTAATAAACATGCTCAACTGTAAGAAAAATTCTGAGAAACCGTATAATTTATAATAACAATTAATAAAGGTATTGAACAAAAAACCAATATTTCTTAATTCCGTTTCAAGTGTAAGATGATGTTTTAACATGGTGTCTAAGTTAAATCAGATTTAACTTTAAATTTATTTGAAAAGGGTTGTACGAACGGGTTATAAGATAAGCAATTTCGGTTTTACCCTCTTTGTGATTGAAAACGATGCAACATTCCAATGAAAGAATGTTGCATCGTGTTGGAATTAGAATTTGCAACAACAGGTTATTTAATATGCATCTTAGCCTCTATTTATTTTTCCAAATATCTATAATTGCAACAAAAAGACTTAAAATATTTACACAAAATTGAAAAGAATCAGGATCAAAGAGGATGAATGATACACGTATTAACGAAACTGGACAAGAATACACTAAATTGAAGTCCATGAACCTGCAAAGAGAAAATACAGAATATCTTCCTTTCGAAAATTGTCCCAAGATGGTGAAAAATGCCCTTTCCAATATTTATGTTAATTGGGATTGGAAATGTTTTGAATATAATACTTTGTATTTATTGTGTTAAATATTTGAAAACAATTCCTACCATCACGTAAAAATTTATTTTGGAAGACCTGAAAATTTTCCTTAGTCTTTTCTAAATTACTCGAATTTCTTTTTGTGAAAAATATGGTAAAACTTTTGATCAAGCGAATTAAACTTGTAATATTACAGAGGGGTGTTTCTACATTCTTACAAATTGACTATATTATTCAGAAAACGAGCCTACACTTTATTAGATAATACCATTAAACAAACGAGCTTGTTGATAAGTTGGAAAATTTCGTTAAACACAAACCTAATTTTGTTAAAGAATTGTTTCCGAAGTCTTCTCTCCAGAATTTCTACTTCAATAAACGTAAACTCGCTGGTCAGTGAATAAATATCTTTTGTTTTACTTTAAGGCTATTTTTCTGTAAAATAATTTGTAAATTAGAGTTTTATAATTTGTATATTATGTTGACAATATATATATATATATATATATATATATATATATATATATATATATATATATATATATATATATATATATATATATATATATATATATATATATATATGCTGATTTTTATGAAGTTGAATCCATAGTAATGGCTAAATGTTGACGTTCAGGAAATATTTATAGTGTCCTCATGTCATTATATAACTTATTCAGTCAATTATTATTCATACACTTAAGTATTCTTATTTATTTCAATATTAAGTTCGATTATTTTGTCATGTACATTGCACTTTTGTGAATAAAAAAGGTCTGTGTAGTAGGATAATAGATTTATTTGTTATGCTCACACAATTATCAAATGAGAAGGAGAAAATATTTTAATTATATTTTACGTATAGGCTCACTAATTCTGTAAACTCATTGACTCGTTCATACAAAAATAATTCTGCATCAAAGAAAATAAATCAACAGAATTTGAAAAAAAAAATTAAAATTTTTCCCAAATAAATAAGGTACTATTATAATGGGTTATATTTATAGGTATCTCAAGTTATGAATTGTGTAGCATTTTATAAATTGAATGCAAATAAAATATTTTTTTGAATACGTAATAAAGAAATGGCTTAAATCTATCCATATTATTATTTTTTCATATATAAATTAGAATATGAAAATAATGCTTTTAACTCTACAAACATCCTTAGTAAATTTGAGATGCTATTTTGTTTAAAAATAATTAGGAAATAAGTAATATCAACAATACAATTAAACTACTGGTAAAAATTTATACACATTGATGATCTTCTAATACATTTGAAACAAATTAATAAAAAGATCAGATTCATAGAATCAGTGGAATAAAATATTTAAAATAAATTAACATTGCATAGAGAGTATAACTAATTTAAAAAAAATTAAGTTAGTAAATGAATTCCTAAACATAGCATATATAAATAGCTAATAAAAACTACACTTTTCATGCAAATAGTACCTAGAAGCCAACAGTTTTAAGCAATTTTTATTAAAATATTTATAAAGCACATTGTTTTTCATTAATTTCTTTATAATTTATATTTCATGCACCTTAATATCAGAAAAGAAGCTTATTCAATGTAAAGAAGAATGTTTTCATCTTTAAATTTTAGATTGAATGAATTTAGGAAAGTGATTTAAAATTAAACAAACAAAGATAATTAAACAGACATTTTGAGATATTGAAATCTAAAGTAACAATTCTATTTCACAAAATTTTAGAAGGCTTAATAATTATTTGAAGAAAACCCAAATTCAATGGATAAAAGTCAATAACACATTTGAAACAGTCACTCAGTTAATGAAAGATAAATATTATTTCTAAATATTTAGGAGTATTTAGATTTTCTTAAATATATAGAAATAATTTGCTAGCCACCCAAATAGAAACACCAAGAAAAGTAAGATATATCACAACAAATTTATTTTGTAGATAATATGTTGACTAAATATCAAATGATTAAATTTATAGACTTCTGTGAAGTGTGGTGCCTGCCAAAATAAGTAGCCACTATTGTTGGAGGTCACCACAGCCACACGTCTTCCAATTGAATTAAAGAGACTTTAAATATGTTCCTGGGGGTACAGTAGACCAAGCATCTTCAACACGTGCCAAAATTGACATGCTGTGGCATCTGGAGATTTAATCTGGGTCAATCGTAGAGCAACAGTGGATCACATGTCTTGTATCTGTGAAAGATCCGGAGAAAACAGCCGGCCAGGTAAGCAACTCAATCTGGTCATTGACGAAGACTCGTTCGACAATGCGTAACACGTGTGGTAGTGCATTATCCTGTTGAAATATGGCTGTGGGCAAGATCTCGAGATAAAGAAGGACAACCGTTTCCAAAAGAGAATGCTAAAAAGCTGCATTATGCAACGCTACAGTAATTCTGCATCCCTTACCATTATACCCAGTGTAGGACCAGTGTAGCAGTGCATAACGCAGCTGTTGACCAGAGAGATCCCATATTTTTATAAGGACATCAAAAATAAAAAATTTAAGTATTATTGCGTGGAAGTAAAATGTAAATTTATATAGTTTCTTGGAAGTTCAGGAGATGAGATATTATTCTTAATAAAATTTCTAACATTCAAATTTGGAAAAAAAGAATATTTTCATATTGTTTTGATGTTATAAATTTCTAAAAACAATTATTGTACTATAAAAAAAATTTTCTTCTTTAAACTATACCTTACAGTACAATTTACTATCCCTCTCATATTTCTAAATTTAACAATCTACAATTACCTACAAAAAGTTATTTTAACAGAAATCTGTTTCCTCGTACATAAAATAGATGAAACATTTTTAGTTCCTTTTCAATGAATAAATGTAAGAAAAATAAATTAAAAAAATACTTATAAGACAAGAATCAAAATGCCATTTATATAAAATGTGATGGATGGGTTTAAAAAATCATAAAATATCTCGTTTTTATAACAGGAATTACAGTTATATTTGTGGCGATTATTTATAACATTTTATATACAGGTAGAGACATAATTATTTATTATTTTAAATTTTATTCCAAATTACCCTTAGTTCAGTATTGCTATTAATTTTGCTTTAGATCAATATTCTAAAGATCAATATTCTTGTTATGAAAATGCTATCCATTAGGAGTCATACTTGCTATGAAACAATAGAATAAATTAAAAGATTTTAATAAGAAATGTAAGCAATATATCAAATCTGGAAATAATTATAAAATAATTTATCAGAAAATAATGGTCATACCTCTATGTATATAACAATAACGCATGTTTTGTGGCGCAATTTTTAAATGAAAAAATTACAGATACAAAACAAATCTTACATTTTAATGAATCATTTAATATTAAAATTTGTGAATTATTAATTTTTATACTGACTTATACTTTAAAACTTAGACACATACTTTAAAACTTAGATATGTATTTAAAATTTTGTATCTATATAGACAATTCATTAACTACATTTATTGGGATCTTAAATTTACGTACACTAAAAAATATGTATATATATATTTCCTATATAAACTTTAGTTTATTTACAATCATATTTTACTGATTGTAAGCATACTTAAATTTAGCTTTATTAAATACTATTTGTTTTCCAAATATTAAAATAATTCAGATGCATTTTTCTGAATTCTAATTATAAAATACTAAAAATGATTAAAAAAGTAAAAAAAAAAGAGTTTTTTAAATAACATTCGAACTAAATCAATTCTCAGAGAAAATTTTAGAATATCATGAGGGAGAGAACATTTTTGTAAAACATTTAAAAGCTTTGATAAGTCAAGAATGAAATACTTGATAAAATATTGTCCTCATCGTTCAATTCATTTATTCGACCCTGAAGTTAAACTCAATCAAAATGAAATTGAAGCTGTCAATAACACTCTAACCACGACCTCCGGACAAGTTCACTTTCTCATCGTTTCCTTATCAATGCGACAAGAAAAAAGAAAACATTTTAAACGACGTAGGGCAGAAAGGAAAACAAAGAAAAACGTAAGAAGAATAGGGAAAAAAAAATAATTTACTGAATCAATGTTAGTGCCAAAAAGTGGACTTTCCCTCCAGAAGCTGTTGGACATGTGGATCGTCTCTCACGTTGTAAGAGAAAGTACTGATTTGCTGCTAAATACAAGCTGTCAAAATTTTTTGTCTCTTTTTTCCCCCTTTTTTTTGCTTCCTTCTGAAAGAAAACCTTAATTCTTCTTGCTCTGGCAGATTTTAATGGAAAGGAAAGCATTTCTTCCGCTATCCTCATTATAGGTTCTTCTGTTTTTAGAGACTTTCAGTTTTCATTTATGTACTTAAACACCTAAATTAACTTTACTTTACAAAGAATTATAATAATCGGCTATTATTAATTTTTGTATTATGTAACCACCACACATATTTAACACTCCATATATGTATATATGTATATATATAATATATATATATATATATATATACATATATATGTATATATATATATATATGTATATAGATATATATGTATATATATATGTATGTATGTACATATATATGTACATAATATATGTATATATATTATCATAAATTTAATAATTAGAAGAATTTTTAAAGCTGATGATCAAGGCAATTAAAAATAACAGCGAGTAATTGTAATTTCCAAAAAGTAATAAGAACATAATGATGATAGACATTATTTATAAATATAATTGAATTTACAATAAATGCGTGAATATTAAAATCGGTGGTCAGTTCTGATCCCACCAGGATATGACACCCACCAGGATGAAATCCGAGGTCAAATACATACATACATACATACATATATATATATATATATATATATATATATATATATATATATATATATATATATATATATATATATATTATACTAAGTTGCTTGCATTCTATTAAAGAATCATTAAAGAACACATGTCTCAGGAGGTAAGGGCAAACTAAAAATGCCTATTAAAGTAAGATACGGGTCTTCTCTTTTCATTAAAAAGCTTCTTAAGACTGTACTTCCTCAGGGAGCCATTTCAAGCTGCAATCTTTTCAACAATTTCGTCAATGACCTTGTTCTTATGCCTAGTTCTATACCTGGCATAAGATGCTTATTATATGCAGATAATCTGGTCATTTTTACAAATTCCCCAAAGAAAGTCGCCAAACTACGAAACAAAAAGAGACTCGGTCATGCTCTGAGTACTTTGGAAAACTGGTGCAACTCAAATAAATGATGGTTAATATTGAGAAAACTGTCTCAGTGTCCTTTTCTCTTGCTCACCAACCTATTCAAGTGGAACTAACCTACAAAGGTCTTCCAGTGCGCCAGGCAGAATGTTGCACATATTTGGGAGTGTCTTTTGACAGAAAGCTATCTTAGTGTCTATTCATTGAGATTATCATTGGACGTGTCGGAAATAGGCTGACAATGTTAAAACGCCTTGCATGGTGAAAATAGGGTTGCTTTTCGCAGACTCTTCTATTGACTTTTACATCCTTTATTCTTCCACTGATGGCTTATTTTTGTGAGCCCCTTATTACTACGTCTGTTCGCAATATGGGTCCCTGGAATTGATTTTTAATCAAGCGCTCCACCTCATCACTGAGGCTGTTAAAATTACTCCAGTGCGTCCGGAATACATTTTTATCTATATTTTAGAAACTTCACTGTGATCTTACATCATATAACTTTGCCAACACATTGTTTTCTGATGCTGTTTGCATCACCCCCTTGTGCTACTTCTTAGTTTTTCAAGTTACTATGCTTGGCAGTAAATTTTTTTCTCCCCGGTGTTAGGGAAATTCCCCGTTTTTTATAATTCGATTGCTGGAACTTCTCGGTTCAAATTGATCATTTGTTAGGTCTGCCTCGTGCTGGTACAAAACTGATTTTCACGTTTAATAATTTAAAATAAACATCATAGTTCTAAAATGAACTCTTAATTAAAACATATTTATTGCTGATATTGCGCCTGTCTTTTTCACTTGTTCTGAGGAAAAGTTTGAGTTTCCCGAAAAAGTTTGATTTCCCAATCTGCTGTAAAAGGATTCCACATCTGACTTTATGTAGACATTTTTTTGCTGTATAGTCTGGGACACCAATGCTGTAACTTCCCTTCTTGACATAACTAATTTTCGTCTAGTGTAAGATGACATACACAAAAAATCATTTAAAATTAAAATATTTTTCTTCAAGTATTTCTTTGCCTTAACTTTAATAGGTGCACCTTTTTAGGCTTAACTTCATAGTAGCTGTTTTACTCAAGGGCTTATCCCCTTCTTGCTTTTTTTCGTGCGTCACAAAGAATGAAATTATGAATAAATTCTTATTTTTAATTCTGCGTTTTACCTTCTCCTTGTGTGTGCAGTTTTTTGAAGCTATAACTAATATCAATCCTTCTTCTTCTGTAAATAAAATTGTGAAGACTGCCTAGTATGAAAAGATATACTTTCTTCAAGCATATCGTTGCGTTGATGTACATATGTTGGCATTTTTCTTTTATACCTTTGTTTATAATCCCAAAGAATAAGCATGTTTTTTAGAAGCAAAAATAATATAATGCAGATCCGATGATTTTATTAGCTCAAAATTTTATTTTCAATCTAATATATACCAATCAACTTTTTTGTACAAATATTGATAAAATGTGGTAAACTACTTAGTGGTAATTTTGTCGGATAAAAGAAGTTTTATGCTCACAATTCACCAAATCAAAAAAAAAAAAAAAAAAAAAAAAAAAAACCAAATATAGCAAAATCTTATTTTGTTTCCTTGAGAAAAAGGAACTACCCCATTATACCGAATGATCCAAAAGTCTGGACGAAATTTAGAAGTAAATAATTCTAAAACTTATCTAGTTACAAAGATACGATTTGCACCAAATGGATATAAGAAAAATTGTATTTTATGTGGCAGAGAATAATAATAGTTCTGTTGGTGACCAACAGATGGTGGTGTCGTATTTCTGTTGTAGGATTATGCAAATTAACAGACTATAAATGAAGAGCAAGTGCAGCAAGAGATGGTAGTCAAAGCTTATATGATTCAAAATGAGGTTCATCATTGAGAAATATCTCTCACTTAAAACTGTATTATAAGAATTCAGAAAGGTATGCGAGATATCAAAGGATCAATCATGACTCTGCATTGAACAAAATGATGAAGAAATGTGACTCTACAGGTTCTTTGGCTTCACCTCTAAACAGCCACTGCTGTTGCTATGACATTGGAGCGAATAGTGCAATCCATGTCTACGGGTTACACATGGAGAGTGCAGTGTTACAGATGTTTTGAGGAGTGCTGCACTGAAGTGTATGAGGGTCACTCCGAATAACTCAGAATACGTTACCCAACAAGTTGAAACATAACCGGAAACTGAAACCTCTTGACCTCGAATCTCACTGAGATTTTTCGAATTTGGTATTCACTAAGATGAACAACCAGCACGAATGGCTTCACACGGTGCTTTGGACGGGTGAAGTGATTTTACACTCGCCAGTGCTGTTAACTCTCACAATTGTCGATTGTGAAACGCAGAAAATCCACATGAATTTGTCGAGTTACCCTTGTAACAGCCTGAAGTAACAGTCTGGTGTAGCATTTATTGCTGGTTTTATAATTGCTCCATTCTTTTGCGAGGTCACACACATGGGTTTCAAAACACTTACTGTCTCAGGTTACAAGTATTCAACATTGTTACAGAACAGCATTATTCCTGACTGCAAACGTGACAGGCACTTTAAACAGACACATTTATGCATGATGGATCACCAATTCATGCAGTTCTGCTTGTGCAATGCCTGCTACGCTCAACATTTGGGGAGAATAGATTTATCAGTCACAACTTCAGTTACGGTTAGCCTCCAAGAACTTCCGATCTGACACAATGTGACTTTTGGCTGAGGGGATTCTTGAAATCAAAATGTACCGTTACCAACCAACATCTCTAGTAGCAATGAAAGAAGCAAACTGCCACAATGAACTTGTCATAAAGCAAGAAATGCAATTAAATGCTGGGAATGTTGCAGTGACTCTCTCACAACTGTATTTCTGTATGCTATACAGTTCATTGAACATTTACTGTTGTACTAATTAACTGTGTAATTAAGCTGAATGTTAAGTTCTGAAACATTTTTTTAAAATTTTAATAAACCATTTTTGGTGTAATAAAATAGTATAGCGCCATCTGTTGGTAGCCACCAAAACTATCACACGTAACATGGTTTCTTTCCCATCTATTTAGCGCAAACCGTATCTTTATGAATAATTAGATTCATTTTTTAATTATTCAGTCAGAAAGAAATTTAAAAGTGAATAATTAGAAAATAAATCTAATTATTATTAAATAATCAAATTCGTTTTCGAATGGCCCAGTACATACGCAATCGATCATCGAAGCGATAGCACAGTTTAAGCTCTAGGCCACTCTTTCCAGAAAGAGAGGAAGGAAAGCAACGGCACCCTTGTGACATTTTATCGTGACTGTAATATGGAGAAGAAAATATAAATCTCTTGCACACACACATATTCGATATTTTCTGGTGTAAGTTAGAAATAAGGGTATTCAGCAAATATTTCGGACAATCCGAAATATATATATATATATATATATATATATATATATATATATATACACACACAATTTCCACAACTAATTACTAACTTCTCAACTTCTAGTAATAAATCACAATGTGAGATTACCATATGCTTATGAGGGAAATCTATCCTACATTAATATAATTTTAATTTTATTTTGTTACCACTTGACATATTTTAGTTCTTTAATAGATAGTTTTAGAGGAATTATTTTTGAATCCATTCCAATTACTTTGCAGGCAATAGAAAAAATATGGAAACTATGCGAATTTTGAATACTTGTGTGATGTATACAATCAATAAAGACTTTTTCAACAGAATATTATTCTATAAAGGTAAATTATTATTCGAAACTTTTAACTTTGTTTATTTAAGTGTTAAATTGTGATAAAATGTATACTAAATTGGCTATTTTTTTGCAGAAATAGTCGTTGGAATTAAGAGACAAATTCGAATGTAACATATTTTGCAACATTGTTAGTATTTAACTGCTAAAGTGGTTCTGCATATATGAATATAGAACCCTAAAAATAATAAGTGTGCAAAGAAAGAAATTAACACAAAAAACTGACTTGTAACTCAAAAATAGATTTTTGTTACTATGTAATGAATTTGATTCATTCAATTATGAGTGACTCTTTATGTCGTCGAAATGTCGTTTATGAAATCCGCTTCTTTTAAATTTACATTGTTAACAAAATACGTTCTTAATGAAAAGTTGGAATCACACACATGAATTCTCTGAAAAAACAACTATAATATTAGACAAATTAATTAATGCATTTCATTGCAAATCGTTGTTGTGAAACAATGCTCTTATGCTTTAATTATTTATTGTAATTTTTTTCAAAGAGTATTTAAATTTCTGTATAAATGATTGCCACCTTGAAAGTAACGACAGTATAGGAAAATATTTTTATACACATTTTTTATATTTATACACACAATATTCGATTGGATAATAATTCTGTTATATATTATATATATATAAATATATATTATATATATATATATATTCGGAATAAAAATTCTAAGGTTGTATTAATTGAATTATATCACAGAAGTAAGTAAAAATATACTGATCAGCGAAAATATACACAACTGCTATATAAAAATAAATAAATGACTGTGAAATAAAATCTTTTTTAAAAATAGCTATTAAATGTCAAAAGTAATTGGAAATATTTTCTAATTTTTTTTAGTACAAATTTAAGTTAAAATACGTTAAAGGAAATCTCTCATGTTTGAATTTCCTATAATTTAATAATCTTTTAAGATTAATAAAACGATTTACAATTATATTATGAGCACAATTCAAAGAAATCCCCTATTTCAGTCAGAAGGAAGTATTTTTAAATATTTAGTTTTGAAGATGAACGTGCAATTTTTAAAAAAATATTTTTTGTGTTGTATTGAAATATTTAATAAATTTAATTTTTGTATAGTATTTGTTTTGAAATGATTAGTTACTTATAGGTAGTTCACTACTTTAAATGTTTTGTAAATACAATGAAAATAATTCCTTAATAGATATATTTCCATTAATATTTGTTTCAAAGCATACTATTATTAAGAGTGAAATACAAATAATAAAGTAAAGTAAACCAAAATCCAAACAAGATAACATTTCAAACCATAATAATGTCTTTATTTTTTTTAAATATTAACAAAAATTTCAGTTGCTGTCCCTGAAAGAGCAAAACTTTTGACTCAAAATAGGTTTGGTTAACATTTAAAATTTTATTTTGCGAAAATGATATTTATTTACGCTTTTAAAGAGTTAATAATGCTTTTATTTGGTCAAATACCATCTAAAAACTTATTAAAAAATTTTATTTCAAAAGTAAAAATTTAAATTAAGTGATAATTAGTAGGATTGATGACATATCAAATATTTTCATCTCTTATAACAAATCATTTCCTATAGGTTTTGAATTGTGTAATACATACGATATGATAAAATGATCCAGAGGTAACTCAAACTCCTATCCAAATCACATTTCTCACAAACAAAACAAAAAAAGGAAAAACTATAAAAGAATATTTCATTAGATACCAGCATTTTCTTGGAGGAAAGTTGAAATTTTTATTTTTGAAATCGGTAATTTAAACATAAATACGTCTGTTTTTAATGCATTTATAAAGAAAAATTTAGATAATGAAATATGCTTTAGATTTTTTTTTAAAATTATATGCTTATATTTAAAATATTAATCTGATTTCATAATTTAAATTAAAGCCAATTTTTGTAACGGGAACATTTTACTGAAAACTTAACTTTTGAGTAAGATTTATTTACACAAGTAATTAAAACTGTCAAAATTTACCTCGGAACATAGAATTATTTTTTTCTTGAAAGAAAAATTACTTTAGTTAATATCTCAATAATGAGACTAAAGTTTTCTCTCTTTAGCCATGTATTATACTCAGAATATTAATTATTTGTTTTTGATTAATATCAAATGTGTGATGGCATATTTTATAAAAAATTAATCACAAAAATACTTAAAATGCATTTCATAATTTATAGTTGAGCATGGTTGTTCTTAGATGTTCTATTACACACACACACAAACACACATACACACACACACATATATATATATATATAATATATATGTATATACTTATCAATCAATAAATCATACATATCATATTATCATCAATATAAATCATATATAATATACTTATCAATCACAAAAACTATATTTATCAATCAAAGTCTAGTTATAGAACATACATTCTATAACATATTGCTTTTAATTACATCAAAATGAAAGTTATTTTTTTAAAAAAATATAGTTTCAAATTAAACATTGACATTAAATGATATTGTATAAATTCATTTAAATTTTATATTTTCAGATTCATAATACTATATAAGCATCAATCTAATATTTAAAATTTATTCCTCATAATCTGATGGACAGACACGTATTTTTTTCAAAAGTGGTTTAATGTTTGGAGTATGATTTATCGGATGTAAAATTAACTGTAACACCTCAATCAAAACTTATCACCATAAACCTTTTATTGAAATTTTATTAACTTCTTCATTAGTAGAAATGTCTCTAATATTTTAATAGATTAAAAGAACTTTAACAAGTCACGAACATCGGAAATAATAACTAAAATTATTTTTGTAAGTTTACATATGGTACATAATTTTCAAGCTAACAGTTTATTCCTTCACGTATACCAGAGACAAATTGCACAAATAAACAAATAATCGCATCTTTTTTTAATCTAATAATAAGGAAATTTTAATCCCAATATTGTAGTTGTAACTCAAAGAAATCTAAAGTATAGGTATAAGTCACTCACAAGAATGTCATTTGAGCATGCATTAAATATAAAACCGAATCAATAGTTATTCATAACAACAACGTTTACAAAAGAGGAAATTTCTTTCTGCTATTTTGGTATGTGTATTACATTGATGAACATTATGCTCATGATTAAAGAATTTTATGATATAGGATTGTCAAAGAAAATCCTAATTACAATGATAAAATAATTAGGAATTAAAGGAAAGTTCTTTGATATCTCTAGGACATAATTGACTTTAGAATGTGCAATTTATATAAAAAAATACAATTATAAATTACATATCTATGATTAATATTAGATAAAAATAAATAACGCGCACATTAATATTGTGCATTCACTGAATATATTTTTTCCTTTCGTCATAATAAAGTGTGAAGCCTAACAACCGGAGAACTTGTAAATTGTTTTCCGTGAGGGTTTTCCACAAATACTGGGCCATATTTTTGGGGTGCAAAATGACAGCTGAGTATAGTCTCAATCAATCACCCCAACTGAAGAACCTGCATAAGGAAACAAAAGTGCAATACCCAATTCCCGTCCCAAATGAGAGTTAAACTTGCTTCATCAATGTAGAAAAAATATTTAAAAACTTCCGGATATCTGAATGGAAGAGAATCATCAGCGGTCTTTATACAGGATAATTTTCGTGCTATATAACACTAGTGTATAGCCTAACTGCAGCGTAGAAAAATCGATTTGACAATTACAAAATAATGCATAATACAAGAGTAGAATTCTTAAATTGACGTAACGCGTTTTGATAATCAGCATGTCCAGATGAAGCTGACTAATATAATATAGATGCTACAAATTTAACATAATTTCATAACGTATTTTTTGAAGTACCATTTGTCTCATCAATTCTTGAAAGTTTTCTGCACGGTTGGATGTACATATGGATACTGTTTTATGGATTATTTCTGGCAAACAGTCATTAACATCTGTTGTTTTAATATACTCATAAAATATAGAGTTTTGAAGTCATAATAGACGTTTTTTTGAATAATGCCACTTTAATTAGGATACCACGGTGCCCAACATTCTTGATACACGACATGACTTTGTTCCCTACTTTTAGGAATACATTATTAGACATGATGTTACTCAAACTTCTAGATATCTCAGAAGCTTTAGATTGTGGATAAACATAACTACTGCTGGATCAGTAAAGACATGAGTTCATAACATAAAGCAATATTGAATCAATAAAGTCATTAAATTTGTATCCCGAATCGTTTATTTCTCCAAGATATTAATGGAGCCATTTTTCAATAAAAATAATACTCCACGTATTGTAAGGAATGTTCTCATTCACTTATTTATTCACCGGATTATTATAGATTGTATACTAGTTATAATTCTTGGAGGTACGTGAAACTTCGTTGCTCATTACTTCATCTTACATCTTTTAAAAAAATTATTTGCGTTTACATAGATTCTAATGCCTTTTAATGAAAACATTTCAATCCACGATAATTGGTATAGTAGCATTATTGCAAGGCATAATCCTTACACCAAAAATCTGATTTCTTATAATTCATAAACACATTTTTTGAATATACTTTACTGCATTTTTTATTTGCCTTGCATCATATATGAATTAAATTTACATTAGTTTATTGATCATTTCTGATCATTCATTCATTTATATATATATATATATATATATATATATATATATATATATATATATATATAGATATATATATATATATATATATATATATATATATATATATATATATATATATATATATATATATATATATATATATATAGATAGATAGATAGATAGATAGATAGATAGATAGATTGTTACAAATTTTAAATAATTATTGTATTTGTCTTAAAATATCCCAGGTAGATCGGAAATACTCACATTTTGGGCAAAAATTGAGGTATTTAGAAGTGCTATACGTAAAAAGTGGCTTTTCTAATAATTTGCTGATTTGGCGATGTTTTGGCGAAGAAACTTGACGAGTTGGCGAGATTTTTGGCGACTTGGCGAGATATTTCTAGAAACATCCATCACCTAAGCTCTAGGGACCAATATTTAGCGAGATAGCCTAGAAGCTTCCAGAACCTGGGCGAAATTGGTAGATTCCCCTGCCAAGTCAGATATAAATACCGCAGCCCCACATAGAAATCAATTTTGTCAAAGCAGTGAGTGAAGACGGTTAGTCGTGCCTTCTAGTCTAGGAAAGCTGTTCTCTGTATGAGGTATTTGAGACCTGTGATTGGAAGCTGTTATTTATTGTATCTGACGAATTGTAGCTGCATAATTGTGATTGTACAGCTGGTATATATAGTGGAATTTTCAGAAATAAATGTCTTGTGTTCATTGAGTGGCAGTTTTATTCAAATCTCATTCGACATGAAACCCAAAGCTCGGTACAATATATATATATTATATATATATATATATATATATATATATATATATATATATATATATATATAATTTCAGATATACATGCCAATAGTATTATGCTTTTATTTATTGTCAATTTCAAATAGTAAAATAGTAATATGCTTTTATATATTCACATACATTTAAAAATAAATTTGTGGAAAAACTAGTGAAATATTTTTTAGGAATTATGTAACTTATTGGTTTAGACAATTAAATACATTTTAGAATTCAACTCTATTACGTTAAAAATGTGCGTGTGTGTGGCTTAGAGAAATATTTTATTCACATCTCAACCATTAAGACATGCATTATAATATTATGGTAACATATACAGTTATGCAAAACTTTAATTATACAGAGAAGTTTAAGCATTTTTAAACAATTGAACGCTTTGCAACTGCTTAAGCATTAGTATTTATTTAAAACCTAAATATTTCATTTACTGCAGCAAACAATTAAATAGCATGCATAATTAAAAGTACATTTCGAGCAGAATATATGCATTTGAACTTAGAACACTTCAAACACCTTCCTAACCGCTTGCATTTCTGTTATTTTACCTTTATCTACACACAGTTAAATCGTGTCTTTTGGCGAACACTTTGATCTCGGGAATCTCAAACATCAACCCTAGCAAATTAATTTACTCTTACGCATATTGAGAAGGAAGGGATTGAATAAAATGCCGACATGTTTGCTTCAACCGAAACACCCTGTGAGACTGATCTTAATGAGAAAGGAGGCTTTGAAAATTTACTGAATAGTTTCCTGTGAAGACAGTCAATGCATATTTCCTTGCTGAACAAATTCGACATCCTGAACTGAAGTGAGTGATTATATTGCAAAGTAGAATATTCAGCTGACGGCGTCTTTGTCACCTGCTTCAAATTTCAGGTATGCAATTATTTGCTAAAGTAATGCATTCTACCTTCATGTGGAAAAGGATAGATTAATGAAAGCGTTATATATATATATATATATATATATATATGTATAGATAGATTAATATATATATGTATATATATATATACATATTAATCTATATATATATATATATATATATATATATATATATATATTTATATATATATATATATATATATATATATATATATATATATATATATATATATATATATATATATATATATATATATATATATATATATATATATATATATATATATATAAGTGTGTATACATTCTAAAAATAATTAGCAAAGAATTTATCACGATCTACTAACAAAAGAATTCTTGAATGTAAAATTAATTATTATTGTGAATAAGGAGGATATTTGCCTAAATTAATTTTTATGAATTTCATAAATTTCTAAATTAAATTTATTTATGTTATTTTCATCTTTATTTTGAAATTAATTTTTAAAATTGTTATTATATTTTCGACAACTGAACAATATTAATATAATTAGAGGTTATAATTTAATAAAAAATGGTCAGTTTATATATATTTTTTACATTTAATGTATGTTATATATATATATAAGAGTTTCGATAAACTTTAATGCTCTTGTTTTCACTTATTATAAATATAACAATTTAGGCTTAATAATTTGGTTTGAACACTTTCATGTTATATAGTTTATATTATAAATTTATGATATAATTAACACTTAATGATATAATAATTGACAGATAATTGTAGATCATTATATATAACAAATGTTTTTGTGAACGTCTGAATTCAAATTCTTACATTAAATCAACAAATTAAAGTTAGATTTTTTATGGATATTGTTTATTTTTTGAATAAAAGCAAACTTTGTTCCATAAGTAAAAGAAAAGTAGCAGCAAAAGTATGTAATTTACTTTAATTCACATTTAATTTTTTTATGTAGAATAGAAAAATATAAACTTGAAATAAAATAAAATGTAAACTTTTTCTCTTCTTAAAATATAGAAATCATAAAGAAAATTAAATTATTGAAAAATAATAATTTTGCTAAAAATTAAGTACTTAAATTTCTTGTATGAAAAATACTGCTGTTGTAGAATTTTTCCGAATTCAAATGCTTTCATACTTTGTTAATACGATGAAATAGACTGACGTTTGATTTTGTCTTTCACTCTATAGTCATTTAAAAAAAATGTGCTAATTAAACAGGGATCTACGGTTTGAAGTGACCCTTCAAAGCACCTTTAATTAAAATATATCGAATAAAATTTTCAAAGTACATGAATATATATACCGAGAATGCGAATCATTTGAGTTATCAATCACTTCATTTGTGGTTTTGACGCTAGAATATACAAATTGAAATATTCTAATTCCAGTTTGATTCCAGTAAAATGTGCTTCTAAAAATAGTAACTCTCAAATAAATTAGGCTTTGAAAGATTAAGAGGCATTTTAATTTTAAGTATAAAAAGAAGATATGTTTTTATCATTGATGTATGGAAACCATAAGATATGTGAAAAGACTGAGTAACAAAGAACAAAGAAAAATTAAGTTTCATTTAAGATATCTGTTTAAATAAAGAATAAGCATTTCATAAAAAAAACAATGGAAACAAATAGGTATATGATTTTTTAAATATAAATAAGTTAAGAGAACTGAAATAATAAATAATTTAAGAGAACTATGTTCTCTCTTCAACTTCAGCAAAACAATTTCTTAATTACTGAATTATTTTGTGGAGATAATGAATAACCAACTCTTCTATTTAGAATTTTCCAAATGACTTTTCCAGATACACATCGAGAAAATATTTTTAGGTTGATGTCTAGATATAACTTCCAAAGGATACATGTGAAATAATCCCTTTGCATAGCTGAGAGAGCCATCTGTGAAGAAGAAATAGTGAGTTGATGATTAGAATCGAATGAGTAAACATGTTATTTGATTCTGTCGACAGGAATTAATCATTCCTAATGTCAAAGTGATTCGAATTCGATTGAATATTAGTTAGTGTTTACCTATAGTTATTCTGTATCATTTGGGTCGTATTAAATTTTGAAATAGAATCTAGACCACAATCACTCGATTCTTTTAAAATACCTTCCTTACAAAGGAAATTAGAAACCAATAGAACGCAAGGTTATCCAGTATTATCAACTATGAGAATCAATTCATCATAGATTTCCAAAATATAAAATGCCATATAGGTCTATTATCTCATTTTACATATATTATTCTTTATTTCTTACTTGACAATGTAAATGTTGAAGCAGCCCTAGATAAAGATGCCGTCCAGGTCATCAACACACCTCGGACAAAAAATTCTTTCGCTGAAAAATGCTTTCTGAGTTACAAAACAAACATTTTCAGAGTAATATGTTCTCTCCAGGGGAAAATCTGCCTATCTTCGGGTTGTAGATCAAACCAGGAACCAACCAGTGTACTATCTCCAATGACAGGAATCAACATGTTTCGATGAAGTGAGTGGAGCTATGTGTTCCACTCACTTCGCAACTATTTGATACATTCCGAGCCCTAACTTCGTAAGTCTGTAATTACCAGCGAAATAAACGAAATTGATATGCCAATTGCAAACAAATACGATACCATCAGTTTCTAACATTTTCAATTGAAACTAAATAACAATAGCTCTCTTCGGGTAATAGTGCTCGATAATCCAATCTTTGGAGTACATTTAAACTTTTCATGCTTTAATTCAACAGGAAATGGTAACTTTTAAGAAGTTCTTATCAATTCTATTAAAATAAATTTTATTTGCTTCACGCTGCTAAACTATTAATGATCTCCAAGACTAACGATACCAGTGAGTCATGCTGCTGGGACATCATATTTACTGTTAGTAAACATTAAAAATGTATCAATCATTTTTAAACTTTTCCAAAATAAAAATGATCGAGATCGCTCTTTTTTAAAACCTATAATCTATGACACACTGATGCTAATTAAAAAGACAAAAAATGGATAATTTCAAATTTCAAAGCATTCTAACTTTACTTTTCTCTTCTTTGTATTTCATTTAAAATGTTTTCCATTACATACCTTTACTTTCTGCCAAAGTTAAAATGACTCTTAACTGCATTAAGTGTTTTATTTAAATATAATATTTTTAACAAACCTTTCTAACAAACCTTTTACCAAGACAGACTTATAAACGCTACATGGTATTCAGGTCTAGAAATCAAGCTGGCTATCCTATTCTCTCAAAACCAATACTCTAAAGATATTCTTGTAAAACTACAGTTAGTTGTGGCTGTGAGATGTCATCTATTAAAATGAAATCATCACCAACTTCACCCTACATACGGGAGGACATTAAAATCAAGGATCTCATCCCTATATCTTACATCAGTAAGAGTTCGAAAGTGGAGTGACCACTGAGTGATTTCCCTGTCAAAACCATTGTTCCACCATCATGGTATCTGTGTTTTACCACAGTGTTTGATTGGTTTTAAGATTCAGGAGTTTTGTTCTCTCCAGATCTCTTCCTTCTCGGAATATGAACTACAGCATCATTGTCTTGGTGAGGCAAAAGTATGTAAAAAACCTGAAGAAAAATGCTATTCGACAAAGGGGGATGTAAAATTTATTTCTCTATCTGTCACCCATCTAAAGCGGTGATTAATAATGTTCCTATATTAAAAATAAAATAACTACTTACAAATACTTTTTGACTCAATTTAAACTTACAGTCCACAAAAAAATTACGTTTGCCAAAGAGCATTTGTTCCTACTGAATGTGGAGCTCAAACTATGTGATACAGAAAAATCGAAACCAGAAAAAATGAACACTTGAAATGAGCTTCCAGTTTTCTCTTGAGCATATATTCAATGGGCAATTTTAAGGCCCAATTCACAAGTTTAATAATTAACAATACCCAGTTAAGTGATTCTCAACAATTGAATTATTTACTAGCATCTTTGAAATCGAAAGCTAAATTATTCGATTCGTCAGATGATAATTTTTAATCCTTATTGAAGGCTCTCGGAAAACATTTTGAAAATCAAAGATTGCTTATTTTAATATTTTAGCTATGTTAACTTATGATAAAATTCATCATTAATCTGCAAGGAAAATACATTCTTTCGTAGATTGTATCAAGTAAAATGTGAGAGCATTGAAAGTTTTAGATTTTGAACAAAACAAGTTATCGGACATTTTGTTGGTAAACATTATCCTTCAAAAATTAGATACAGAAACAGGAAGCATTTTGAGTTTTCCAATTTAATTTATTGATAAGATTTAGAGAAAGCAGTGCTAGAAAGCATTAGCCATACTTTAATCACTAATAAAGTTGACACTAATAATGTTAGACCGCAATCTTTTGTAGCGCATACAAACAATTTTCATTCAAAATCATGTGTCCTATGTAAGAATTTACATATATTATTTAAATGCATAATGATAGAAATAATTTTATTAAACTTAATAACTTATGCACAGTCATCATTGTTTTTATCACTTATATAAACTATAAATTTTATTGTTAGCGTTATTCTTTTACGGTACATTTCGAAAAACATGCAGTTTCTTAACTATTAGAGACCAGTATATTTGTTACATTATAAAAATTACTGAAAACAATTGATGTTTTTAATAAATATGCTATTTGTAATATTTTTTCATTAAAATTAGAAGTTATGTTTCTTTGAATATATAAAATGTTTTGCCTTGCGATAAATTTTTGATAAATGATGTGTCTTGTGATTAATCTTATGATAATATTTTTTTTATAAATACTGCAAATATTTATCAAGTATCCTAGTTGTGATGTATGTTGTTGTTGCTTATCTCCAAGGGTCTGACGGAGTCAGACCAAATCTTGGAATCCGTTGACGGAGAGGAAATCGATGACATGGCGGGGAGAAGTGTAAATTTCGTCCCATAATATATTCATACAATTCAGGATATGATCAGGAGAAGCTTGGTGTCCATGGCATTAAGGACAGAGGGGGAAGGTCTTGTTACCCGCTACAAAAGTGAGGCATTTCAGGTGGCCAAGGGCGAGACGCGCAAAGCAAGTGCTGGATTTCCTCAGACAAGAAAAGAGAAAGTCCCGGCTTTCTACAAGGGTAGAAAGCCGGGACTTTCTCAGGAAAGAGCCTGAGAAAGTCCCGGCTTTCTACCCTTGTAGAAGTGGTGAGCCAAAGGTATCTGCCAATCGGTTTAAAACTGAGAGTTGTGAAATATTAATAGCAGAAATGAAGTAAAACATATTTGTTTGTTTCATATGCAAAATAATAGCAAACATATTGCATTGTTTTGAGAAGATAAACTGATACATTTCATAATAAAATTTTAGCTAATTATTCCCCAGTTATAAAAAATATATGTTTTTCATTTCTGACATTTTAGAAGTGCCTATTGATACTTATGTATAGTAAAAAGTTTAAATATTTTTTACATTTCTGGTAAAAAATTTGTAATTTCTCGAATACTTTACATTATTTAATGACAATAATAATAAATTAAAAACGATTCCAAAATTTAAATTTAAATATAACAAGATATTTACAGCTTAGAATATTTCTCTCTCTAAAATAAATCTAGCATAAGTTTAAAAAATAATAAATTCCATCAATACACTCCAAATTATACATATTATGTTGATTCATCAAAACAATTATCATAAAATATTCTCTAATAGGACAGCTATATATTTTTCTTCAATTTAAATATTTATTACTTAATTTATATATATTTAATTTCCTATTAGGTGGTCGCTTGAAATAGTAACAGCAATTGTTATAAAATTAATACTTTTTTTTTTTTACAACTCATACATTAATTTATAAATCAATATAGTTCATATGATATTATACGTTAAATAATGAGTATTAAATAACACTTGAAAATGTAATATTTTTAAAGTTTTCTCTTGAGTTAATTAGGTAGATACAATTGAAGAAACATATGATATCATTTCTATTATCAGTAATGCATTGCTTTAATAATTTCATGCTAATTGCAAAATATCAATTCCCCGTGTGAAAAACTGCACAAATAAGTTATCCCTAAACTCGTTTTAAACAAGTAAATAAGCAAAGTGTATGCACACTTTTGCATAAATATATACATATTTTTACATATACATATGTATATGACTTAATTAAATACTCTATATTTAATGACTTATAAATTCATTAAAAGTATGTTTTTTTTTAAATTTACTATTTACATTATCATACAGAGTATTATTTTACCAGATTTGCCAAGTTTCAAGAAGAGTAAAATATATTCTTATAACAGTACTTATAATATGAAAGGATAAAAAAATTCTTTCTATTTTTGCAAAGAGTACATTTAGCCAATATAAACTTTAAATACATTCTCATTTAAAAAAGCATATTTACTTTCTTCCTTTATAAAAGGGAACACTCTCGCAGGAGTCATGATATGGAAGCATAGATCCATTCTCCTGGGTACCACTATTCTCATTTTTAAGATTCTTTGTTTATGAATGTTCTCTCTCTTTTTTATGATTCTAGTCATAGCTTAGAATTTTACGATCAAAAAGGGGAAAAAAAGCCCATAAAATTATGAATATTTTGTTCTTATTTCCTTTCAGCAGTAAAGAAAGATTCGATTTTATATCGACGTTAAATACTGACAGTAAAGTTACTTACTGCTGAGTGATAAAAATTCTTAGATTTTGTGGCCTTGACTGGATAAATCCGGAAGTTGCCATTCAATAAATTCCAAAGTGTAAGGTCGTATAAATTATAACAAGGTTAAAAGATGCCAAATATAATAAGTGTCTAACAGATTTTACAGCTGAGATTTAAAGCTTATATGAATGATTCTTTAAAATGATTTAGGAGATTAAACTAAATTGAAAAAGAATGAAATTCATTTCATCGCCTAAACCGAACTAATTACTTTTCTTAACAATCAATATTAGTAAATATAATATATACATTTAATTTAATGGCTTATTCGATTTCCAAAACAAGTTACGTTTGTATGAAGATTACATTAAAGTCATTTTAATTAATGATGTGATACGGTATACTGAATTTGAGCAAAACACTACAACATAACAAATATTTCAAAATTTTAGAAAATATAAACTTAATATAATTAAAATTTATTCTTAACTTTATCATATTCTAATATTGGACATGATTCTTAAATGTAATAAAAACGCTTTTATTAATAATGTTTATAATGGAACACTAAATCTTTCTTTTTTATTCATCATTTTTTCCACAAAATAAATACTGTTAGTAAAGTATTTCATATTTTAAATAATTTAAAAATTATAAGAAATATAAGATTAAATACGAAAATCAAAAATTTAAAAGATTCACCTTTTTTTACTTAATTTGTAATTAATTCTAAATTGTATCCTTGAATCTTAAAAAAATAATTTTTTGATTTTTTTTATGAAAAATTGCACGTGAGAAACTCATTTCAGTAAACTGTTTTTTCTTTCTAATATCACTTATTAATGCATTGTATATTTCTAGCTATACTATGTACATTACAAATATTAGAATAGAATATATTTCGTTATTTATTGGTTTATTCTACAGTAAATAAACCTTCATAGTTTCAAAGATCGTGAAGTATTGTCAGCAAATCTATCAAAATTTTCACGCATATTTTGTATCTACACATCGATAAAATTTTATAATTTAATGTAAACTTAAGTTGTGGATTTAAAATTTTTAAGTCTGTTATTTAAAATTTTCATACCCACAAAATTAAAAAAAAATAATATTACAAAATTCAACTTTAAATTAAATAGTACAGTTTTATATTTTTGAAAAATAATTTTTCGCAAAGAAACATTTCAACAAGAATTTTTTTTTTTATTTCATCTAAATGTTTTCTCAGTAGAAACGATACGAATAGGCAAAATGCTTCCTCTTTCATGTAATTAATTTTTTTCAGTAACTATACAACTTTGTTATGTTATGTTTTTCACAATTTAGATTTTTGTTAAGCATTTATAATTTATGGTGCCACAAATATTTACGATAAACTTTCAAATTAATTACAATATCCCTTAAAAGAGAAACATTATAAATTTTTCATCAATGAAAGGATCAAAGACCTTATCATACCACAGCTTAATTTTGGAAATTAAATTAATTCAATCGGCATTGAAAATTTAAAGAAGATTATGAGCTATTGCAGTCAACCATGTTTGAAATTAGAGTATTCCTATGAACTAGCAAAGTGAACCGCAATATAATGGCAGGAATTTTATTAAGGTTGTAATATGGTATGAATGTAGCATAAAAATTAAATATGAAAAGTAATTTCTGATTATGTTTTGAATGAGTAGTACATATTAAATTTAAATAAATTAATTAATAGTTAATTAAGAATAATCTATTTATTTAAAAATTATTTCAAAATATACATTTAGAAACGTTAATTTTAATGTATATAAACCATCTACACCACTTCAGTTGTATATTCATAAAATTGTATTTTAAAAGAAAGCAAAGCTTTTAAAATGCAGATTTTAAAAGTGGAATTAGAGTAATTCAATAAACAAAATTGGTGCTAATATTTTTGTGAATGATATGAATAGCAAAGAAATGCTACGTTGTATATTTATTGATAAAAATGCTCTAGAAATTGTTCTCAACAATTCTGATAATGCCAGACTAAGTCAAAAATATATCATGTTTGCAGTTATTGAAACAGGATGAATAACGCTTCCTAAATTTAATTCATAAATATCATATAATGTTGTCTCCTTTTTGTATTAGAGTTATTATTAATTTATTATTGAAATTGCATACTCATTAATCAATTCACAAATAGAAATATAGAAATCTAACCTTAGCCGATGATTAAGTAAATATTCTAAATAGTTGAAAAAGTCAGATAAGGAGATAAAATTTTAAATATTTCTATGAACTGAAGAGATATTTAAATAAAAAAAAATAAATATCTTGAGATCTTTACCTACGAGTAAAATAAAAATATAATCAATCTTAATTATCTGAGATATATCTGAAACATGTTTGTTTAAAGTTGATATTCACGTTTTGAATTTTATTGTGAATTAAAACGCCAGAATCAAGTATTATTAAGAAATTATGAATACAAAAGAACATTTATTGCAGAAAAATGAAAGTGGAAATATTGAGAAAAATATTTTTAATGTTTAAATGTATTATAAAATACAAGAAGAGATTATATCTCAGAGAATGTAAAAATTAAATTCATATTAGTTGAGATAATATATATAAATATATATATATATATATATATATATATATATATATATATATATATATATAAATATATATATATATATATATATATATATATATATATATATATATATATATTTTTACATATTGTTACAAATTTATAAATAATTATTGTATATGTCTTAAAATATCTCAGACAGATCGGAAATGCTCACATTTTGGGCAAAAATGCGGTATTTCGACGTGTTATACGCTAAAAGCGGGTTTTCTAACGATTTGGTGACTTGGCGATGTTTTGGCGAGAAAACTTGGCGAGTTGGCGACATTGTTGGCGACTTGGCGAGAAATGGATAATTCTCGAAACATCCATCACCCAAGCTCTAGGACCAATATTTAGCGAGATAGCCTAGAAGCTTCCAGAACCATGGCGAAATTAGTAGATTTCCCCGCCAAGTCAGGTATAAATACCGCAGCCCGACATAGTTAGAGTTTTGTATACACAGTTTTGTGAAGGCGATTAGTCGTGACTGCTAGTTTAGAGAAGCTGTTCTCTGCCTGAGGTATTTGAGACCTGTGATTGGAAGCTGTTGCTTATCGTATCTGACGAATTTTATCTGTATAATTGTGATTATTACAGCTGGTATTCCTAGTGGAATTTTTTTGCGAATAAAAGTCTTGTGTTCATCGAGTAGTTGCTTTCTTCAACTCTCAATCCACAAGAACCCCGAAGCTCGGTACAACTATTTGTAACAATATATATGTATATATATATATATATATATATATAAGACATATTTCTAGATTATTTGAGTTTTGAATCAGGGCACCAGATAACAGATTGCAAAAATCTTGATCAAAAGCATTCTCATTATTGGTTATATGATTTGTTTCAAATATTCTTCAACTGAGAAGCGCTTATAAGAGATTAGAGAGCTGCTCACCTCATATTAATTCATAATAACGTTTTCAATGAGAATTCTTTAAAAAATGTTTCATTAATGACATTAATTCTATGAGAGAAAGATGAATATTTTATTGAATACTAATATAATTCCATGGAAATTAAGCCACGTTTCACTATGTAAATTAGGATTTCAGTTCAAAAACTCCTAAGAAAAAAAAATTTTTTATGAATATATTTACGGTGATACAAAATCTATTTTATATATTAAAATATTTTTTGATAAAAAAAATAGTGAACTAAAAAAAAAACATGAATTTATTGATGGGAAATAAAAAAAAATTCAATATAAATTACAACGGATATTAGACAATATAAAAAGTTCAAATCATAACGAAAAAATTATATTACATGTTATTTCTATAACTCATTTCCCACTTTATATTTTTGTAACTCATTGTTATTAAATGTACTTAAATTATTTTTTCTCTTTATTTTCTGATTTTGGGCACTTTTACCTCAACGTATTCATTTATTTTCACAACAGAGGGCATTTGGGTAACTACCCTTCGCCACAAAATGCCGGAAATTGCTACTCATTTTTCGTTACCCAGAGGACACCTGTGAACCAAGTCACGGAGGCGAGTACCATTACCCGCATCATACTACCACAAATCCGTTTATAGAGTGGGCCACATTCACACATCATCACAGAATAAAATACAGAGAAACACAGATAAAGAAAGTAACATCCATGCCCGAGCCGGGATTCAACTCCGGGACTCACAGCTCAGGAACGCTAAACACTCAGCCATGGGTCGGCCATCGGATTCATTTTAAACCCATTTTTAAGTAGATTATGAGTTCTTTCAATAAACGATGTATGCAATTCGAGTTAACTTTTTTTTTGTCTTGTGCTAGATTGGCTGATAATATGGGGTGTGCTGCTCCACTTTATCATACTGAACCATATTTGGTGTGGAGTCCGACTGCTTCAGTAAACACATGCCATAGGAACCCGTTTATAGAGTAGGCAACCATTCACACCTCATTCATACACAGAAAGGACAAAGACATGATAGATAGAGAGAGAAAGTATATCGATGCCCGAACCGGGATTCAAACCCAGGACCTCTCTATCCACAGGCAAGCACTCTGACCACTAAACAGGGCGGTCGGCGAGTCAACTTATGAAATGACAAAATGAACCCTAATATAATGAAATGAATATTTATAAATATTGTAGTTAGATAGGATCTCATATTTTGTAACATTTAAAATCACATCTTAAAGTTTAACTCATCTCTTAATTATGGTGTGTAACCACCAAAAAAATTTACTTAAACAGGAAAAGTTTTGAAAAATCTATCTGAATTTGTATAATTTACATTACAAAAGCACGGAACTATTTGAAATAGTTTTACAAAATATCTTATTTCGAAAATAAATTCATTTTCACAAAATGCATTGTTGTGTATGCATTGTTATGATTTTTATCAGTCTCCTTATCATTTTAGTGATAATCATGAATGTAATGTTTAATCTAATAATGAAAACATGCTAAAACTTTTATTAATCTCCTTATCATTTTAGTGAAAATTATGAGTGTAATGTGTGTTTAACCTAATAATGAAAACATGCTAAAATTTTTATTAGTCTCCTTATCATTTTAGTGATAATTATGAATGTAATGTTTAATCTAATAATGAAAACATACTAAAATAAATTTTTATTAGTCTCCTTATCCTTTTAGTACAAATCATGAAAATACTTTTTATGCATCAGCGTGCTATCAAAGAGAATAAGTATTTGCCTATTTAACTGATATACATATGAAATGATATTAACGAAATATGTTAATTTTCATTTTTTACAAATTTAGTGCTTTATTTTTAAAAGGCCGAATGAAAGCAATCTGAAACTATTCCTATTAATTTATTTCATTGTCTTTCGTTATTATAAGCTAATTATTGAATATTTTAACATCTTGAATTTTCTACTAATCAGCTTTAATTTTTTTCTTAGTTGCATAGATTTACAGTAACAAAAGTTGAAAAAAATTTAATGTAAATGCATTCAAATATAAG
This sequence comes from Latrodectus elegans, assembly GCA_030067965.1. NCBI lineage: Eukaryota > Metazoa > Arthropoda > Arachnida > Araneae > Theridiidae > Latrodectus > Latrodectus elegans. Next base: position 54,082,713 of record CM057818.1, on the reverse strand, counting down.
AAATTCTAATAACTCAAAGAGCATAATTTTATTAAATATATTTAGAAGCTCTTTTTGAATGAGATTTTAAACAGTTTCTTAATTTATTTTTCTTATTTACATTCTATTAGAATGGAATAACTTATTTGTAATATCTAATTGAACATTTTACTGATTCAAGAAGAAATACATACTTATTTCAGTGTATTTGTATTTATTATTCTAAACTTATTTCTAAGAAATCCACATATTAAGTATTATTGTAATTATATATAAAAAAAGCTTAAAATATATTAATATTATAGATAACATTTTATAAATGCTCATTTTAAAGCAATATCTGCAAACGATTTACACTAGGGAAATTGTAATCAATGTATATTTTCTTGATAATCAAAATCAAACAATCCGAAATTAATTTAAGCAATTTCATATTTTCTCACAGCATATCCAGTTATATTTGATTTATATAAGTGAATTATAATAAACTATTTATGCTCTTACAAGCCAAATAATTTTTGCTGAATTTCTAATTAAGTAATACCAGAGCAATTCACGAATATATTTAGGGATATGTAGCCCATATAAAATAATAAATTTATATCATTATTGAAACGTTTCCTGATATAAAAGATTTTAAGTGAATATTTATCAACAGTTGGAGAGGTCTTACATTCCAAACTATATATTTATTAAAACAGTTCATATTTATTTAGTATATCCGGATGTAACTCTGAGTTAAAGTCAAGAAAATCCTCGCGAAATTCAAACTTTATAATTACAATTTTTTTTTACTCCAAGAAAATGAGTAACTTTTATTGCAATCACAATAAACTCTTTACTCGTATTATTAACTTAATTAAAATATTTTTTTCATTCTTTTGTCTTACGGCACTATTTTTCTTTCTTTATTTTTTTTAAATAACCACCTCTTTATTTTAAGCTACCTCATTTTCTGCCTTTTTCAACCTTCTGTATTCATAATCAGCTTTTCTTGTACAGTGATTATGAAAACAACAGTCTGTGTGTACGAATTTTTTTATAACATATATATAGAGAGAGAGAGTGAAAAAAACTTAAAATATATATATATATATATATATATATATATATATATATATATATATATATATATATATATATATATATATATATATATATATATATATATATATATATATATATATATATATATATATATATATATATATATATATATATATATATATATATTAAGTTTTTTTTCACTTTATTCTTATAAAAAACCATACAGTAGGGGTAGTAGGAATTCCTCGCTCATTAACACATGGTTTGTTGTTGTTTCTGATAGTAAAATTTGGAAAAGCTGTATCTTACTTTTCAAATAATCAAATGTATTTTTCTCTTGAAAACTAATTCAAGTGTACTAGTTTTATGCCTCAAATTAATCATTATATTGTTAGCCTGATTCAATCTATTACCTTATAATATGCGCTTAGAGTCATAGGCATATCTGGATGTGCAAAGTTTGTTTTACCAATAACAACAAAACGAAAATAATTTATTCGTTATGAATGAAATTTTGTATCCATTGTCGCTGAAATTTATTTGCAAGCTGTCGTCCAGTATACCTGGATATTATCATCTCTGACTGTTTTCCCCCATCGAGATGTCCTCCCTTCACTCTTACGTCACACACACACACACACACACACACACACACACACACACACACACACACACACACACACACACACACACACACACACACACACACACACACACACACACACACAAAACATGAATATTTCTTATAAATTTCTTCCAAAATATCATAGAACATCACCGTTTCAATTTCGGTTTTATTCCTAAGCGAGTCATGCACTCTCTTTATTTGTCACCCATTATTGCTTGGATATAAATCATTATTTACAATTTCTCTCCTTAATCTGCTTGCAGTTTATAAATTTATCTCATATACTTTGTTCACCATGGTTTTGGTGTCGACGTTATGTCATTTTCTTAACACACCATGGTACAAGAAGCACTCTCTCTTCTAGTTTCCTCTTTCTAAGCATCTAATCTACTGTATCATTAATACATCATAATTGTCTATGTATCTATTTATCCTGAGTATTCCCTTTTAAAATGACAGTGGAAATATTCCTTTATCAAATTTTTCAATTCCATTTTCTTTTCACGTGATTTGTTTGAGGTCTATCGGATTTTCTTAATCTGATATTCTCAACAAGATATTTTTCACCGGGTGAAGTTGAGTGCTGGCTTCACTCCCAGCCCTAAACTTGGAGGACTGGTGTTAGATTATCCAAATATACTCCTGGATGCTCATTTCTTATTTTGGTTGTCTCTTGCGAAATTAATATTTTATATTGAGACTATGTCACCACAAGGTTAATTTTAATAGATTGACTTATATTTGAAATTTGTAAAATATGCATACTTTTTATTTTCTGAGCTTCGTCTGCAGGAAATGATGAATTAAATTCTTCGTTTTGTCTTCAATAACATGATGAATACATTTCAATATTAAGAAATATTGCCCAAACAGTATAAGATCACAGCACATTGTTCCCTAGCATATCCACCAGTTAGATTAGTATTAAAAGAAACCATTTTTTATTTTGAATCCAAAATTGAAATTTTTGTTCATGATTTCATGAGAAAAAAATGTGACTCACTATTTTGATCTTTTTCTTAATTTATGAGACATGATTTACAACTTTGAAATGACATATGATAAACTTTGGTATGAGTTACCCTTAAAAGCTTGAGTGTTTTCATTTTATTTGTAATCAAAGAAATATTAAATCATAACACATTAAATATTAAATGTAATTCCTTGTATTTTACACAAAAATATATTAATTTGTAATAACTTTTTTCTTAAAATTTAGAATTATAAATTTCATATATGCAAGCAAAAAATAGTTGTATTTAAAAATCAATGAAATTAAGTTTTTTTTGCACAATGGCAACTGAAAGTTGCACTTTCTTATAGATACTGATGTTCAATAAGTATTCCAAAATAGTTCTAAACTTTATTGAAATAGTTTTTTTTATTATAACTTGCTTCGATTGCAATAGGATTTATTAAAAATAGGTGATTTTTTGTAAATTTGTTCTGCTTTTATAATAACTGTGCTTCTGAAATTTCCGAAAATATATGTATAGTATAAAATAAAATACTTAGACAATTGTTCTTCTCTTTCCGATATTTAATCATATATATTTAAACATAATTCATCTCAGCTTAATAAAAAACTAAGAATCTTCTATATATTCATTGCATATTACAATTATCAAAATCATTTCATTACACTACTTTACAATCCACGTTAATTCCTGAAGTACCAGTTTTCACATGAAGGTTTTAAGTACTTTAAAGTACATAAGGAACCTGATATCATAATTTGATTTAGAAACAAGAAATAACTAATATTCTATCATTACATCATGATTAATATTACATGCTACCCCCAAAACTGTGTATCACTTTAGAAGATAACATTTATCTTCGAGAATTATGCATTTTAAAAATTATGCTAAATTAAATTAAATACATACATATACATATCTATCTATCTATCTATATATATATATATATATATATATATATATATATATATATATATATATATATATATATATATATATATATATATATATATATATATATATATATATATATATATATATATATATATATATATATATATATATATATATATATATATATATATATATATATATATATATATATGTATATATATGTATATATATATATATATATATATATATATATATATATATATATATATATATATATATATATATATATATATATATATATATATATATATATATATATATATATATATATATATATAGATATGTATATATATATAGATATATATATATATATATATATATATATATATATATATATATATATATATATATATATATATATATATATATATATATATATATATATATATATATATATATATATATATATATATATATATATATATATATTTATATATATATATATACATATATATACATAAATTAATATATATATATATATATATATATATATATATATATATATATATATATATATATATATATATATATATATATACAGAGTTCATCGGAAAAGAATGTCGTGATTACAAGTTTGTAACAGAGAAATTAATTAATTTATATGAACATAAATTTAGTCTAAACATATTATGAAATGTCAAAACGTTTATACCCATTTCAATAAGTTTCGATAACTATTAGTGAATTGAACTATTAGTCGCTCGATAACTATTATTGAACTATTATTCGCTCGATAACTATTATTGAACTATTAGTCGCTCGATAACTATTATTGAACTATTAGTCGCTCGATAACTATTACTGAACTATTAGTCGCTCGACAAACAATCGAGATTATTATCAATTTCCTTCCATACTTTGAATAGCATATCTGCAGTTACAGTTTTAATTGCTGTAATTATTCGACGTTTCAGGTGGCTGATATCAGCTATCCTTTCACAATACACAATGTTCCTTATGTACCTCCAACTGAAGAAGTTTAGAGGCATAAGGTCGTAGCTTCGAACAAGCCACGGAATCGGGCATATCTTGAATCCGAGAATTTAGCATTCAAGCCTTCACCCACAAGGAAGCAATATGGGTGAGCTCCATCCTGCATAAAAATGAATTTATTTCCAGTAACAGCTTCCAAGTCTCATTCATTTGTGGAAAGCAAAAAAAAAAAAAAAAAAAAAAAAAAATTAATACTCTTTTCTGATATTTTTCAACACAAGATAAATTAAATGTTTAAGAATTCATTTTTATAAGGTTTCAAAATCCCGGCATTCTTTTTCGATGACAACTAATGATATGGATGGATTGATACATCTATCATTACTGATTCTGAAGACTTTCGAATTTAATTTGATGGTTAAAATAAACATCTTGATATTGAAAAAATATAATTCCACAAACATTTTAAGCAATTTCTAGTAAATGTTCAGAGAAATAAATTTCTTAGTATTTAAATAGCTAATAAATTTTCTTTTCATAATATGAATATAAATGTAAAATTAATTTTAAGATTAATTGTACATGCATACTGTAAAAATCAATTTGGTTTGTAAGAATGTGTATTTTACCTGACACGTTAATTGACATGCTAAGCAAATTAATTGTAACTTTTAAGTTCATATTTTTGTATTGTGTAGTTGTTAAATACCATTTTAAATTTCTTCTTTTCTGTTGTTATTTTTGATAATACATGCAAAAGTTTCGATTTCTCAAATTTTTCAGGATTTAAGCTTGTATACTGGATAAATACATATTTATTATAGTTTATAAATATATTATATATAGTTTATAAATATATAGTATATTATTTATGGATATATTTATGTATTGTAAATCAAGCAATAAACTGAGTTTCATATTTTCCCTCAATTTACAGTTTAAATCTTATGTAAATATAAAATAAAGATTTAAAACAGACTTTCATAATAACTATATTTTATCTTGAAACTTTTACATAACCACATGATAATGCAATAATCTGTATAAGCTGCCCGTTTTTAAAACTTCATTAGACCTGAATGAAATTAATTCTGAACGTTGTTGCTCCCATCGCTTAATCATCGTTTCATTCATCAGAATTTTACACTCAAAGCCAAAATTTTTAGAAAAATATTCAAAATCCTTAGGGCTAGCTGAAAATTCAGACAGCAATTCATAATAGAACTGCTGCTTCAAAGGTTATTCAAAGAGGCGCATACTTCTACGCTCAGGAAGTTCGAAAATCTCTCGAATAGTCTGCATTCCTCGTTACGCTTCATTTCAGTTCTAGAGATAGGAATCTGCTGCCATACCTTTCTCGTGGTTCTCTAAGTTTAATTAGAACGCTTCTATTTGTCACCGCGCCACGAGAGTAAAGACCACTCGTGTGATTGCGTGGATGACGAGCTCGCATCTTCTTCTTCCCATTGGCTGAGAGGTTTTTTATTCCTTTTTCTTCTTCTCTTTCCAAAGTTCTCCATGTCAATAACATGTGAATTGGAGTGAAAGTTCAGCTCACCGAACTCGGGCATTCTTCTCAGAAGACTATAATAAAAAAAATGTAAGACTCATGAGCGTTCTGAAAAATAAATATGAAGTAAGTCACTGTCTTATGAAAGCAATTTTCAGTGAAATTCAAGCAATATTAAAAAAAAAAACCTTTTATATTATTTTTCCATTTATGTGTTAATAGTTAACAGAAAACTATTTCTTTAGAAAAATATTAAAATAAATCTGTAATGATAGGTAAAATATACACTTTGTAAAAAATCAATATTCTTTAAGTTAACAAAAATAATAATAATAAGTTGACCAAATTCTGAATGTGTAAAGATTTTATTAAAAAATAGCAAAATAAAATGCGAGAATTTTTAGTTATTGCTTAATCATTTGATTTTTTTAAATACAAAATGATGGAATAAATTAGCTTCTTTTTATTCAGTAAAAATATTTCAGAATAATTATATATTAAGTTAGATTAGTATAAAACAGAGATATATAGATAATATAAAAAATAAATAATTTATATAATAAAAATAATTCTGAAAAAAAATAAGCACAATTTAAAAATTAGTAAAAATTTCACAGAAATATTATAGCACTATTTAAATTTATAAAATAGGAAGACAGGTAATATAGCTTCTAGTGGCAAGCCCCCTATAACCAAATTAATGGCTCTACGGTTCTCTAAAATAAAGTATGTTAAAATTTCTCATAGAAATGCAATAATTATTTTTTTTAAATAATTACATGCTTGCTTTTAACAATGCATTAAAATACCTTCAAATATATATTTTCCAATTCGTCAAAAGAAAAATAATTATTTTAATAAAAATAAAATAATAATGGGAACATCATATCATGTTTCTTTACAACCAAATAATAGAAAAGCAGCTTTAAATTATATTAGAAAAGTACTGCTGTCATAACGAGTGTAATTTATTTGAATCATGAAAATAGAATTCAAGAAATTTCAAAAAAAACAATACATTTCCAATAATAACATATGGTTGATATAAAAAATGATGGTATAAAAAATGACGTTTCTCAAAATTGTTGTTTTAATTTTATTCACACAAATGTAAATCAGTTTAATTAAAATATAATGAGCTCATTTGTAAGAAATTGATTATAAGAAATTTAAATGGTTTGAGAATGAAACACTTTGTCTTCATTAAAATGCTTAGTAAATATTTGATGAATATTTACTAAAATATTTTCGGTTTTAGACAGTTTTTAATTAATATAATACAAAAAATAGCAATTACAAAGTGTATTGAAACCTTATGAAAACATATGAATATCGTGAAATTTGTATGTTTTATATATATATATATATATATATATATATATATATATATATATATATATATATATATATATATATATATATATATATATATATATATATATATATATAATGATACAAGATTTTCTATAAACAATATTCAGCACTGTTTTAAATCTACTCCTAGCTGAATTTAATCTGTATTTCATGTCCAAAAAATTTCCTAAATCATATAAATTAAAAAAAAATTTTATAAATTTAAGGTGCTCCACTGAATGATAAAATTTTATTTTTCACAATTTGCTTTAATTTTTCTTTAAAAAAATTATAATTTCCACTTATATGCTTATAACGAAAATATATACCCTTTACAAAAATTTTAGTTCATTTTCTTTAAATAAATGCAGGTGGTTATCAAACTAAGAGAAACACCTTAAATTTATATTTATAAAAAATTTCCGCTTATATGTCTTAGGAATGCTTTTTGGTATGAAATATAGATGAGATTCAGCTAGGAGTCGATTTATGGCAGTGTTGATTATTGTTCAGAAAATATTGTATAATTTTTAATGCATATCCTGTGAAAGCTCTGAGGGTGTTGCTGGCAGATGATGTTGATTCCGTATCAAACATTCTAAACTAAAATACGGAATGAAAATCTACCAGCTTTAGAAGAGTTGAATTTTATTGAGATTGAGCGATTATCTGTCCAAAGTAGATGTGTGACATCATCCTCGTGCTCATGAAACTCAATAGACCAGGTCAGTTAAAAATTCTTTCCAATGTCCTTTTCTTTTAAAGTTATGATTTGGCACAAAACCACACCACACATAACTTCATCTTTAATTTTGACAATTGGAAGGAAACCTTATCAAGGCCCTCAGCATGTTCCCTTCAAATACCCTTCCATACCTGTAGAAGGATCAATTGTGAAACACGACGATTTTTCAGACTACTACTAATTAATTGACCAGATTTTGTGAATGTAACACCACTGTAAACGAGGAGGAGATCTATTACTAATGACTAGGGAATTGTTGCGCTCCCAATTGTTTTGTTTATGAAGGTAGAATTCAGTGCAATCATTGAGGGTGGAGAATCCAGATACTTTTTACTTTTGCTGCAGTTGTCAGCTTTTTAGAGATTCAACTCCTCTTTGATACCCACTAATCTCTTTCACTGAACTTTTACTTCCATCCAGTTTTACTTTATCAAACTTTTCGAGCCACACTGATTCTTGATTATAGACACCATACTTCTGGAAAAAGTTGCTTAAAAGTTGGGATGGGTCAGTCACTTTTGCTCCAGCCGAAAGAGCTTTAATAATTTGGTTAAAAACAAGAGAGTTTTCATTTTACCCTTCAGAAAGATTCTATGATTATAGAAATTCAATGAAACTACTCCATTTTGCCAGAATGTATTACTTTTTATTTGCAAAACAATTGATGGCTATTATTATATTTTAATACTATATTTTTACTAATATTTTAATACATTATTATAAATAATATTAAATAATATAAATTATTGAAAAACGTTACCCTTATTTACATGTGTTTTAAATGTTTTGATAAATACTTATAAACGTTATTTATTTATTATTGTTAAGTGCATAATTTCTTTCGTTTTTAGTTTACTATTTTTAGTTAGAATTTTTTTTTATTATATTAATTTATTAAGACAAAGATGAATATTTATGCTCAATTGTTTGTGTATAAACTTTATTTCTTATGAAGAAAAATTTTCCAGAATATAAGTGATACAGCAAAAAGTATTTAAACAGAGAAAACTGAATTTTCTCCAATGCTTGATAAAATTCAAAATAAAATAAGCATTGTTTTCAAAATGTCTATAGAACTAGATAAATTATTTTGATTTTAAGTAATTATGCAATACCACAATGTTGTTTCATTCCTTTTATTTCATTTCTTTCTTTTCAATGCTTTATTTAGATAATTTTTTTACATAATTCAGTTTTGTAATAATTTCATAGAAAACAGAAAATAAAATAAAATACACCATTTTCGGTTGATTATAAATTGACACTTTATAGAATATTATAAAGTGTCACAAAACATTATAAAATTCGAGGTTTAAATTTAGAAGGAAAATACGTATGCAGTATTAAATGATAATTTATGCAATATTTCGTTACTATTATTGTAAATTGATTGAAATGTAAATTAAAAAAGTTAATTTTTGCTAAATTTTTTATGGAAATTCTTAATATGGGGGTATTTTTTTTAAGTTAATCTAGATAGAGGGGGAATATCATGCTGTAATGATGACAAACTGCCTTTTAAAATATACTGAGGTTGTCTGTAAAAATATGAAATGCATTTTAAACAGTTTATACATGTACAATTCTCAGATTTTAATGATTATTTTAACGAGTATCTTGAATGAAATAATAGGGCTATATTTAGGGAACTCTTAACAATGAAAATGTTGCTGTTGTTGCACCAGCATACTTCCCTGTACCTAGCCCTGAGATGGACTTTAACAGTTAGATAGAAGCAGCCGGATAAAGTCTTCGTGATTTTGAAGCAGGGAGTAAGTAGAAGATTCCCAAGACTTGACCTGCCACCCCCAGATGCGTCGTTTCACTTGGAGAACATTGTCACTTGTGATGTAATTACTTACACTGCTGGCTACCGAAAATACAACTCCCTGAAGGAAGCTTGAATAACATAACATTTACAACATGCATTAGAGGAGGTGAGATATGCAAATGATTAGAATTTCAGCGCAGACATACACCACGCAAGCCTGTGACGCCACTTCAAAGAGCTATTTAAGGCTTGGAGATTTCTATGGTTTAAAGTGAGACAATTGTTTTTCTTACTGTTAAAAAAAAGCCATCAATTGTTTCTCATAGAAAAGAGCGATCGATTATTTTTTTGATTGACAGAAGAAGGACAGTGGCCTACCATGATTGTGGATTATATTTTAAGGAAATCTGTAATGGTGGAAACCAAACAACTTTAATGTGGATATGTGATCGTTGGATACTGGAATATACAATGGAAAGACGTGTTCGATTGCATCCCTCTCAGTACATCACTTCACGTGATGACAGGCGAATTGCTCACATGACATTGACGGATCCCTCTATCATATCACGAAACATAGCACTGCACATTCAGTTTGACGTGCAACATCCAATGTCTACACGTACCATTCGACACTATTCACAGCAATTGTCTGTCTCCAAGACATATTCTACCCTAGACGCAGAACCACAGATGTCTCCACTCCCTATGGTGCGATGAAAGAAGGATAGCATAATAGAATGAAATTCTATTTACTAACGAGTCACGTTTCTGTCTGCGACATCAGGATGGTCGCATTCGAGTCTGGAGACACCGTGGAGAGAGGAGGCTGAAAATCTACGCTGTGCACCGCAACACTGGTCTTGCACTGGGTATTATGGTATGGAACTAAATTTCTATCACTCTCGCACTCCTCTAGTACACATTCCCTTTATTTTAAACTGCCAGCATTACATCTCCTTGGTATCGGAGTCAGTTGTCCTTCCTTACCTTCAGGGCTTGCCCACAGCGACACTTTAACAGGATTATGTGCGACCACACGTGTCACGCCTTGTCCAAGGGTTCTTTGTCAATCGCCCGATTGAATTTCTTCTCCTGCTGGCTTGCTCGCTGGACTCTTCACCGATCGAAAAAATGTGGTCTATAGTTTTTTAACAACTGACCCAGATTGCATCCCCAGTTGCCATACCAGATCAAATTTAGCAACGTGTGGAAGCTGGTTTGTCTGCTGTACCTCAAGAACACATCCAAAGTCTCTCTGAATCATTGCCGAGGCATGTGACAGCTGTGATCTCCGACATTGGTGGCTACTCTGGCTCTTCTGCCTGATAGCAGGTAAGAATCACACTACCGAGAAGTCTGTAAATCTAGTCAATTGAGATTTGTTCAACATGTTATCTACATAAGTTTTGATGTACTATCTCTTGTCTTTCTTGGTGTTGCAATTTGGATAGCCAGCAGCTAAGTAAATAGGACTTCTGAGTGTTAATTGATATTGTCTTGTTGGAAACAGATTTCTGCTGTGTTAATACAAAAATACAAAATTAAATACAAAATTATAACTGAATTACTACTAGTGATAATTGAATGTAAATAGAAATGATGATCCGGAAAAAACAATCCTTTTGATATTGTATTGCTTCATTCCATATGAAAAACAGGTTTGAAATTGGTACATAGAGAATTTACTATAGAAAATACAAAAACAGTTAAAGTTTAAATTCCCTTTGAACTTATCATAAAATGAAATTCTGTTTCATACAAATATTGCTTACACTTTCAAGAAGGCCTTTATTCATGATTTAAAATTCTTTGACAAAGAACTAAAAGTTTTAGTTTGAGAGAAAAGATGAAATATATGTTCCTGATACACATTTGTCAACACAGTGTCTTAGTATGAGTAATGTTGTTACAATTTAAGCGAAACAATTATATTTTTATTTAAGCTACAGCTTTTTCTCAGATTTTGACATGTCTGTGATTTAATTAAAACGTGATTACATATTTTTATATGCTTTTATTCTTAACATTGATACAAAAAACTTTCAGTTTTGAAATACATATTGAATAATAAATGTTTATGTTTATCTTTTTACCGAATATGGCAAATACATTTTTCTTAGTTAGGTAGATCGACTCAAAAGGCAGAAGAAACTAAAACAGGCTTCTTTTATTGAACCACATTTAGTTTCTTCTGCTTGATTATACCTAAACATCATCTAAAAATAAATAAAAAGCATGTGGGTTTCTACTTAAGTCACACAAAATTTTGCTATAAAGAACACGTGAGTTTAACATATTGCTTTCACACTTCAGTTTTTTATATTCGCAATCATAAACAGTAGTAAAGTTTATCTATGAATGATCAAATTAATAATAATGAACCTTATTTTTTAATACCAAATAGATTAAAATTTGTAATCATGAATGTTGTTATTTCATTTTTTCCAGTTTTATTATTATTTAATATTTATCTAAATTCATTTTATGTTGAAGAAAAAAATAACTGAGTGTAAATAACTTTTTTAAAAAATACTCATTGTATATAATTTAAAAAAAATATTCTGAATCTATTTCAGAATAACTAATAATGTATTTTGATAGCGAAATAATAAGAAACAAATATCATTACTATGAAACTGTATTAATTATACAAATTAATTGCGAAGAAAGTATTCTTATGCATAAATATGGAACGTGTCAGCACGTTTTAAAATCAATTTAAATGATTTTCAATTTTCTAGCCCTCAGGTATTTTCTAATCTTTTGAAGAGAGAAATTTATTTGTTATTCGAATTTAAACCATTCGTCATAGTTACATTCTAACTTTGTTGCATATGATTTTACTTCATCATAAATTTCATAAAAAATATACAAAGTTTAATCCAAGTTTTCTTGTTCAATGCTTAGGTTTTTATGTTCATAGACATATGTTAAAAATTTATTTGATTTAAGGAATGTATTATGTTTTAATATTAGTTATACATATTACCTTTTTAAATTTAGAGTACTTCATTAATTTAATAAATTATTGAGGTAAATAATCAAATGCAAAAGTATTTTTAACATTTCTGTCACACATTGTATTGTTATGACTTTGAAGTTTTTAATTTCTTAATTCATAAATTATCTATATGATTAATAGTTTCATAATATCATTACAAATATTAACTATTTTCAATGATTACTCGTAATTTAAGTTTACTGCAATAGTTAGAAATAATACGTGTTTTGTATTCACAATTGATTATAGAAGCAATTGATTACTCACAGAACATTTTAATGACAATTAAAATTTCCTTTTCAGAAGGTTATGAAACTTAATCATTTATCAGAATTGATATAGTGTCGTTTTCTTAGAAAGAAGGGAAAATAACTGCTTTAGAACATACCATAAAATTAAAATTCTATTTAAAACATTGCTTACACATCCCATACGTTGTAAGAAAAAGGAACGTGTTTCTCCTGATAATATATTGTTCTTAAAGTTGTTTAAATGGAATATATTTGTGAATATTTTTCTTTTCTAATTACAAGAATGATTTTTATAAAGTACACAGAAAGTATTCCGGATTTTAAAGATTATATATAATGTGTCTAATGTATGGTAAAAAGTAATAATTTACTATATCCCGCAGAAATTGAAAGATTAATTATTGGTTTCAAATAATAAGAAGCCTGAAAACAATTTCAAATTTGAGAACTTTTTACCAGCATTATCCGTAAATTTCTAAAATAACAAAACTTAATGTTTTTCATTCAAAATTTTCATTAAATATTTCTAGATAATCAGGAAAGTAACTAACTAGCAGAAAATTTCACCAAGCCATTTCCTTTTGTAGTGACATATATATATACACTACTGGCCATTAAACTTGGTACACCAGGAAGAAATGCAGATAACAAAATGATATTTATTGGAAAAATATATTATATTAGAAATAACAAATGATTAAAATTTCAAAATATTTGGCTGGATATATATAGATCCTGAGAAATCAGTACCCAGAACAACCACCTCTGGCAGTAATAACAGCAGTTATACGCCTGGGCATTGAGTCATACAGAGATTGGATTGCATGTACAGGTACAGATGCCCATGCGGCTTCAACACAATGCCACAGTTCATCAACCATAGGGACTGGCGTTTGGTGACGAGCCAGTCACTCGGCAACCATTGACCAGACGTTTTCTATTGGTGAAAGATCTGGAGAACGTGCTGGCCAGGGCAACAGCCGAACATGTTCCGCATCAAAGAATCGGCTCGAATAAAGGACAGAGCCACGGGTCATAACACACCACAAATGTAAAGTGCACTGTTCAAAGCACCGCCAATGCGAACAAGGGGTGACCGAGACGTGTATCAAACGGCACCCCATACCATCACGCCAGGTGATGAGTCAGTATGACGGTGACGAATGCACGCTGCCAGTGTGCGTTCACCACGATGCCGCCAAACACGGATGCGACCATCATGATGCTGTACACAGAACCTGGATTCATCTGAAAAAATGCCGTCTCGCCATTCGTGCGCCCATGTTCGTCGTTGATCCCAACATTGAAGGTGCTCTTGTCTATGACGCAGCGTCAAGGGAAAACGCAGCCATGGTCTCTGAGCTGAGACTCCATGCTCCTGCAAACGTCGTCCAACTGTTCGTGCAGACATTTGTTGTCTTCCAAACGACCCCGTTTCTTGACTCACGACTCTTGACGTGGTTGCACGATCCATTACGGCCATGCGGATAATATGTTTGTCTTCTCGGCTGCTAGTGATAGGTGGCCATTGAGATCCCGCATGTCATTCCGTATTACCGTCCTGAACCCATCGATTCCATATTCTGCTAACAGTCATTGGATCTCGACCTTCGCGAGCAGCAATACTGCAATAAGATAAACCGCAATCCCGGTACACTACCATTCGACCTTTATCAAAGTCAGAAACGTGCTGGTAAGCATTTCTTCTTCTTACACGAGGCATTACAACAAATTTCACCAGGCAACAACGTTCAAAAGCAATTTGTGTATGAGGAACGAACCGGCTGAACAATTTCCTCATTTAAACAGAATGTAGGTGTCGCTACTGATGCCTGGTTTGTCTGAATGCGCTGAAAAGCTAATCATTTGCATATCACACAGCACCTTCTTCCTTTCGTATAAATTTCACGTCTGTTGCATGTCGCCTTCTTGGTGTAGCAATTTTAATGTCCAGTAGTGTATATATATATATATATATATATATATATATATATATATATATATATATATATATATATATATATATATATATATATATATATATATATATATATATATATATAAGCAATTGTTTGATGCAAAAGTTGTTTGCTAATCAAATTATTTTAAATCTATAGAATATTTTAATAATTCAATGAATATATTTATCTTAATGTAACAACATATATTTCACTGTTTTTCGATTAAATATATAAAGAAAGTAATGAACTAATAAATGTGAAAGAATAAACTTATATCAGTTTAAAAAAATTATTAAAGAAATACGTAACCTACATCTCAAATTTTATAAAGTAAAAACCAATGCTGTTCTTTCTAAATATACTGATATATTTTTATCTTGCAGGCTTTTAATCTTTTTTGAAATCTGATGCTGATAACATTTTTAAAAGCAAAATTTGTCTTATTCACTTGTGTAATGATCTTTTAAAAGTTATATGGTTTAGGAAAGTAAGTAGTTAAAGTTATGAAATATAACTTTTTAAAAGTGAATAGTTCTTTTTAGTGTTCAGATGAAGAACAAATTTTGTGTATTATGACCATTCTGGAATTTTATAAGAAAAGTAAGAGTCAGATACTCCCTTAAAAGGATTACTTTATAAGACTTTTCCCTTGATATGTAGTTTCCTTTAAAGCGTGTTTTTATTTATCTGAAAAAGAAGCTTCACAGGAATTTTATTAAATACGCTGCATTGCAGTGAAAAAAATAAAATAAAAGCAAAAATTCCACACTTGAATGTATAATATTGGATTTATATAATAAAACATCTTCTGCAAGTTTGTTAGATTTATTTTTACATTGTTTAAATAATTTAAATAAATTTTAAGTTCGATGATTTCTAGTTTGATGTTAAAGTAAATTAAAATACTTTGTTGCAAACAATTTTGTGAAGTTTGAGCTATTTTTCATTAATCTGAATCCTAAAAAATCTCAGAAGCAATGCTTAAGTCAGTTTGTGATAATTCAGTTTTAAGTTATGGCTTACTGCTATTCTCGATAACAACTAAGAAAAAGATCTCAATTTGTTCAAATTAATGCATGCAACAAACTAATTTGGAATCGAATAATATAGATGTTTTGATATGGAAACGCATTTTAACAAATCGAAATCCATGAAAGAGATGAATTTCATTTTAAGCACATATGATTGCAGGATGGACATAAAGAACAGATAACAATTTCTTTAGATTTGAAGGGTGTCTATTTTGATTTTCTTAAGACCTTTCTCTCTTTCAAAACTATTTTTAAATTTCTCTTAAACAGTTACTCCTTTGATTTCAAAGAAAGAACACATAACGTTTTGCAGTTCATTGTTTTGGATAATTGTATCCATAGAGCTAAAATTATACTACTTACATTGTTTTATGAATCACGTGTAGAATTTAGAAGAGTGATGAAAGCCCAGTGGCATAGTAGTAACGTTTCATGCTCCCAAAGTGAAGGTCCGAGGTTCGATTTTCCTACTGAGCAAGGCTGACTCAGCCTTTCATCTATTCAGTGGTTTGACAAACTGAGTACCAAGCATGCTTGGGAACTAAACACTTGGGGTTGCCCATTAGGTTGACCACCTAATCGGGACATCTGCTTCTCAACCTTATTCTTTTTGGTCAAGAAAACCGAGATGTGTACTATAGACCTTGTCCCACAAGTTCTATCGTGCTACAGATTTTTGTGTAGTTTAAAAGTTAGCCGTGTGTGTGTGTTGTCAGCATATTCTTTTCGAAGAATGTGAATGAATGTAAAACATATATTTTCATTTTTTTAATATTCTTTAAGTGAATTAATTATGTTTAAATGTGGGATTTTAATTTCCTTTGAGATAATTTATTAGTAAGTAAAATAATTGTTTCAATGATATTTTCATAAAATATTTTATTCTATTGGATTGATTCTATTGCCCAATAATATTGATATCAAATCTGGATGCTGGAAATTAAAATCATTTTGGGATGAAAATTCATCAATTTAAATGATCAAGTGGAGAATCCAGATCAGAATGTTAAAACACATTGTGGTTCCTTGATCGTTTGATAAAAATGAAGGATATATAAAAAAAATAAAATGCACACTTCTTTAGAGGTGTACCTGGAATATGATTTAATGTGTGACTTTTTTAGAGAGTGAAGTTGATAACTCAACTGCTTGAAAATTGATATAAGCCAGGTCAATGAATGTTTTCTTTAAATACAGATAAGTAGTTAGGTAACACATTTTTAGAATTCAATTTTGGAACACGATTTTGTTAATCTCGAAATGAGAGCATAAGATCTGAATAGAGAAATACGCGATATTGGTCTGATATCTGCAATGCACTGCAGTCGATGAAAAAAATAGAAAACTGAATATTTTGTTTTCTGTTGTGTTAAAGAAGTACACTTTCAGAATGAATCATCTTATTGGAATTCCATTACTGGATACAACAACATTAAATATCAGGTATCCTGATATTTAATGCTGTTATGAATGAATAATAATGGTTTCATGTCCTGATACAATAGTATGAAAAATATATCCAAGCCTAATTTTTGACTTAAGCCTGCTTATATAAGTGAATAAAATACTCCTAAATATTCACCTTATGTAATTTTTTTTTGCAACTAACAAATCAATAAATCAGAAAAAGTGAAAAAAAAATATTCATTTTAAGTTCTATTATTTAATGAAATTTTCAAACATTTAAATCATCCTTGCCGCTTTCAACTAACCGTAAACTGAATGTTTTGACTCATCTTTTTCATTTTGTATTTTGTTCTGTTCTATTGTCAACGTGTTAATGTCTTGAATATGGAAAATGGCTTCTCAAACGGATGTTTTGGTCTTTTTTTTTTGACACTATTCTCAAACATTCGATGGTGAACTTCAACTTGTTTGCTGCTTCTCGAAGAATGCGATTTGGCAGCGATTTCGTCGACAAATTGGATGTATGAAGCCGCATCAATACGTTGTAATTTATTATGTGTGACGTGGATGAAATGTTATCTGACGTCATGTTTATTTTAAACCAATAAGAACTGCAATAAAGTGGCGTAGTCAGGGTCTTAACTGAAACGAAAGAAATAACCAATGTTTGGCTAAAAATAGTTAGATTTAAAATACGAAAAATTACAACGTTTGATATTTCCGGTTATATCATGAATTTTTCCAGTGTTTGATAAACGTAAAGAAAAAGATTTAGAAATTTGAAAAAAATAATTACTGCTAAAAAATTTTAAATAAAATGATAAATTAAAAATTTGCTATTAAATTTATTGCTTAAGTATACAAATGAAATATTTTACAATATTGCAAGATAAGACACTTGAGAACTTTCAAATATTTATATAATGATAATAGAATTTTTTGAATTATAATATTATGTTCACTAAAGAGAGATTTAAAAAAATAATTTTCCTAAAGTAATACTATCTGAACAATTTTTTATTAAAAAGTTTGTTCAATCGAAATATTTATTTTTCTAAGCCTTCCAATTATACCAATTTATATCAAAGTAATATTTTAGATAATGAAACACAGAAAATTTGTTGTCTAAGTTATCAGTAATTGTGTTAGGAACGACTATTAGTAATTCCTACAGTTTCATTGCCAGATATTGGCTTTATCATTCAAATTAATTATTATAAAATTTAAATTGAGCATGCTGAATTACTTTATTTAAGTGTCATTAAATAAATTATGTTGTTATTGGCACAATATTTAAAATGAGTATTTGCAATTGGCAGTTTCTCTTCCACAGGAAGTTTTATACAATGATACCGCAAGTATATAGAACGGAAAAAAGACCAGTCATCGTCCACTTAACTACTCGTCATCCTCTAATTAAATACTCGTCATCGTCTACTCATCTACCAGTCATCGTCAACTCAAATAGCAGAAAAATAACTTGCATGAAAAAATAACTTCAGTCATAGAATTAATTAGAATATAGTAACAGAAGGAATAAAATCAAGAGCCATTTTGTTTTTCCATCTCCACGTTACTGGAGTGAACTTTAAGGAATGTTTGATTGTGTGTGTTATAATTAAATAAGTACTTTTCAGAGTTCTAAAAGGGCCGACTGATTGATGAGTGGTTAGCGTTTCTGGCTCCTGAGTTGTGTGCCCCGGTTTCAAATCCCGGTTTGGGAATGGATGTTACTTTCTCTCTGTATTTCTCTGTCCTTTCTTCTGAGATGATGTATGAATGTGGCATTCCGTATAAACAGATTTGTGTTGGTATGGCGTGGGTAATGCTACTCGTCTCCGTGACTTGGTTCACAGATATCCACTGAGTAGTGACAAATAAGTAGCATTTTTCAGTCTTGTTGTGCGGAAGGGTTAGTCATCCAGTGTCCACCATCATAAAAGAAAGAGTTCTTAGACATACATCTTCCAAATTCTAATAATTACATAATGATTATAAATAGGAAGATGTTAACTAAAAAAAAATAAATATTTGAACTAAATAACTATAAAATAGCATTATCCAAAAGTGAATTGATATGCACTTATGAAATTAATGATATAAATGACTCTGAAATTTCTTATTCACACTATGTTTCTGCATGAGGCAATAAAACAGAGTTACCTGAAAAATAATCTTTTATATAGTAAGTTTATAAATAATTTCTTCATGAAAATGATCCTTGCAAATCTTCTCGGGATTAATATTTAGGACATCTTAAACCAATTCTCATTTAGATTGAAGAGGTTGTTCCACTATTCAATTACAAAATGAAAAGGTTGAATGACCCCTAGGAAATTAACTGAAATGTGTATTCCTCCTAATGAGAAAGCATTTGACTTGTGAATTTGAAAATCAAAAGTTAAAGAAGTTCAACTTCTCAAGTTAAATTTATGGAATAGGTGATTATGAAAAAAGCAGTTTCAAGAGCATGAAACATTAATTAAAAACTTTATTTGATATGATTATAATATTATTGAAAATTATTATACCACGATAATGCGGAAAATAATGAACTATATTTTGATATTGTAGAAAAATGTAAAATCTTGAACAATAAAGATCTTTTTTTTAATTTTACGTTTTTACTGAACTCCAATTAAATATGCATTAAACTGTTATTTTGTATGTTAAACTATTTTGATAATTGAAATATTTTAATATTTATTATTTTAATATTTTCTTATAATTATTGATTTAATTTATATTTTTCCATCTCGCATTTTAACATTGTTAGAAAATAAATTCAATTTAATTTAACAACTAAATTTGAAGTTTTTGTGTTTAGAATTTAAAGATTGGAGAATATTAATAGTGTTAGTAATCATCAAAAATAATATAATTATCAGAGATATTTACACATTATATTACAAAAATAGCTAAATGCTGAATTCTTCAAAAATATTGAAGATTCTAAGCTAAACACCTCTAAATTTAAGACTAACATTGACAAGTTTAATTTTCTTGCCCATTAAAATGCTATTTTTTTGCTAGTTAGCAAATTGAATTATTATATTTTCATGGCTGTTTTGAGAGTGAATAAAGCACCAATTGGAAATTAATTACTAGAATTTGTACGTTTTCAAAAAAATATATATCATTAATTAAAAAATATTATTTTATTCTAAATCCATTTAATAATAATTACATATTCTTTAGATTCGTTGCTAATATGTTTCATTATAAGTTTTAAAATGCTGTCCGTGAGAATCCATTATTTATTTATACAAATAGACCGTAAATCTGCGTCTTTTTTTTTTTTTTTTGTTTTTTTTTTTTTTGATGATGATGATTTACATTATTTTAGATTATTTAACAGGTTAATTTTAGAGATAATATCAAACACACACATCATTTAAATAGTTGATGGTTAAATACTCATTTATCTGCGTTTATCTTTTTTAATAAAGCATTTTATTTCTAAATTAAGCATGCCAACTTTAAAACATTGTAATAACTTTTAGTTCAATTCACTTTTTTAACATTATCTTATCCACCTACACTATTTTGAGGAACAAAATTGGAGCAAAGGAATTTTTTTCCAAAAAATTTTAATAGGGAAGGTTTTATTTAAATTTTTAGTGTTATTAAGAATACCTAATAGAATTTTAGCGTTAGATAAAATTTCATCGGTAAAAGTTTAAAATGAAAAAATTTTAAAAATAGCATTTTGTTGTAATCATAATGATGTTGTGTGTGTGTGTGTGAAACTTCTAATAAAGTTTTTGAATATTGCACGTTTTTTATAGTTAGGCAAATTATATTTTAAATTTTTAATACAAAAATAGTGTTTAATGATATTATACATTATTTATACTATTGGATCATAATTGTATTCATTCAAAAATATGTTTTGTACAAAAAAAATGAGCATTTGAAAACGTTTACAATATCTTTGAGAAAAAAACAATTCATATAAATCCCAAATACATATTTTAAAAAAATATTTTTTTTTATCAGAGTTCATGTGTTATTGTTATTATTTTTTAGTTCAAAATAATTAATACTAACAGAATAAGTAATATTAAAAAGTTAAAGAATATTTTTTTCATTAAAAGAAGTTAAAATTACTTCATTGTTTTTCATATTTTTTTTTTATTTCAAGTAAATTTCTTTGCATTAATTGCAATTCCATAATACATATTTTAATTATGCATTTCAAGTACAGTTCAATAAGGAGAATCCTAAGAAAAAAATTGTTAAAAAAGAAATTTATAAGCAGATTTACATTTCTGATTCAAAATTTATATATTTTACTTAACCACTATGTTTTAAGCACTCCTATTTGGAAGATATTTTTTCTGCAAAAATAAGAAAAAAGTTTATTCCTTTTAAAATGAAACAATAATGAACATTTGGTCAAAATTAAATAATTTCGAAGGCAAAATAATTTGCATAATAATTTTCTCTCAGTAAAAATCCTTTCTTTTTTTTCTTTTTTTCTAGATAAATTAAATAACAAATTATTGCATTAACCAAATGAAGTTTTCAAACAAATTTTTAACTATTTGCTAAAATAATGCGAATGTTGAGCATATATTTCCTATTTATGTCTCCTTTAATAATGGTTGCAAATAAATGAATAACATTGTTACAATTTCAATAACGTGATAATATCAGATTGCTGATAATGTTTGACTATAAAATAACTATTTGTCAATTATTATTAAATATTATAACGAGGAGAAATTAATTTAATATAGTTTTAATAATGCATTGTTTTTATGACATAATAAAATTAAATATGCACAACTTTGTCTTCTCATGAATTTTATGAACTTGTTACCAAGTTCAGGGTTTTTAAGAATCACTAAAATAATACTCCGTTAAGTTTATTGAGCACAAAAATCGCTCAAAATCTGTCTATTCCCGCTATCTCAAATAATATTCATTGCTTTCTTATGTTTTTATTTTAAAGTTTTAAGAATACGAAAAGGACTTTAACAAAACAAAGATATTCATTTAAGGAGCAAAGGTTTTTCTAACGTTCAAAACATTGATCGGAAATTTTTCCGGAAGTGACTGCTTTATATGCTAGGAATGAAAACTAAGTCGATACGCTGTTGTCAAGAGTGCTGAACTGTAACACTAGGACTTTCGGAGCATTTTAAACACATGGAAAAGAAGATTAGAAAAAAGTTTTGTTCCAAAGTTTCTTTCAAAGAAATTTTACGGATATTTGGTTACAGTTAAAGTCACTTTAAGCGATTTTTCTCTTTGTTTAAAGTCAAAATTTTAAATGCATTTTAGGTTTAGATGTTTCTTTTAGTATGTACCTTTATTTTTCGATTTGTTTACTTTCGTGGTTTGACATATATTGACAAGATTCTATAGTTTAAACTGGACTTCAAGCCACTATAAACATCTAAACTGAAGTGGAGCTGAAACTCTACAGTTATTGTGTACTTCCAATGGAATATATGAACCTATTTTTAAGGTAATAAATGTGGTTGGAAAATGACATTTTTCGATGTCATTTTCAAAATGTAACAATATTTACTACTTACTTTTTATTTAAGAAAAATTTTAATGTGATTTTATGTTATTTAAAGCAAATAATTAAAATTGCTGTTTTGAACAACAAAGCGAGATTATATATACAGTTGAGCGAAAAATAAATTCATTAAAGTATAAAACTATATTTTTAGTTGAAACATTATTAAATATAGAAGTTTAGACTTCTTTTATTTAGATAGAATCTCACTTCCGATTGATCTCGTTTTTGAAAAATCAAAAGTTCACTCGTTTGTATTACAAAAACAATTTTTCCAAACGATAAAAATAGTGAAAATTGTTATTAATTTTTATTTATTATTTTTGAAAATTGTTTAATTAAATAAGAAAATTACAGTACGAGGAAATAAAAAAGATAAGATGCATTCCATACATATTTTTCTCTACTTCCTGAGATTAAATGGAGATGATAACTTTGAAAGGAGGAAGTAATGACACTCTTCCGTTTTTGAAACGATATAGTTTCTGCGCTACCAAAATTTAGTAATTATAATGTGACATCTAATTCATGTTAACTACGGCTTAAACTTATTACAAAAGCTGTGATCGCAATTTCGAAATGAAACAGTTTGATTCTAAATTACTTCGTGACAATTATATCAATTTAAATTTAATCGATTCCACGCAATCGTTCTGAGTTTTGACATAAAAAAATTATACAGAAAAATTGAATAAGGATTTCTTTATATAAATATAGAGAAACATTTCATTCTTCTTATTAATATATTAATACGACAGACAATTTCAATGCAAATTCTATAAAAATAATTTTCTTAAGTTGTTTCATCGTGTGTCCCCTTAATAATAAGAACTGATAATAGATTTTAATTATGATAAGAATTATTATCTATTATGATAATGTATTATATTTTAGATCATGACACTTAATAATATATATAAATAAAGCATGTATTTTCTTGATATGAGCTATTTTTTTAAAATTTAAGAAGTGTTTTTATTAAAAATTTACATGTGTTGTATTTATAAATACAAACTACTAAATCTTTAATTTGAGAAACATTTAACATTGTGCAGCTTAAGATTTCCTCATTTGTATACATGTTTGATTATGGATATCATATATTAAGGTATTACTTTTTTTAATATAAATGACCTAATATTTTTAATAACATTTGTACCATATATATTTGAATGATTTATATTTTGGTTCTCTGTCAATGAATCCTAATAATTGATTACTTTGTGATATTTAATAATTAACTTCTTGATGAAGATAATTCATGATATCTACAGCCCACACAATATAATTTATCATCATTTGTGAAGAAAAGTTTCAAGAACAATAACATTAGTTGTGATCACTGAGAAAATAATTACAAACATTACTACTAATGCCTTATTTTTGTAGGTAACTCACGAATTGCTTATAATATGCGGCTAGTTTTCGTGCAATAAAGTCAATAGTATTTGTAAATTTCACAATTAATTTTCACAATTAGATTATATATTGAAGCAAGAACGGGCTTACACTTATAATTACTAAAAAACTAGCAGTTTTCAATTGAAATTAGCAAATGAGAATTCAATATAGAGCAAAGTACAAGTATTAAAATGTTCTTACAAAACACAAAACGAAATTGACCTTGTGTAAGGGAAGTCTACAGTAATACTGAAAATTTATAACAATCTGAATAGTTTAAGTTTTTACAAAAAAAAAAAAAAATAAATAAACACACAGATTTGATCATAAATATACAAATGCACAAATATTTCTATTAACATATCTTTCTAACATGTACCTTTCCATTAAACATAAAAAAAATAAGAAAAAATGAAAGAAATTTTGTGACCTCCTAATATGAATTAGATTTGTAGAATTTATCAAGCAAGAAAACAAATGAAAAAAATGAGAAGCTTCAAAATTCCAGGAAAGACATTTGATTTATTTTTATATTTCATATCTATATTTAAACTATACATTCTTATATACTTCAAAATTTTTAAAGCATTCTTTAATATGATTGTTTCATAAATTAACAGCGAACTATTTTTGTCTTTCTACCCTTATTAAGGAAATAAATAATTTCAATGGAATTTATGCGCATTTAAAGTTTAAATTGATATTATCTATGAACTAAATATATAAGTAAATTCACATATTGTACTTTTTATTGCCAAGGTACCTTTATTGAAATTTATTTCTTCATTTGCAATCAATAACTTAACATTCTATAACATTAATCTGGTAATGTAGTAATGAAGTAATTACTTTTGTATATGGGTAATCTATTTAGATTTGTCGTATATTCAACATTGTAAGCAATCATTCTGCAGCACTTGAAGGATATGTATTAAATTTTTAATTTTTTGTTTAATGAAAGACGCGAGTGCTTCTGATCGGATTTTTTTAGAATATTGTTTATTGTTCATAATAATAAAACCTTAACAAAAATTTACTACTAATTCCTTGGTAACGTGTAAAGTCAAAACTTATATGGTGTTCTTTTATATATATTTCATATATATTCAGGAACAGTACAAATATAATATAAAACTTTTATTTATTTAAGTTTATGTGTTTACATCTGGAATGTGATAGAGAAAATAAAAGTTATGGTCTGTATGGACTAATTCAACTATTATGATTATGATTCAGGTATGAGCATGCTATAAAATAATGAAAATAAAATGAAATCGAGCAAATTTCTAGTTAATGAAATGATTCTTATAAAACTGATTTGCACAGAAGCCAATATTGACATGGATGTCTGAGAAACTCTAATGCAAAAAATCTAATGCTGATCAGCAGAAGCAGGTGTTTTCCAAATGAGAATTAGTGTCTGATAAATCCGTTATCAGATGTGTTACGTAATTTCCCCGTGATCAAGAAAGGTATCCTAGACCAAATCACGTGACCTAACATCAGACGCGGGAGGTGATGAAGGCGAGTACAGTTGAGAAGCTCTCGAGAATCTAAAGATTGATACCGGCGTTAATGAGAAGAAAGTTCCTGGATATCCCAACACCTTAATTCCTATTTCGATCTGTTTCCGGATCAGGACTCAGAGTCCCGTCTCGATAATTGAGTTTAATGATGATGAATCGTGCTTCCTCTTAATGGTTAAGATAGATGGCCACACGAGCATCTTGCAAAGTTAAGTTTGGATTCTTTGCATTATTTCAAGAAAATAAATGTCTGAAACGACACAGTGTTGGGATAAAAATATTTTTTTCTTAAAACTCATCGTTACAGTTTGTGAAGGTCATTCATCTTATATATTATGCAAATTTAAGTTCAATTATTTTAAATCATGGTTATTTCTTTCTTGAAAATTATATATACATATACAAATATATATATATATATATATATATATATATATATATATATATATATATATATATATATATATATATATATATATATATATATATATATATATATATATATATATATATATATATATATATTATATTTATATATATATATACATATATATATATATATATATATAATATATATATATATATATTGATTTGGAACATCAACAAAATGACAGGATATTATTTTGATTGTTTATTTGATAATATAACAAAAGTACTTATTTAATCTAATAAGGAAACTTTTTAAAATTTCAGAAAAAAATGATGTTTTATTAAATCTAAAAAGTCATAGCTGATTATCAGAAAATAGCATAATAGGACTTTATTTAATAAGTGCATTTTGTAGTCAAAAATTGAAATTTCAGAAATATATATAGATGGATAAATAGATAGAAAGATGGAGCAGTAATAGTCTAAAAATCTTATAAATCACTTAATTTATTTTAGAAAACCATTTCTTTTTAGTAAACATGAATAACATTTTAACTTCTGTAAGCGATAGTTTATGCAGAGATTCTGTTTAAATATTCTGCAAATGGTTGTAATACAACTAAAGCAGTTTAAAAGAAGAGAAATTTCTCAATCACTGGAAAAACAAGGATTTTCAAATATTCAAAACGTTCATCAACATTTATCTGAAATCATCATTTCTTATGCTGAGAAAATCATTTTTAAAAAGTTAATTCGTAATAACGAAAGTTGATAGATTGTTTAAAGTCTGCATAATTTAAAAATATGGTAAGACAAATAAATAAAAGCAGCTTCAGGAGAATTTTTACTAGTTATTTTCCAATGTTAAATCCTGGAATTAATTTTTCAATTAAATCAAAATTATTTAAGATTGTCCTCTTGTAAGAATAGAAAAATCTTTATTTTTTTTATTCTAGAATTTCTAAACTATAAAATACTGCTTCATCACCAAATTTAGAACATTTATATTATTAATTTTTATTTAATTAATTACTTTGCTTTAAACAAAGAGTTTATAGATTCATTTTGATGCAGCTATAAGTTAGAAAACGTATGATCAAAATATAATAATTTATTCCTGAATATTTCTGTGGGTTTTAATGTAAATTATTTATGTATGTCACAAAAGGGATAATAATTTAAAGACAAATAAAGCTGTAGTATTTATTTCATTAATCTTTTATTAGTTCGAATCATTTCAAAACAAAAATTAATCTTTGGATCTATTTGATAAAAATATTGTGTATCTAAGCGAATTTTAAATATATTCTTCGCGACTTTGATACAGATTTATATGTTAAAGTATATTTTTCATTTTCATGTTATAGCATTATTTTATGTATGTGTGTATATGAGAATACATTCTTACTTATTAATTTATAATGAGTAAGGATTCTGGACATTATTGAGCTCCTTAAATTAAAAATAAAGCACTTCAATTTAATGCAAAACATTATTTAATGTAAAAAATGCAACTTAATGCAATGCATAAGAGTCATTAAGGCAGATAAAATCTTTTTAAATGAAGCTATTTGATCGTCTATGTTTCTGTCTTGGGACCAACTAAGAATGCTTGTAGGGAATGTCATGAAAAATAAATCAGATTGAAGATCTTTGATTAATTTAAGATAAGTAATAAATTTCATTTTAAAGTATGTAATATATTGTTTGTCCTTAATTCGAATTTCGTGAAATTGCTTTTGCTCCGAGATAAATGTTCTGAAACATACACAAGTTTCAGGAATGGAGACATGTAATTCCTCTTTCCTTTTAAATTTTCTCGTGTGTAACCCTCAGAAATCTAGAAAAATATATTCAGTGTTGGGCCCCTCTTTCTTTAATTCTTCTCATGAATATTTTTAAATATAATAAATTTTGCCTCTTAGTGTAGTAAACTTTCATTTCTATTTTCTGTTACATTCTAAATCGAAAATATATTGAATAATAGATAGAAATAACAATTTCAATACACATTATACTTTGTTAATAAATGTTGTTTTTCAATTTTTTACACCTCATTCAATTTGTTTTCATATACGTTATACGGACTTTGCTTTTTCTGTGCAAATTAACATTTTTAACACAGATAATTATCGTTAAAAAGTATAAAGATAAATATGGTTGAAAAATAGATATCACTCTTATTTGTATAGCTAATATAAAACTTTTAGTTTTCATCTGTATTGTCATGAACAACCTGTTTCTTTTCTAATATTGAGTCTTGATCCTGTTTTATAAAACTTTCTAGCGAATTGCAATCAATTCTTTCAGCGTATTATTTGCATGCTGTATCATGGAAACATCATCTACGATATTCTTCAAACTCTTCTATCTTATTTTTTCTTCTTACTTATTTTCTTATTAATGTCTATGAATTTCTTCAAAATATATAATCTAAGTGCAATCATTATTCTCTTAAAAATAATTTGTAAAAGTTATTCATGTAATTCCTAAAATTTTGTTACACCTAAACATTTTGGGAAAATGGTTCAGGTGTCAATTTATATCGTTTTAAGAAATTCTTTACAGTTGTTTGCAAATTTTTCTGTTTATTTGGCAATTAATGGAGCCATTTCATAAGAAGTAATGCTACGCAGATGTTAAATAAGAAAATTTCAGTTTTATATTATCGTTCAGCCAATATTTAAAACATTTAATGTAATTTTTTCTCATAAAAATATAAATGGAAGTCACATATGGCTAGTTCAAATGAACATGTTGGATATTCTATCTATAATATATATCTGTTGTAGGAACTCAACTGAAAATCTTGTTGAATAAGTTGATAATGGATCTGGATAGATCATTTTCCTCAGAATTTAATTTTTGAATGAAATGATCAACTTAAAATTTTGATTTTATTTGCGTACTTAACCATTAGAGTTGTAATGTCTGATTTAGTTAAATTACTTTATGAATCAATAAAAATAAACTTTGTTATTCAATAAGTAGTTTTTGTAATTCAAATTTTTAATTTTTCTTACTTCTTGTACCTATGATCTTTAAATTCTTATTTATCCATTATTAATTTCTATGTTCTTTAATTTCTTCTTAATGCCTAATTTTGCGTTCTTCAATTCTTCTTCATTGTATCACTCAACTTCTTTTATGTGTATGCGCTTTGCAATTTATTTTTCTTCTTTTTCTGTTAATTTCCAAGCATTCTCAAGCACAGAAGTCAGCATTCTCATTTCTTAACGAAATTATATGCTGTAAAATGCTTATTCATGTCTATCATAAGCACATTCAACTAATTACTTCGTCCACTCCATTGCTTAAGAATTTTCAAAGTTAAACAGTAGTTAAAAATTGTCTAAGATAAAAAAAAGTAGTTACGCATTGTCGAGGTTAAACAGTAAATAAAATTTATCAAAGTTAAACAGTAGTTAAAAATTTTCAAAGTTAAAGAGTAGTTAAAATTTATCAAAGCTAAACAGTAGTTAAATAGAGCTAAACAGTAGTTAAAATTTATCAAAACTAAACAGTAGTTAAAAATTGTCAAAGCTAAACAGAATAATAAAAATATATTCCTTCATATTAGATTAAATAAATATATTTATTTTCTATTATAATTTATCTAA
Source organism: Latrodectus elegans (assembly GCA_030067965.1). Classification (NCBI taxonomy): domain Eukaryota; kingdom Metazoa; phylum Arthropoda; class Arachnida; order Araneae; family Theridiidae; genus Latrodectus; species Latrodectus elegans. The sequence goes on along the minus strand of CM057818.1, from coordinate 54,052,710 downwards.
AAAATATATTCCTAAAACCACTTTATGTTTGAAAGACAATTTTTTGTAGAACTCAAAGAATAGCCATTAGAACTTCAGCATGCAAATTATTGCGACATAAGATTTTTCTTAATTTTTCTGATACTGCTCGTATAAAGTACTAGTCTAAGAGGAAGTAAAGGACCTTACTTCATTACATATTTAAGATCTTGTGCATTAAACAATACATTTTCGATCTGAGTAACATCACAACAATTTATTTTTATTCTAGATCATTAATGTTACTTTTTTTCGTAGTCTTGATCTAACATAAAAATTTTACTTTTTTACTTGTAAAAGAAGAGTTTACATAGCTAAAGTAATGCATACTTGACGAACTGAAAGCAAAATGTATACGAGTTTACGTCAAATTACCAGGGTACTTTTCAAATATTTTTTGCGAGTTTGTATTCAAAGTTAACTTTTTGTGATATTTTAAAGCCCCTGTATTTTAATGTTGGAATAATTAATGTAAGGTAAAGTTAAGTTAATTGATTTCAAGCTTTAGTGTTTTTTATTTACTTATCTAAGAATCAATTTATAGTTTGAACTCAGTTCTCATAAATGACCAAAAATATGTATTTTGCTCATATAAAGCACAAAACGAAATATTAAGCAAAACATGCTATAATACCTGTTGTTATTTGATTAATTTTATTAAATTATATTAACTTCACCATTTTCCAAACTTATATGAAACATATTTTATAAATCTGAATAATGCAGTTATTAATTTAAATTTTTTCTGGTCAAATTTTAGTTTTTATAAATAAGGATTCATATATTCAAAGGTTTTTTTATATGGTTTAATTAATATACGAATGAATTCTCTGATAATTTTGTATAATGCTAATCATTAACCATAAGTATTTCTTGCAAAATTATTCAAAAATATGAATTTTTTCTGGAATTCAGATTGATTCATTTACTGTTCAATGTAAAAATTCTACTTTGACATTATGCATTATAAATTGGTTAAATATGTGCTACTCATTATAATAAGTAACATAAATTCTCTGTTCGATAAATGATTAAATCTGGTAGAAAATAACTTTGAAAAATTACAATCGAGCAAAAAGAATGCCTGATTTTGCTTTTGATTTGAATAACATACATTTAAAACTTTCATATTGTTCATTTAGATACTATAATAATATAGTACAGAGACGTATGAATCATTTTCATGAACATATTTTTGGTTTTAACATAATTGAAAAAGAGACACAAAAATAAACATTCACATTAATGTCCATAATAATTTCATTTGTCATAAACTTTTATATAAAGTAGTCATCAATAGTTATTCACATGTATATTTATTAATTTATTATTATTGACATTGTTACTGTTAATTTTTAAATTTTTCCTAATTATCATATCTAGAATGTTACCTTTTGTTTGTTTTCAATATGTTTTCCTATATAAGAGCTTATTTTTTCGGGATGTTAAGTTGATGAAATTGGTTTCAAAAATCATTTATGATATTAGATAATTTTTCCCAATGTAGTTTAGCTTAATTTTTAAAACTTTACAATATTATCGAATTAGTTTAATTTCAAAGTTTTAATTATTCTTCTAAGTATAAATAAATAATTTTATTTTATTCTGATATCTTACAACTAAAATGCTTTTCCATAAGTTTCTAAAAAAATATTTTACGAATTGTGTGTGTTAAATGGTTTGATTTTTCAACAACAAAAAATATTTAAATGACTTTTTTTAATGTTGAGAATTATAAATCTATAAAATCTGAATCTGTTCTCATATCAGCTTTATTTTTTATGAATCACTATTCTTTGGTTTTGTGAAATTTTTTTACGAAAAAATTCACTTCTTATTTAATAAAAATGATTGACAGTATAACTATCTTAAAATAATATATGAACATATATTTTTAAATACAAAAGTTTTATCATACAGTTCACGAATTAAAATTTAGTAATTAATTAAAAAAGTAATCCTTTTCGTTCTTTTTGTAAAAATTTTGAAAACTTTAGCATGAGTTAGAAATATTTATGGATTCAAAAATGTGTAGTGTTAAAAAAAATCCTAAAAGCGATCTTTTCTTTAATATTCTGTAATAAAAGTAGAAATTCTCATTATATCTCATTTTATATTCTATATATATATGTATATACATTAATTTATGTAAAATTATATATATATATATATATATATATATAATAAATATATATATATATATATATATATATATATATATATATATATATATATATATATATATATATATATATATATATATATAATACATCGATACATTTTACACTTATATGCATCTGATATTATACATTTTTATACTAAACTAAACTTTGTGGCCCGCCAGCACTTGTAGACCACGGCCAACAGTGTCCATCACATTTCCCTTGACCGAGAGAACCTGGGGTGCGAAGCATATGTCCCTATTAGCTGGTCAGCCTAATGCAAAACCTCCAGTGCTTAGTTACAAGCAGGCTTGGTACTCAGTTTATAAACCCACTGAAGGGATAAAAGGCTGAAGCCTTGCACAATCTGAGGACTGAACCTTAGAAATGTGATTTTGGGAGCCTAAATTGCCACTACCAAGCAAATTATTTATTTTTATTTGTACTTATTTTCTTGTGATTTTTTGCACTATTGTATTTTAACGAAAATAATTGCCCTGAGAGTGAACAATTAATAATTTTAAATCATGTATTACAGTAGCTAATTAAAATGCATAACAAAAAGGATTAAAGCCACGTTGATGTAAAATTTAGAAACATTACGATGCAATACAAAATAAATGCAATGATTTAAAAGATATTTGTGGATATAATAAACAAAAAAGTCTTCAGTTAATTTATATGCTTAAAATATATCTAGAAGGAACTTTTTGTTTGCATAATAGTATCTAAAGTCAATTGTGTTTGCGAATTAATTTTGTACAATTCTGTGGTATTCTTAGCTATGAAGTCAAACAAAAAAATATCACAAAAAATATTTCCATGAATTAAGAGGTGTGAAATAACTTTGCAGTAAGGCAATCATTTTATTAATATATGGAAAAACATTTGGCTTATAGATTGATAGTTTTACTTAAAAACATGTCTGTGGTTTTGAATATTATATAAAATAAATGATATTATAGTTCAAAATTTGCTTATAAGGGGAAATATAACATTTAATTACAGTAAATAGTATATGTATATACTAAACAGTGTTTAGTAAGTAGTATATAAGATTTTGTGATTTTTTTGATTGATATGTTTTTATATTATTTCTGTGTAAATATAATTTGCAAATATTTTCCTGTGTTTGTTTTTATCTAGTTGTGTAAACGCATGGTACTTCATTGTAATTAAAACAAGTATTAATTTTAAATTATATTACTTTTAACAAGTCAAGTTAACTCTGCCGTTAATAAATAGCATGATGAGAAATGAAAAAAAATTAATATTAATATAGATGTATATTTTACGTGTCTCAGAGAAACAAAGGAATAAGATAAAAAGTTATCTAAAGTCACAAAATATTTCATATCTTTTACCTGAAAATTTTGATAAGCTGGAATTTTTTCAAAATTCTCCTCAAAGCAATCTCCTTTATTAAAGTATCTGTATGAGCAATGTGTTCATTGAAAAAGCTTTTAAAACTCTTACAGTCGTTGAAATACAGACTAAAAGCTATGGCATAATAGTTTTATTGAGTAAATGGATCACATGGCGTTATTGAAGGAAAAAGGTATTTCGTGTATCGTGGACATTTTTGGATGTACTTTCTTGAAAGGATTTAATAGGTTTATTTTACCTAACTTGCTTGAGAATAAAGTTGAGAGTGTTTGACGTTCAGTATGAGTAAATGCAATACAAAAACATGTTATCCCATTTTTATCTAAATAAAACTAAAAATTTATATAGAGACGTACTTTTTAATAAAAATATTTCCTTTAAAAATATTTATTTTCTGCTAAGATTATAAGCTATTTTATAAACTTGCTAAGGTTTAAGCTATTTTATAAGATTGTCTAATAACAGGAGAAATAGATTAACGCTTATATGATTTCTTTGGTTTAATGAAGTATTTAATAAATTAACCCCCATTATTTAACTTAATTAATGTTGTTGTTGTTGTTCTCGCGTGCAAGCTAGGCAGGCAAATTGGGGTGTGCTGCTCCATTTTTCCAACTGAACCGCATTTGGTGTCGAGTCCGACTCCTTCATTACACACACATGCCATAGGGACCCGTTTATAGGATAGGCAACCATTGACACATCATTCACACATAAGGAATTGACAAAGACAGGATAGAGAGAGAGAAAGTACATCCATGCCTGAATCGGGATTCCAACCCAGGACATCCTTAACACTAGTTAGGCACGCTGACTACTAGACAAGTTGGCTGGCAAAAACTGAATATTATAACTTATTATCATACATAAATAGATTCTAAATAATAGGCAAAATGCATATTTTTCACACGAAATAAAAATTAATAATTTATTCGTTTACATATTCTTTTTATGATTTACCAATTGTTAGCTGTACAAAAAAAGACAATGTATTTATTCTTTTCTTTGACGTTTATCCCTTTTGATAAAAATGTGAAAAATAATGATTTTTTTTATATAAATTACTTATGGCTTAAGTTTACAGAATATATATTAGGAAAAAAGATAAAATACATAAGATAGACCATGGTTTTTTTGTTAGATTACCTTGTAACTTTGTGTTTTAATAATAGTCTTTTAAGTGTTATTTAAGATTTCCTATAAAAACGTCTAAGCAATAATACGGGATATTTAAATGAATATAATTTACAGTTTGTGTAGGAGTGCAATCATTTTGTTTACTAAAAACATCACTTAAAATTAAATTATGTAAATTTTTAACAAAAAAATTATATGCACTGAACTGTAAGAAAACTTATTAAAATATATTGCGCAGTAAAATATATAAGTTATATGTTTTTAATTTGACACATATTTAATTAATTTTACTTTTAACTCTCATAATAGCTAAATTAATAAAAATTGAACTGCACAATTTTTTAAAATTGTTACTCTAATTGTTTTTCTTTTAAATAAATGAGGTTCAGTATAAATAAAGCTAATTCAGTAGTTTTGTTGAAAAACAATATTCCTTCATATTAATTATATAATTTATCTTTATATTATATGCGAAGGGAAAATGGCTTTATTAACACATTTTAACAATCTTAATCTAGTATTACACGTTTATGCGTTACAGACTCTTTAGTAGATATTTTAATCTCTGAAAATTATTTCAAATAATAATATCATAGCCATTAGAAATGCGTAAAATTACTGACAGTTAACACAAAAAGAAGAAAACAAAATTCTTTGTAAAGTTATTAGTAATCTAGCACATTTAACAGGAGCACATTTAGCCTCAGAAGGTTTTTGAATTTTTATACAGTATTTCGACAAAAAATATTCATTTATTTAATGGCCCAAATTTTAAAACAGGATTTAATATGAAAGTTATTCCATATACTCTCTGTGAAATCCTTGTTAACAAATTTAACCATGCTGATCTATATCAGAATAAAAAATCAAAAATATTTTGTAGCAATTTTATTACAGTATAATGCGTGTTTAACAGATGATATAAAAACAACAAACAAAACAAGTAATGAAACATGTAAAAACCATTAAGTAACGACTTTAAAAAAATGATCAGGTTAAAATCACAAACTCATCGTAATCTCCCATTGCTCAATATGGGTCAAACTAGAATAATAATCAAACCCAGAACTTTCCCTTGAAAGAATATAATACTCTCGCTACGCCACTGTGAGAATTTGATTACTATAAACATTTAATTTATTTAGTTGCATAAGTTATACTACATCTTATTCAGAAAGAAAAAAAAGATCGTTCTAGTTGTTGTATTTTAAATCTTAATGACGGGAATTGTTTGAGCAATCAATAATCTGTAAATGGACTGATTAACTCAAAAATTCTGATATTATTTTTTATTAGTTAAAAATTTGCATCGGTGTTTTTTTCAGTTGAAGGTACATTTGTATAATAATAAATTGTAGCATAATCATGTACATTATTATACTCCAATTTATTATTGTATGATACTATCGTGAAAATTGTGTGAGAAAATGGAGTTTGTGAAATATTTTCACTCTTAATATACAACATTCAATCAAGAATGTTTTTAATAAATATGGTTTAGAAATATTACGAGAGCTGTTTGCATATAATTATTAGTATATCGTAATGCATTTTTGAGAATGTATTATCATAATGCATTTTTGAGAAATAAAAATAAATGTATGTATCTGACACGCGCGCTTGCCTTTTACACTTATTCATAATATAAAAATAGAAATAATAAATATGTACGAAAATATATCTTTAAGGCATTCTTCAGTATTTAATAATATTGCAATATTATCTTATCACAAAATATATATTTTTTAATTTCAAATGTAATTAATTTGGTTATCGATATGTTATCAGATATGTGATTAAAACATGAATTTAATACCTTAAATAATATACTCTTAGCTTCTATAATTTCTTAGAAATTCTTACATCCATATAATGCCTTCAAAACCAAGGAAGAAAAATAAATTGTTTTTCTCTTCTTGAAAAAAAATTTATAATATAATAATCTGCTAATGGTGAAATTGAAGCTATTACAGTGGCTATCCAACAGCTATCGATTCGCTGTCACTTTTTTAAAAGAGAGGTCATTTTATCAGATTCTAAGAGTGCGCTTCAAACTCTTTTAAATAATCAAAATAGTTCCCGAAGAATTTTAGAATGTAGACCTTCACTTAAGGCTCTGGCATACAGAATTTCTTTCCAGTGGCCCATTGTGGTATTTTGGGCAATGAAAAGGCTGATTCACTGGCTAAAAAGGGAGTCTTGATAGATCAACGCATGAATCGCCCTCTTTCATTTCATTCAACTAAATTGTTTGCTAACCTGACTCTCAAGAACACTCTTAAACAAGATTTGGTTCAACGTGCGACTCACAAGAGATGGGAGATTTTGGGGGAGGAAAGAGCTGTTCCCGTTTTTCCAAGAAAGACTGGGGTGGCCCTTTTTAGAAGTCTAACTGGACATGATTGTTTGCGGGACTATCTCTATAAGATTGGAGTGGGGGATTCCCCAGACTGTGTTTTGTGTGACTCTTGTCAACTAATGACTTTTGAACATTTAAATAGTTGTGTGGTTCTTTCCCAGTATGAGGGCATTGTTGGAAAGTATTGGAAAGCCCGTGAACTAATGGCTTAGGCGCTAATGTTCAGCATTTGTAAATAATAATAATCAGATAAACATTATTAAAGAAGTAATAAAACGTTTAGGTTCTTTCTTATGAATTGAATACATTTTTTCAAATTTTTAATAAATAAATCTTAAATATGTTGATTGGTATAACCTCATTTTATTAAATATATCTCTATACTAAAATGTTTTGTTCTTGGAAACATCGTCTTTCAAAAATAAATTTGTTGTATACACACACACATATAAATATATATAAAACATTATAGTTTTAAATTTATCGTTAATTTATAATGAGAACACAGAATGATTACAAATGACTAGAAATTAAACAGCAATTATTAGTATTGCTATCGAAAATTATATTTTCTGATAAATGTGAAACACAATTAAAATAACTCTAATGTATTATTTATGGAAAATAGTATTTTTGTCAGAAAATATTTAATTTTTTATCTTAATCTAGACATCAGAGTCCGGACATGTAAATTGCTTATAATTGTATTTTTCTGAAATAAAAGTTAAGTAAGTAATAAGTACATTATATTTTCAAGGGACATTTTTGCAATATAATGTTTTAACTAAACTATAAATCGCAACAATCTCTCAGTACAAAGCTAATTGCTTTCAAAATTGAGCCTAAATGTCAAAATATATATATATATTAAATTTTTGAGAAATAAAACAAATGTATAATAAAATGTATTTAAACTTAAATAATAGGAAATAAAAAGAACTTTATCAAATTTTATCATCTTAGTTAATCATGTTCATAAATTTTATAGTTTTAGTACCGTTGAAGTTCAGAGGGCATATTTTTCAGCTAAATACTTGAAATCAGATGGTATTTCTAAGGATTTCAAGTATTTTAATCGATAAGAAAAATAAGCTAAAAGTAATGGAGTATCGCATTTCTTTTTTTTTTTTTTTTTTTTTTTTTTTTTTTTTTTTTTGGTTAGAAAGATGTCTGCGTGTTTCTATGAAACACGAGAAATTTCCTTTATCACGAACATGTTTTTGCCCTTAGGTGAAAGAATTCAGAGGATTTTTTAAAGAGGATTATTTTAAATAGCATGTGTTGATTTATAAAAGGGTTTATAAAAATGATATAATAGAAAAATTAATTTAAGTATTTTAATTTAAATAAAAACTAAAAGAAAACTGTTTTAACGTTTAGTTGCATTGGAATAAGAGTGATTATCTAATAATTCTTACATATTAGAGAAATATAGAACATCTGAAGATGTATTCTTTAAAAGTACCAGTTTATATCCAGATTATAAAAAAATTTTCCATTAAATAATATGCCGTGAAGTAATGCGTTACATAAACCATTTAAAATCTTAGTCTCACTTTCAAATGTCCATCTTATAGATATACATTGCTTTATATCCCAAAATACTTAAGTATTATAATTTGTGGTTTTAATTTGAAAGATATTTATTTCATATTAGATAATGCATTATTTTCAAGACATGTTTTTAAAAATAAATTAAAATTTCTTACATTCAAAAAGACAACTAATTTGTGTTCTCATTATTAAAAACTATGCAAATAAAATACATTTAATAAAGTACATAAAAGTTTATACACTAAATACAAATTTAAAAATTCAGTGAAAAAGAAAAAAATATCATTTGAAATAAATATTGTATTCGCTTGGTTTTATACTTTCGAAAATATAATATATTTTTGCGGAAATAGCAAAGATATACACAAAATGTTAAACTAATTCTTTCTTTTTATCAAACTAAAATTCTAATTAGACATTGTCTTCTACTGCACAAACGGTACAACAGAAGGATCAGAAAACAGTGGCTAAGTTGGTTATGGTGTTTTTTTCCGTATTGGGAGGTAGTGAGTTTGAATTCCGACTTAACAGAAGATCCGTGGTTTCCACTAGAGAGGGCTGAATCACGCATAATAAGTGTGGTAATCAGAATGACCTTTAAAAAAATAGATATATAATATTTCTGAAGGTGTAAGGTTTCGAGATTAAGTACAGTTTCTGGTACAGCAACACAAAGAGTACAGTGTAGCGGAAGATATGTTAAAAACATTTTGCTGACGAATTAACGAGTCTAAGTATTATAAAATAAAACCATTAACATGAAAATAAAAATTTGATTTTTTTAATGAATTACTTCGCATAAATAAATACTTCTGCATATATATTCAATTCATTCATTTGAGAGTAGAAAACGTGTGGCATATTGAGCAAATGTTTCTAGATAAACTAAGGTAATTGCATTTTCAATTAAGTTAGAAAAAATTCTTAGAAATTAACTTAAAAACAAACATAGTTAATACACATTATATCTATTATTGTAAAAATTAATAAGATGCTTTTAAAGACAAGTTTATAAAAGAAAAAAATATTATTTTAGATCATAACAACCTTAAAATGTAAATGATATTTATCATAGCACTGAAATATGCATTATAAATACTTCTAAAAGTACGAATTATTTGAAAAATAAAAAAAATGATATTTTAATGTAAATTTTTTGATTTAAAAGTTTGAAATAAAAAATTAAAAGTTTGATCACAATGAGATATTTAATTGATATCAAGAATATGACAATAAGTACATCGTGCCCCAGAAATTTTTAATTTTCATAATTTTAGTTTGTTGCAATACTACGATATTGTTATCAATAAAGTTTTTTTCCTGTTATAAAAGTAAACAATTTAAAAATCTAACTTTTAAAGTATTAATAGATAATATTATAAAATTGTATGCATGTAACCACTAAATATTAATTTTATTTATTAATAACAAAATATTTTTTCCTCCTTAATTTGTTTTTATTCTATAATAACATATCATTAAAAAATTATAATTTTTGATTACAGTTACAGTTTGAACAATTATTTAGTCTTTCGATATATATATATATATATATATATATATATATATATATATATATATATATATATATATATATATACAGCGTCTCACAAAGGTGATGGGACACTTGGGCTTTACAAAAAGAAATTGTAAAAAAATAATTAAAAAAAAAACATGTACAGCATTTTTGTGGTTGTGTTTCATACTTAATTTTAGTACAATTATTACATGTATATTTTGTCAAAATATTAAAATAATAATTTAATAAAAATATTGTTGTTTCGAACGGAGCAAATATTCTTGAGATGGATTTGACATATATTTTTGTGATTTCTGGAGCGGTTTTCCCCCATTCTTCTTGATACACCGATTTTAATTGTTGTTTTAAAGAAATGGCGTGTTTGCAAATTCTTGATTCCAATTCTTGCCAAATATTCTCTATGGGATTTAAGTCTAATGATTATGGTGGTGTTTTTATTATTTCAGAACAGTTATATACAGCAGCCAAAGTCTAAAGTTCAAAGCAGTGTGCTTGGGGTCATTATCTTGGTAAAATTTAAAATTGTTATGAAGGTTAAATTTTCGTGCTGAAGATTTCAAATTTTGCTTTAGAATATCAATATTCTTGTACTGATCCCTTTTACTGTCAAAAGAAACAGGATTACCAATTCTGGGCAGATGACATATACCCTCATAATATAAGTAATCCTCCACCATGTTTTACTGTTGGCACCAAGAGTTCTGTTTACGAAATTCTTACCTCAGTTTTCTCCAAACCAAGATTCTACATCGTCAGGAACAAATATATTAAATTTACTTACATCAGCAAATATAATTTTGTTCCAGTAATCAGAGTTTTTAGATTTGTTGGATTTTGCGAAAGATAGTCTGACTTCTCTATTCTTTTCACTTCCGAGGAATAATTTTCTGACTGTATATTCGTGATATCCAGCAGATCAAATTACTCTTCTTATAGTCTCAGGATTAACAATTACACCATATAATGTTTGTAAATATGCAGCAAATTTAGGAGCACTCATACTTTTATTTTTTTTTAATAATTCGAACGATAATTCGCTTTATTCCATTGGATAGCTTTGATGGCCGGTAATGTCTTCTTTTATTCTGATTTACATGATTCTTTTTATGTCGTTTAATAATATTGAAAACTATTGAATGACTCAAGGTAACTGTTTCAGCAGTTTCTCTAATAGACTTTCTAATTTTAATATGAAAATTAGTAATTAATTTTCGAATTTCAGGCTCAGTTTTTTTTTGTTTAGTATTCATGGCTGCACACAGCTAAAAAACACAAAAAATCCGAAACAATCTATAGAGAAATACTGCAAACAATTTTATAAATTATTGCAATTGCTTTTGAGTAAAAAAAAAACAACAGAAAAATATTTTCATTTTTCTTGTTTCAGATGATTTTTGTTGCACATATAATGGTTTCCCATCTCTTATGTGAGCTTTTTCTTTATTCGTTCTAAGCAATTGTATTTTGACAACAATTAATTATGACAAATTTATATTTTGACAAATAATTTTTGACAACATATATGTTATGTAATAATTCTTACTAAATTTAAGAATGAAACACAAAGATTTGCACATGTATTTTTAATTTATTTTATAACAGTTTCCTTATATATATATATATATATATATATATATATATATATATATATATATATATATATATATATATATATATATATATATATATATATATATATATAATGGTAGTCAAAAGTGTGGACATTTTTTAAAGTTTCATTTTTTTCAACTTTGCATTCTTGTAGAATATATTAATTTTCACTTAAATACAAATGTTTGTGTATCAAATTGAAACTAATTTAATATGTAGAATTTAATAACAAAAACGTTATAAAGATATCTGCATTACATGAAAAGTTATGCTCATTTTAGTAGGAAAAACAAAAATAAATCGCATTTGATAATAAATGTTGTGTAATAAAAGCATTCTAGCCAATCACAAACATTGTTTGAGGACCAATCAAAAGACTATGACTATAGTTTAGGTTATTTGGATGGTAAAAAAGTTATTGTTGTGGAAATATTTTACGTAATGATATACATACTAGTTCAATTAAATAGACTATTGTTGGTTTATAGACTATTCAATGACTTATTCTGGTGTACGAAACCTCTGCTTACGTTATGAAAAACGAAATTAGAGGAAAATAAGGCCAAATCAGTCCGAAAAAAATCCACAAGTACTACTGACGATAGAAAAATTAAACGGCTTCAAAATAGATACATTTCATCAGATGGTATTGGAAGTGAAATGAATGCAGTGGGTATTTCAGTAAGTTCAAGAACAATAAGAAGAAGTTATAAGGATTTGGAAAATTCCAAGGAAAAAAAACATATTTAAATAAAAAGCAACGTAAAAAACGAGTTAAATGTACTTAAAAACACATTAAATGGTCAGAAAATCAATCTAAGCAAATAATCTGGAGTGATGAGATTAAAATTTCGCTCTTTGTAAGTGATGGTAAAAAATACGTGAGATGTAGAGTAGCTGAAGCACTTCTGATTGCATTAAAGCAACTATAAAACAGCCAACAAATGTCATGATTTGGGCATGTATGTCTGCAGAGGGTGTGGGCCGAATTAAAGTGACTGATGGCATCTTGAATGCCAAAAAATACATCGAAACTGTCCTGAAACAAAAAACTGATACCTTCCATCAGGGAATATTTCCCCCTACAAAGCATCATTTATTTTTCAGCAGAATTCAGTATGCAAAGCTTTAGTAAAAAGTATGCAAAGCATAATGTAAACATAAAGGAACAGATATATTACTATGGCCAGCAAACAGCCCAGATCTCAGTCCTATTGAAAATTTGAGGCAACGTTCGAAAATTTTTTGTACGAAAGAAACGTCCCTCCAATAAAAGACAATTTATTGAATCTACAATTGATTCCTGGCACCGTGTGATTAAGAAAAATGAACTCCAAACACTCGTTCATTCGATGACAAAACACTGTGATTGTCTGTTTGTTTGTTTGTCGCTCAACGGTCATTTTTTGCACACGAAGGTTAATTAGACCGGGACCTACGGCTTAAAGTGAATTTCGGACCACTACAAACATCCATACCCAAGGTGGGATTCGAACCCACGAACTGTTGAACCGAAGGCAATTAAAATAAAACTCTGTGAAGCTGTCTTAAAAAATAATGGTTATTCTACTAAGTATTGAATGTGTAAGTATCACTTTAAAAAATGCAAATCCAAGATAGATCTTGCTATTAACTGCATAACATTTTTTATATTATAGATATTATAATACTATTTTTGTTATTAAATTCTGCATTAAATTACCTTCATTTCATATATAAATATTCGCATTTAAGTTAAAATTAATATATTCTATAATTACGCAAATTTGAAAAACATGAAACTTTAAAAAAATATGTATTACTCAAATGTATGATTGTGTGATAATTTACAAAATTATATATGAATGCGTTTCCTATGTCCTTTGAAATTTCAACCCTTTTTCGATTAATTACATTTTATTATGAAACAATTTTATAACTCATTAAATGTATCTTTCTAAAATATCCTAATTAAATCAAATTAATAAAGAATCATTCTAAATGTTAAGTAAACATCAATATTTTAAACACTTCAATGAAGACATTAAGCGCTAAGATAAACTCCTGAGGAAATATACTCATATGGCAAATAAAAGTCCAGATTCCCGAACTTGAAACAGTTGAGCTGAATAAATGCAGATTCTTATTAAACACAATAGTTTAGTTTCAATACGAAATATTTATGAAAATATTTTTAAACGGATTATAAATATAGCCATTTGGAAAAGTAAATTGATTCTGTTGATAATGTATATAGTTTTTTTATTTATTCTTTAAATAATTATGCATAATTAGCCACTAATAGCCATTTTAATTATTAACTGATAGTTAAGGGCAATACTTCTCCAAAGAATGACACTCATTTCAATGTATCCTCTGTAACATAATAATTTTGATAAAGAAATTTAATGATTATTGCTACTCCATCTAATTATTAGTTTAAACGTGTGTCTAATTTAATATTTAAAATTTTCAAAGTTTTATATAAACTCTTAATTATTACTTTTGTTGATTGTTTTTTTATAAAAAAAGACCATCTTGAAAAACAAATAAATTGTGCTATTTTTACAAACTACAGTCAAAATCAATCAATCACGTCAGTGAATGTTTGAAAAAAAGTGAAATTAATGGATGAATTTTGAACTTCATTTAATTTAATCTTTATAATATTTATTTTTAAAATCATATATTCAGAATGAAATAGTAAAATGTTATGCATTTACGAGAAAATTTTCGAAAGATAAGAAATATTAATGATATTTTTTGAGAAACGAGAAAAAACTCGGCATAATTTCAGATTTTCTATAATAATAATATTGTTTTTATCAGACTTCATAGACGGATCAAAAAATATCTCATACACATTAAAAAACTTTTACTCCCTACTGAAAATAAAAATCTCAAAATTATTGTATATACCTAAAGTAATCAAACTTTTAAATCTACCCTGTTCTTTTGTATTTACACTGGTATTAAAAGTTTCGTACCGCTCTCAAAAATAATGGTCAATATATAATGTAGAAAACAAAATTTCTCTTTTCGTCGTTCATAGCACCCTAGAGCAAGGGATTTTCAAATTCCCCTGGAGCATGTTGAGTATCAGGTTGGTTACTGGTGGAGACACATAATGCTGAAAATTATTCTTAAGGCAACATGCATCTTATCAAAAATAGTTTATCTATAACTCATAATAACTTATTTAAACATAATAATTTATATTAATCTGACGTATTTAAACATAATTATAATAATAAAGTAAAATATGTTCATCATAATTGATGGACATATTATTGTTGTTTTATTACACTTGGACAAGCCAAACTCTCTATGCAAATTTAAGTCAGTAGGGTGTGTCTTTCATTTAATCAGAACACTACGAAGATGAAATCACGACTTTGTTCCTCAAATCCTCCGATAGATGGTACCACCAGAAGATCCACTCTTTCAATTTTGAAATTGGTCTGAAGTGAGAGGAAATTTTCTTGAGACCATCTCACCCATGGTAACTGCTCAGAGACCGACCGCAGGACTTTCAATTCCACAGGTTTTACGAACACATATATCGCATTTATTTGGTAAGTCTTCTGTAGCATTGGGAATCAAGCCCTAACCACTAGGCTACGACTACTACAATAGTTATATCTTTTTTTTTATAATTATTGATTAATCCAAATATAAATCAAACTATAATTTGAAGTACAATCTGAATGCTTGCAATTTTGCAATGATTTTCTACATTTTGAAAGGTAAGTTGCTAATAAAATAAGTTATTATGTAATCCTAATTGAAAAAAGTCAAAAACACAGTTAAAACAATGGTGTGAAGTGAATTGAAGTATAAATCATTAGTAATAAATTGTATACAATATATGTTATTCAATGTAGTATTTCAAATGAAAGAAATAAGTCATTAATTGTAATGAGAGTATATACATTGGAAAATTATAAATTATTTCAAAATGATGAAATTTCAAAATACGAAAATTAAATGGTAGTATCATTTAAAGATATTGTAGAAATTAACTGGAATTATTTAATTCACTTTATATTCAAATGTATTATGACACAGATATATTTGGCTTGTAAAATCTGTTTAAGTAAATAAAAAGTGTGAAAGGATTGAAAAAATAAAGGAAGAATCCCTGAAGTTTATCCTTTACTTTACTACATAACAGCAGAGATTCATTCAAATTTTCCGCACGTATAATAGTCAACTCACTCTCAGAAAGCGTTCTTTTATAAGGTTTTTATGGTGGATAATTGAGGTAATATCTTACTTACTTAGAATGCTAGTATATTTTCAATAAAAGTTATGTTACACGATGATTCTTTTATGAACTTCAAACACTTCAGTTCCGTGGTATTTTGCAAAGTAATAAAGCCAAAACTTTTTTTTTGTATTTTGTAGGCAGTAAGTAAATTAAATACTGAGTGGAATTTCAAAAGCGGATATTTTTGTAGCCCGAATGCTTTGCTCTTTCAAAGTTACTTCTTAGAAAATGTGAAGATACTGTAAAATCTTTTATTAAAGATGATTAAAATTAAAGATAAAAAGAAGAGAAATATTTATATATATTAATAATAAAGTTAATGACAATAGGAGAAACCAGCCATTATGATATATTTTAATATGTTCGGTTCCAAATATTTTTATTGTGTAAAAATGATTATTAAAATGATACTTGAGAAATAATTAACCATATAAATCCAAGATAAGCACCTTTTATTTCAACAACAAATGATTCCAACCACGTAGAAAGCTTCAAAGCGAAAAAGTTTTAATAAAATACAGCAAAATATTTATAAATTCCTTAAGATAATTGGTCATGGACTATTTGATAAAGTAAATGTAGCTATATTTAATTTTAAAAAAAATATTTTTTTATGAAACTTAATTAACTTATTCTTTTTAAAGTACATGCGAGCGTCGACGAAAAAAGAGAAATTTGAAGGATATATCCAAATTTAGACATAAATAAGACTATGAATATTAATGAAAAATGAAATTGTTTAAATATGTAGGTCCTCGTTTTGTTTTATCTATCTGTTATGCGCAAATGACATTTCTATTTTCGTATTTCTTTTGATATTCGAAAATAATAGCTAAATATTTTAAAAATACACTTACTATATTTTTACAATTAAATCATATTCAAAAAATAGGGAATTGCGATATTCAAATTGAAATATTTAATTTACAATCTTGCTTACTTCAAATAAAATTCAATGTTTTGATATTAATTTTTTTTGATCAAAAATTATTTAATTTTTTTTCAGAATATCTAGCAATGAATTGTGATATTTAAATTAAAGGACTTATAATTTACTATTTCGCTTACTTTAAATAATTCAATTCTTTGGTTTTGTGTTTCGTTTTATCCGAATATCAATAAATCCTCTTTAAATAAATGTTTTTAAAATATTCTTAGATCAAAAATGAAAAAGAAAAAAAAAGAAAAGAAAAAATATTGATGCTAATAAAACACAGGTGTTAGATATCTTATTCAAACAAAATTTTTAAACTTAACAAATGTTTTTGTAAAGGATAAACTTAATCCAAACTTTTTTATGGTATTAATGATTTAAGCGTTAAATTTAATTTTGCAGTTTCTTATAATCCATTTAAATCATAGTTACACTTTTCTCAAACTTTTAATATCACGCATATCCCACGATAAGTTAGGAGAGAATATTTAAATAGTTTGCATGTTATTTAGAGTATAATACATTTAAAGTTTACAATTCTTATTTTATACGCTACTTATATTTTTAAATATATATACTTATATTTTTATATTATATTAATAATATATATTTTATTTAAAATAATTTTTTGAAAGAAATTCACTTCTTTTTCTTTATTAAAACTTAAGGCACAGGTGCCGTCTAATCCTGGAATCTAAATTTTAAATCTTTTTGGCGATGAAGAAATGCCGCCAAGATGACGTGTTGTGACGTGCGCGATGACGTAAATACTAGGGTTACTAAAATAGGATTTTCCACATAATTCTTACTGGTCTCCGTAACTATGACACTCTTAAAAGTAGGTTGCCATATTGGTATGTAAATCAACGAAAAATATCACTACGCTCAGAATTTGGCATCCTAGATTTTACAGCATCTGTGCCAAATCATTTTCTTTCAATGCCGTTTTACATCATTCATCATTAGAAGCGGCTGATTAGATGACAGCTTCATTTGGTAGAGCGACCAGTGGGTGTGCCACCAGAATCCTGAAAGAGGGTGGCTCTTTAGAATTTAGAAGCAAGTATCAAGAAGAAGCTTTCAGTAAGTCTATTTTTGGTTTTTAAGAAAAATAAAATTCTTTATATTTAGTATCTTTATCAATGTGAAAAAGAAATTTGTTTCCTATAAACACCAAGAAAATTTTAATTTGAATTACAAAAATTTTTTGATAAAATTTAACGTGTACCGTTGAATTATAATAATTTTCTTAAAAATGTTTGATATTATATATATATATATATATATATATATATATATATAATATATATATATATATATATATATATAATTATGCCAGAAAGCGGCATTTATAAAATGATTTAAAATTAAAGTTAGAAGTAAATAATAAATCTAATATATTATAAGCACTTCTAGAGAATTTTTAGTGATATGAAATAAAAAAATATTCGCTGCTTAATTTATTAGCTATTTATGTTTGGAATATGAATTGTGTTTTTAGGATATTATGTTGGAGTAATATTTTGAGCTTTTGAAGCATGATAATGTGTTAATGCAGTTAAAAAGTCCGTAAGCTTTGAATTCATAAAAAAATTATAACTTGATTATAAAATTTTACTTTTTTATTTTTATAGTATGAAATGTGACCTCAAAGATATATTTATAGTGCAGGATCTGTGTTTTTGTTACTTTCTTGCATAACTACGTAACATGTTATAATTAAAAATTTGCATACTCTGTCCATTACAAAAGAATTTCAATTTCGAGTTCAAACTTGACAAACAAATATTTTTATTATGTTAAAAGACTTTGTTATGATAATATTTTGAATATATTTTTAAGAAGAATTTATAAAAGAAAGTTCATTGATTATAACCATGTGGAACCAAATATTCTTTGATTTCAATTATGATTTTCCTTCAATTATATTATTTATTATATCTTTGCAAGATTATTATTAAGAACCTATATTTTTGAATAAGATAGGACTAGAATTACAAATCGAAGATATATTTTACATAGTTAATTTAAACCATGATAATTGTTTTTCAAATATTATGCTGAAAACAAAATCGAAAATATTAATAGTCTATAAATTATTCTAAATAATAAATAAACTGATTGTACAATTTTCAGTTATTTGTACTATCAGCACATCAATGCACAAGTTTCTTAATTTAATTCGTAATTCTTCTGACAAGTTTGTTATTTGCTGCTGTTAAGCGTTGATTATATTTACATATATCAGAATATTTCAAAAATATTTTTGGGTGTAATCTAAATTTCAGTTTAAGTCTAAATGTTGACTTTGCAGACAGTAGCATTATAGTGCATCTTCTGGCTCTCCACTAATATGTTCTACAACATTTTACTTTTATAAATGATGTCAGTTAAAAATAACTGGGAAATGCAATTATTTGTAAAGTGAAGTGAAGTCAGAATTGTTTAAATATTAAGCATTTAGAATTATTTTTAAAATTGAATTCCATGTGTATTTTATTAGTAAACTTATTTGTGATTTTTAGTATTAAGAAAATATTATTTAAGTTTAAATATTATTTCATTTATAACTCTTCAACTGTTACAGATTATTTCATTTTCTCATTTACATATAAATAATTACTATAAATGTAATCATATGATACAAAATCATTTCTAAGTCAATATACCGATTTACAAAATTTGGATATTTACCTGCACTTCTTATTTATGTTAAATGGTGAAAACTATTTGTAATCTGAAATATATTAAAATAATAAAATTTTATTCTAAGCAATAAATATAAGCTCTTTTTCCTCAAGTAAATGATAAAGTCTTATTTTAATGATTCAATCTGAAAGTGTGTATAATGATAAAATGAAAATGATTTATAATTTTATGTATGTTTAATATTTTTTTAATATTTGGCTACTAGAGTAAAATTATTTTAGAAATTTTTACGTTTTAATAACAAAAATATGTAAACTAAAAGTAAATACTCGCGGTTTCTATAAAATAAATTAATATATTACAAATGTTTATTAATTAGAAATAAAACAATATTTTATTTTGCATCAGATTATGCTACTGAAAAGGTACAGTAAAGTTAATCACAGGTAAAATATAAAATAGATTTAACTATTTGAATGCTGGGCAGTTTAGAAACTAAACCTATTAAGCAGTAGATAAATTTCTTGAACTATAATTTACACTTGTTCTAGAATTTTTATCTTCCGAGTAATCTAACCAGGGCAATAGTGGCTTTAAATATAATAAGTATATGACATTCTTCTTTTAATACAGAATTATATTTACAAGAAATTTTATAACTAAGTATTGTAATTTAAGACTCAGGAATCTATTTATATAAATAATAATATGAATAATATTAATAGGAATTTAATTTCGGATAGTAATTTTACTTTCTCCTATTGTTTTATTAAATTATAGGAATTTTAATTGGAAAAAAGAATAAATGTAAAATATATCTTATATTGTTCAATAAGCGCTTGGAATTATTATTGTGTATGCTTATATTAATTGAATTGTAAATGTGTATGATAAATATAAACCATTTGATATGAAGTATAATTTATATGTCACATGATTTTCTAAATATAAAAATGACTTATTTTTAATTTAATATATTTAATTTGGAAATATAAAGTAAAAATACATAAGACATGTAAAGTTAAAATAAAAAGTGAAATAAATATATTGAACAGTATATTACAGAAAATACATTATATTGAAATTATGAAATACAATTAATGTATTTCTGCTCAAGATGAATGTTAATTCACAAACCTTGGTTCATTATTCAGTTTGACTATTCAATCAAGTTAAGTTTAATCGATCGATAATTTTTAAAAAGTATTATTATTTATTAACGATTTTTAATTATTGATAAATTAAGCATATTAATGTATAATGATGTTAACAACAATGACATTTTAATCAAGTTTTGTTTAATTTATCAATTATTACTTATTTTCATTTAACTTATTTTCATTCTTTGTATTTAGGAATATATTTACTTATCGGCTGCGAATCAAGAAAATAAAAAGTTTGCTTTGCAACGATTGTATGATATTTCCAGAATTTAAATATAATAACGTAATTGAATAATCATAAGAATTAAAATTAAATCATTAGATGCTAAAGTATAAACACATACCCAAACAATTTCTTGTAATATTTTTTACGAAAGAAAATGTCATTGTGTTAAAGATGCATCTTTCAGTGAATTTCATTTACTGGCACAAAAATTGTGAATATTTGATTTTATCAACAACTGAGCTTATGCACACTATTTTTGATCAATTATTTCGAATGTATGAAATAAGCGTAAATTGACTAATCGTAGCTAGAGTAAAGAAAATGCTCTTCTCAGAGGCGGCTTCCGTATTCGATCAAAATGTTTAGTGAAGAGAATTAGATGGATTCTTCTTTTCAGAATGTATCTCTTTTAAATTTGGCGTTTGCAATGTTTCCGATTATGTTTCTCACAAAACAATCAAAGGTAAGAGAAAAATTACTTGAAAAAAATACTGGTTGGTAGTTTCAAATGACAAGCACAAGTTTTCATCCATTATACTACCTTTTACAGATTTCACTCACTGCATAAATTTAAATTGAATAAATTAAAATAAAATATCATGCATCATTAATCTATGCAAAAATAAAGATATCTGAAATTTTATAACTTCTAGAAATGGTCCACATTCTTTTTCTAAATATCTTTTAATTACTTATTTTACAATTTTGCATGTGAATAATTTTACATATAAATAATCAAATAAATGTAATTTATATCCAATTAATTTTCAAAATTCATGCATTTGAAAAGAGAAATGGAAATTGAGTCCAAAATGGACAAGTCTTAGATATAATTTTAAAAAAATAAAGACTGCAAATGAAAAATTTAACAGAATCATTTAAAATAAATCATGCTATTATTTTCTGGTGTTTTCTCTGTATAAGACTACCAATTAAATTAAAAATTATTTTAAGTAGATGAAAAGTGTTTTTACGCGCGTATTTGTTTTTACGTATATTTTTACGTATAAAGTGTTTTACATGATGTGATCACTTTATTTCCTGAAAATTTATTTCAATTTATTCCAGATTATTTTTATATAATTTTAATGCATTTATATTTTCTTTCAAAGCACGTATTTAAGAATTTATGGTATTATAAAATATCTTTAACTTAATATAAATGGAAGATTTAATATAACGTTAATATAAATTGTTACTTTTTAAGATGCAAAATTATCTAATGTATTTCAGAAGTTAGATATAAAGTAAAATATTATATCCATTCTTGGAATAAAACAACAATAGTTGTTATATCACACGCTATTGAATTTAACTTTTATGAGAAGAGATGGAAATACAAGAACAGTAAGAATTTTACATAAAAAGGATGAACACAATTAATTTATTTTTTGGAATATCAAAACTATTTAAATTAATTTTCTTACATTTTTGCAGCATTTTAGAACTTTACTGTGCATCTCAACTAATGTTCACTTCCCTATCAGTCATTCTCCTTCCCATTCAATGGCAACTAGGTTCCAGTTGCCACCAAGAGTTTAATAAAATAGTTTTAATACACACCCTCTCTGTCTTTCTCGTCCATTCTAAGGAACTTGCCAGGAAATCAAGAGCTGATATTTAATATATTTGCTCGCAAAAGATGAAAAAAGTTGGTAAAAGTCGAAAAATCGGTGAAAAGTAATCTTTTTCATCACAAGATTTCAAGAAATATATTTTTGGTAAACATTGTGCTTAACGAAAGCTGTTTTTTTAAGAGAGCCGCTCAGTCTGCGTACTCTAATATTGAACTTATTCACTTCTTTGATATACGCTCAAGAGTAAATAGCATGTTCAAGCCTGAAACATGATATTAGTTTGGTTTGTTAGATTTAACTAATGAAAAACATCATTAGAGACACTTAAATCCTTATTGCAAAGTCTAGCTTGGACATGTATTTTCAAGTTTTCTAACGTCTTTACTGACAGGCTGCGTACAAGTCGTGACTACATTTACTCCCAGAATATTGACTATTATGTATTTTTAAAAATACTCTCGTTAAATTTTGTTTAACTAGACTATATTTCATGTTATTGTACTGTTCGTGTAAAATATATAGAATATGAAGTAATTTTTACAACAAAATTATTATTCTCTATCACGGCTTTTACTCATATTTTATAAAAATCTAAGCTGGTAAATCTTTTACAAATTGAAGAGATGCAATAGATGGATAAGTAATTCGAGTTGGATTTTGCTTTTCTTGAAACAAAGAATAACTAAATCTTCATGGTTGATGATTGTAGATACCTTATGTGGTTTAACGAAGTTTTATATGTATTTTTTCTTTCAAATGATTTTAAAGTGATCTTGGTCCATGTTCCAAATGTAATACAATTGTAGCATGACATCATTTATAAGCTGAGTACCATTACACTTATTTTTTCTTGGTATTCCGAATGGACGGGGGAATTCAACTAAAATCATAATGTTGCACATTTTTGGTTTGTTGCTTCATTTACAGCTTTGTTTTTTATGGATGCTTCTTTATACATTTCACTTCATCCAGATTCTGCAACTGAAACGTAAACAAACGTGTGTATATTCCGCCATATGATGAGGATAGAAGATAACTGCTGCAGAAATTACAGATGGATAAGGAACATTACTCTTTACCTAGAGATATTCACATAATATCTTTGGGCTGATAAAAATCCGTATGATGTTACAACAATGTATTTACAGTAAAAATATAACTACATGAAATGGATGTGTCAAAATATTTGTTCTTGTTCAGATACTTTTCGAAGAAGTCGCGTTGTTGCGTGTTGTCTAGCGGAGTTGAATGCTCAGAGAAACATTACGCAAAAACGGCGTTTCTATGGCGACGGAACCAAAATCCGTCTTTTTAACGAATTCCACCGTTGGTATGGCAGCAAAAACAAAAACAATGGTCTTTTTACGAATTATATAACAAAAAATACACTTATACATGTATAACAAAATCTAACAAAAAATACAGAATTGCCACAAGGAGTGCATTTAGGATAAAATAGTCAGGAGTACCACGCTTTGCGCGTTTATCGCCCATTTGGCGAGAAAGGGGTACCCAAACCACAGATTAACCAGCTTTTTTTATGTGTCAATGTAGTATTAAAAAAATATTGTACTGTAGGTTTTTTACACATATGTACTAAGTTTGAGTTTATTTATTTATGAAAGGTGTATTTTTTCATTTAATGAATAGAATTATGAACTATCATACTCTGAAATTCTTATATAAAATGATTCTAATTGAAATACGAGCCCATAATACTTCAGTATTTCGTTGTTCGAGACTCCATGATTGCTATGGAAAACACATCGGTTCAGAATAAATATATGGCACTCTATGTTGGATTTAACCGACTTGTAATCATTAGCAACTAAGACAACTGCTGTGAAATACACATCCACTTCATGGATTATGTGAGCATGCAACGAGCGCTTAGTCAAGAAATGTGGAATTTTTATCAAGACAAAAAGTGCCTGAGGGGAAATTTATATGATGCCTGCGGCAGGGCATATCAACAGTGTCACCATGACATCATTATTGATACTTCTGCTTACGGTACTATGGTAATCCTCTACATGTGTTTGGTAACATGTTAAAAAAGAACACGGCCAGGTTTGATTTTCGAAACCATCATATTGCCCTATCCCTTAAAAAGATGGTGTACATTGCCTCTAGGGAAATTTCTCATTATCTTTTAATTGAATTTACGGAATTTTGCAAAATGATCGGTACATTTTTATGATCTCAAAGCCCATAACTCTGGCACTTTCTCCAGCTTTAGAAAATATTACATTTCAGCTAGGTAACATTCTATTACATATTGCTGATTTTGCGCAGCCCTTTCTTGTGAACGAACATTTGTGATTATTGCTAGGTCTGGTTTTAAATGTCTGGTCAATGATTAAAAAAATGGTTACATAACCTACTCTAAGGCGTGAGTTTTTTAAATTGTGGCATGAGGCCAATGGTGAAAAAATAGCCATACAGTTACAATTTGATCCAGTATATATTTGTCTGAATATCCTGACATAAAAGTGCTGTTATTTCACCAAAGTTGGTTAGGTGCTTGTTCTTAATATTGATTTATGAAGATCTATAGTTTAAAAAGCTTTTGAAAATTTATTATTTGATATTTCTATAAGAATGTATTTGTCAGATTGTTGTAGTTTCGTTATATGCATTTAATTCCTGTATTTTATTGAGCATTATCTTCGAAAATAGTGTAATTTAGATGAAAAATTCCTTATATTTATGGTGTTTAAGGCGTATATCAAACTTCTTTTTTCTTGTATACAGAGCAGCTAAAACAGATAACAAAATTTCATGCTTATATTTTTTTTAATGTATGTTAGTTGAGGCATAAAAAATTTATTTATATAATTGAGAAAATTTTTATGTAACTGAACTCAAAATTAAAAAATATATGTATAAAATAAAAATTGTATAAATATTGATTAGATATTTAAACTAAATATATAATATTATTGAAATTGACAATCATTCAATCAATTTGACAGTACTTCTCTTAATGTGTTATGATTTTTGCTTATAAATATAATTTATATTATAGATAAATGCATTTAAAAGCTTAAGGTTTAGAAAAAGATTATGCAATTAGAATATATGTGAACATGTTAGCATTTCCTTTGTTAAATTTTTGAATACATCCCTTAAATGAGTAACAAAATTTTGAACGAACAAGATTCGGGCGTTAAATTGATTGTAACAAAATTGATTCTCTCTCTATGCGAGCGTGACCCCTAGCGAATTATATCTTAAAAGTTATTGGGATTAATTTATTGTTATTCAAAATCGAGTTGCCTCTGTATTCAAGTAACGATCCCCTAATGTCTTACAGTGTGAGAAATTCTTGCCGTTTAATTTACAGAACTCCTAATTTTTTATACAAATTAGAATTTATTGGTTTCAACACATTTAAATTTTAAAAGGATTTTAATTTTAGAGTAAACAAAAAAAAAAAGAAATTGTTATAGTCAAATCAACAACTACATAAAAATAAAAAAATCATTTATGACAGTAAGTGATAAATGTGTCAATTATGAGTTTTGTTATATTTTACTATAAATATATATGGAAATTATGCTTTTGTTTATTATCCTTTTCAAACTAAATGTTGAAAATATTTGTTTGAGGAATCTTGAATTATTTCAAAACATATACATTTTTTGCCAAGTTACTAATTAAAGAACAATAAACCAATAAATAAACAAACATTACATTGATTGCTGTTTTTTCTCTGTTAATAAAATCACAATAAGAAATCTAAAGATTATGCGTATAAAGTATTATGAGTGATCATTAAGTTCTAATTAAAAAGAAATTTCGAAATAAATTAAAAGAAATTCTTTTGTATTAAAAAAAATTAACAATTTTCAATAAATTTCCCAAGAAGCTTCTCAGATTAGAACAAAAAAAAACAAAAAAAACAGGCTTTTTTATATATACGAGTGTTACTCTGAAAATTTTGAGATACGCCTAGACGAGAATTTACAAAATAAAAATAATGGTTTAATTTTAAAATACAGAGTATTTTAACACAGAAGGCGATATTTTACTGACTTACTTCAATTTGTTTAGTATAGAATAAATTTTAAACAGAAGAGAAAATGGAGTTGACGCGAGAACATTTTCTTGATATCATTTTCTACGATTTTAAAGCAGGATTAATTCAAGAAGAATGCGTTCAATGGTTGCCTTTAGCATTTGGTGATGAATCTCTAGCTCGTACTACTGCATTCAGATGGTTTACAGAATATAGAAGAGGTCGCAATTTTCTTCAGGATGAAGAACACACAGGAAGGTCACCGTCGGCAGTAATCCCGGATAATGTGTCTGCCATACGAAATATGTTAATGGATGATAATCGCTGTACCTATCAAATGTTACAGAAGGAATTTAACATTGGATCTGCAGTCATACATAAATTCATTCATGAAGAATTACTTATAAAAAAAGTAGTTTGCCGTTACGTTCCCTATAATCTAACTAAGCAGCAAAAAGAGGAGCGTGTCAGAATCAGTAAAGAAACTCTTAACTTGCTAAATGATTGTGGCCACGGCTTCATTTCTAAATTTGTAACAGGTGATGAAACGTAAATACCGTTTTTTGACGTTCCAACACGTCAAGAAAGCAAATTATGGGTCTTTGAAGATGATCTCACGCCAACAATGGTGAAAATGAACGCGCACTGAAAAAAGTGATGTATTCCGTTTTCCTCAGAAGTACGGGATTGATCAAAGCCATGAAGTTGAAAGGACAGAAGACAGTAATTACAAACTGTGTACCTTGAATTTCTCCCAGAAATTCTACAAAAACTGAATGTTAGGGGACTAATGCTTCACAATGACAATATATCTTCACATACAGCCGGATTAACAATTGACTTTCTTAAACAAAAAAAAAGAAAAATACTAATAATAAAGTGATCGAACATCCGCCGTATTCACCTGATCTAGCTATGTGCGACTTTTGATTATTCTTTAATCTAAAAAAGAACTTGCGTGGAAGTCGTTTTCATTCAGAAGAAGAGATTGATGTGGCTATAAATGCATTTTTTCATCTATTCCAAGAAATGAATGGCTTGAGGCATTTAATCTGTGGAAAATTCATCTACAAGAGTGCATTGATGCTGGAGGAGACCACCCCTAATATTTTGTAAGTATAACTTTAAAACCTAGTTGTATCTCAAAAGGTTCAAAGTGACCCTCGTATAATAAAAAATAACTATTATTTGTAACTGATATTTATATACTTTAATCTGTGGTAAATTTTGTAGTTTATTTAGTTATTTAAAAAAATATATTAAGTTAGTATTAAATAAAATATACATTTTTCCCAAGTATTTCTAAAACTAATTAAAGACAATCAATTTCTTTCCACTTTTGAGAAATATTTAAGTAATAATAAGTTTTATGAATGGTTTCAAGAATTTGTTCATGATGTTCTAAATTGGTAAGAAAATATTTTATTCTAAGCAGAGTTAATATTCTTAACAAATGTGTTTCATTGAAATATTTATAGAATGAAATACAATATTTTGTAAAATATAATTAAAAAAAAATAAAATATTATGTCAAATGCATATAAAAATGCTTTATATATAATTCATATAAGTTTGACAATTTTAATGAATGTTGTCTTATAAATTATGTGAAATGGAATTCTTGTCTTTATACATTCATAGAAATTAGAAAGAAATTCCGAAAATTAAAGTATTTATAAGGATTTACTTTTGTTTGCATTCAAGCATGCATAATTGTAGTTTTTAATAACTATATATAAGCAACTGCAGATCTTTTAAAAATAAAATAATATGGTTCTAAAATAGTATTTATGTATTGTCACAAAACTCTCTCTTAATTCTGCTTTTATAGCAAATTTATATGTGTTGAATATTATCAATGTAAGGAAAAACACTCAAATTATTTAGGTAAATATTTATCACTTTAAATTCCAATTTAATTAAATCTCTGCAACTGAATTTTAATATTTATTAATATTCAGTATTATATTCAAAACAGTTAAATATATAAAAAAATGTTTGCCATTCTGAATGTGCAAATTAATTTATTTAACTGAATATTTTTATGTGGAGATACCAATTTCCTTTTTATATTAAATTAATTTTTGAAGAACTCGACTTTAATAGCGTTATTTGCTTACGTCACAAATTACACCTAACTAGTCTGATGCAGTTGTGGAAGTTTTTGAGAATGCAATGTATAAAAGCATTCCATCGATTCCAAAATAAGATGGATGACTCATCATTCTTTGAAAGTCAAAGATGACTGAATACAAAAATAAAAATGCAATTTTAGTTTTGGAGCTCTGTGAAGAATGGGACATGAAAGAATTCTTTCGCATGCAGAAAGTAAGAAGGGAAATTGACAGACAGTTGAAGGCGAGGGAAATTCTTAGGGATATTCTCTATGCCTGGCGCACAGAGTTGAAAAGGAAACTAAGTGATTTAGAAAGATCATTTCTCCATTTGCACATACATTTGAAAGCATCATATGTCTTGGAAGAGTTTTGACGAAGAATTCTTCTTACAATATATTTTCTCACCATAAAAATATCACTAAAACTTAAATATACATTTATTTTGATTGAAATAAAAATAGATGTTTTACAATTACTATGATGAGTTTGGTTAAAATCTAGTACATTTATAACATAATTGTGATGAAATTTCTTAAAACATTTTTAAAAACAAATGATTTAGGAAATGATTTTAATATAATTCTTTTAATTAAACTTAATGAATAGAATTTTACATTAATTTATGAAGCAGCCTTTTTCATTTCAAATAAAAAATTGTAAGTATAAATATGTGTATTAATTAAATTACTAAAGTTCATTATTAAATGAAAAACAGGAAATACTTATATAAGTACAAAAACAGTTTCATGATGATAAATAAGTGGGAGAGGTAAACCCATTATTTTCGTTATATCACTTTAACTTTTGATAAAATTTGATGGATTACATGTATTATTTATATTTATATTTAAAGAGTTATTATTTATGCACATTTGATAATTTGTATGAGTGATCACATTATTTATACATGCGAAAAAAAATTCTAGCAAAGTGTTTACAATAGCCTAATATTTAAATCTTGTATTTGAAAATGTCCTGTATAACAACGTTGACAACTCATTCTGTATTGTTAAAAATTGTCACTGTGGAATTTTAGGTCAGCATTAATTTTTCAATTTTCTTGTTTATACTTCCTAATTTTTTATACATTATAACTAAATAATTTATAAAATAAATCATTTTATTGCCCTGTATAGCTACAAGTTTAAACTTCAAGCAATTTGATGAAGTATTTTTTTACGATTACAGAAAATTAAATTTGTAATCGTAAAAAAATACTTGCAATAGTATATATATAATCAAACGGAAACGATTTGGCAATTTATTATATTTTAATATTTTTCGTCGTATCAATTTAAAAGATTATCTAAACACAAACACCAATATTTTTATTTAGTTATATATAAAAAGCGAATTGTGTTATTATTTTATAATAAAATGAAATTCAAGTATTAAAAAATGACTGTTATTTAATATAAGTTTTAAGCAAATTTCTTTACAACATACTGTTTCATAAAGTAATTAAAATTAAGTTTATTATTCTAACTTTGAGGATAACTCTAAATTATTAATAATTTTAAGTCATATGATAATTTGTATGTTGCAATAAAAAGAGATAACGTGCAAATTGTAAAAATGATATTAATAAAAAGAAAGTAAACTAATCTGCGGCGATAGTTTAATAAACAAATATTTTATAAATATCAAAATTTTTTTTTTCATTTAATTTTGGATGGGGGTAAAACTCAATACTTTCATTAATCAAATAAATAAAATCAGGCGTCCAAAATTACACTGTTCCTCGAAATTTATTTCTTCTTACTGAAAGCATATGAGCGAAACATGAGAGGATTTGAGAATAATTTATTTCCTCGATTTGTTTCGTGAAACGGAGGCATTAATATTATTAAAAAAACAGAGTATCTATTATTTCTTACGGTATATTTTCCTGCGACTTGCCATATTTCTGAAAAAGTTTCATTACTCACAAGAAGTTAACTATACCTTTCGCAAAAAGAATTTCATGCTGCTTTTACTGTGAAATCCACAACATAGCAATTGAGCATCGGAAGATTAATATATTAGTTTTGCTTCATTAATTATCTGCTAGAAATTACGCAAAAGAAAAGATTAGTTTCTTTCCTTTTTCCACCTGATATTTGGTGTGAATATATATATATATATATATATATATATATATATATATATATATATATATATATATATATATATATATATATATATATATATATATATATATATATATATATATATATATATATATATATATATATATATATATACATATATATATATATATATACATATATATATATATATATGTGTATATATATATATATGTATATATATATATATATATATATGTATATATATATATATATATATATATATATATATATATATATATATATATATATATATATATATATATATATATATATATATATATATATATATATATATATATATATATATATATATATATATATATATATATATATATATATATATATATGCATATACATGCATGTGCATGTGGATGGTTGATAGGAAATAAAATATGTGCTGCACATATACATATTTAGAAAAATTTAAATTTAATTTGAAACATATTAATTTTTAACAATAATAAAAATTTTAGATGTGAAAATTAGCATTGTTGTCTGTTGGATTTACTTTCTAATAATAAACCTCTTTGCAATTGTGCATATTAAATTAAGCATACCATAATTTTGGATTTCCTAGGAGGGCTCAACATAATGTGAAACATGTTTTGTAATCAAAAATTAAGTTTAAAACTTTTTAAGTGAAGTCTTTACCGTGGTTTTTTTTGTGGAGAAGTTAGTAGTTATTTTCTAGAATTTTATTTAAGTGTGTAATTCAATTAAATGTCAGATGTTTCTTTCTCATGATATAACCTCAGAACTAATTCTTTTTATTAGTATTGGAGCCTAGTGAAAATAACCATTTTAAGAAAATATATACCAGACGGAAATTCATTAATATTGTAACATAACTCACATCACAGTATCAAAAATTCTCAATTAACCACATTATGCTTGTAACCACGGAGTGGGGTTGTAGTAATAAGAAAAATTATTCACATAGCAAATTTTGTATCAGTTACATTTTATAGGAAACTGTATCAATCATTTTCATCAAACATTTTGAAAAATCAGTTAAAAGGAGGATGTTTTGAATACATTCCTGTATAGATTAAAAAACATAAACATATTTGTTAGACACTTAAAAATAACTTTGTAAATGTTGGCTAAATAGACTACAACAATTAGTTTTTAAAGAGTCCAGGGAAAAAAAACTAGCATCTAATTCAAGTTCCGAATAAAGAGCCTAAGGCCAAATTGTAAGCCGCTAGCCTGTCACATAGCCTCACTCTTATTTATAGATAAAAGAAAGAAATAATAAAATAAAAATAGTAAGCCAACCGAAGGATTATATATATATACATATATATATATTTATTTATATATATATATATATATATAAATATATATATATATATATATATATATATATATATATATATATATATATATATATATATATATATATATATATATATATATATATATATATATATATATATATATATATATATATATATATATATATATATATATATATATATATATACACACACACAAACTAAGAAGGCTAATAGTGGAGCCATCCACACAAGCAATAATTACCTAGAAAATAGGGTAGCATTCCACTGTGGAAGGGATAAAGGAGGAATTCCCACCTGAACTTAGAACAGTGTTGGGTAAGCTAAAGAATAATACCAAAAGTTTTATAATCATATTTAACGTTTAGTTTATAGTGAAAGCCTCACAGCAAATGCTCAATATGCCGATTACATGTGTAGTTGCACAACTGACACCTGTGAATGAATGACTGGCACATCTCTCCAAGATTTCTGGTTTGTGTTAATTTTGTTATGCTGCACGAGATTTTCAGCTGAGTCTACCGGCGTCTCATACACTAAAGATTTCATGTACCTCCAGAAAAAAGTCTAGTGTGCTTAAGTCCGGTGAGCGAAGAGGCTGAACTTCAGGTCCGCTACTTCAAAAAGTTATGAACCGTGATGGGAAAATGTGCTCAGGCTTCATCGTGCATAAGCCACATATATCTCTGAATTGGAAGTGGAAGAGATTGTAATAAATTAGGAAGCACTTGCTCCAAGAGAGTACGGTATGCTACCCCAGTTTGGCATGATGTAAAAGCCTACCACTTGTTCACCAATGATACTGGACAAGATTTCACGGAAAATTTCTACTGGTGTCTACAAGTAGTGTACTGTTGCAATTGTTGTCAGACCAAACTTGTTGATGGCGCTTGTCTAAAATGAATTCTCTTCTGAATGTTGCTTCCTCACTATAAATAATACTAATGCAGGAAATCGTAAATTACTATTCTTCATCCCTAGAATCAGCTGCACATTGTCTGCCAGGCAGGAATAACATCTGTTTGCAAAGATTGCACTTTTTGCACATTGCGATATACGTGTACCACCATAGCATTCATGAAAATTTTTGGACAATAATACTTGAAATGATGATGAAGCTCCTTTTCTAAAGGATAACGTCTGGTCTGATTGGAAATTTTCGATAACCAATATGACTGTAGAAATTTGCAGTCGGTAAATTCATGATATATACTTGTCGCCTTTCTACATTCTTAATCTCTGCCTCTCAGAACGTAATGTGACCCAATGTTCTTATTTAATTAGTGCTATCACCCTCCTAATTTGTAAAAACAATTCAGAATCACCCTGCATACAGGAACGTCAACACTGAAATTTTTTTAATTTAATTGTGTTTTATAGAATGTCTTTGATGTGTCTTGTAATAACAAAACGTTTTTGTCTCACGAAATAATACTACAACATGTCATGTGTAATTTTTTACTAACTTTTACTTTGTTACTGTATATGTTAACATTTAGAAATTTCCTATGCAGTTCTCTTAAGCTCACATTTTATTAGTTATATAATAAAATATTGATTTCGAAAAAAAATTTGGTTAAGTGCTTATTATTTATTTTAGTTGTAAGGTAAATCTTTATAAAACTTAAAACAACATCAACTAATAAGCACTGTAAATTTTAAATTAGCTTTTTGATATATTTAAGCAACAATCCAATATTTTATGTAATAAAATTATTAATAAATATAATTTTAAACTTTTAAAATTCCTAAGTTGGAAAAAGCTGTAATTTTTATATATTGATTGAGGAAAAAGAATTTTTTCATAATCATAACAATCAGATAAATTTAAAAAAAAAAGAATATTTTTTTATGTCTAAGGTAATTTAATAAAAATACTTTTTAATTAACTAATCACTTTACTAAATTTTCATGGAACTTCATTGACCACGATGAACATAGATAGATTTAAATATTTTTTCTGTTAAAATTGTGTCTGTGTGTGCCTAAGCAATTATAAGTTTTTAAAAGAAATTATATACATTTGGTAAGAAAATTTACACTTGATGAATGTCAAAAGTCACAATAAAAACCATTTCTTTAAAAAGAAAACTCTTCATAAATGTTAAAATCTCAGATTCATCTTTCATAATAATGATTGTGCGTCATTTTATGCATATAACATATTTTTAAGTTATTGTGTAATTACCAAACTGAGCTTGTAACTTTAAATGGTCCCAGTTTAAAAGCATAGAAAATAAAACGAAAGTAAGTTTTCGTAATTTACTTTTATTGAATTGGCACAGCTGTAACGTTGCCGTAAATTCATTTGTGAAGAGTTGAGACAGTAAAACAGATACTTAACATTCTTTAAAAATATATTGAAATAAAAATTTATTCTCTGAAAGTTTTGAAGTTGCAATAACTGCCTTGTAATTTTGCGCTCTTTCTGAGTTCCTGTGAAAACCGTAATTCACGTTCCTTAATTTTTTTATGTATTAAACACCTTATTTAAAGTATAATTCCATTGTTGAAGATTGGTCGTACCAAATTAGTAATTTTTAATATTTAAAATACCGGAAGGAGACATTATATATACATATATATATATATATATATATATATATATATATATATATATATATATATATATATATATATATATATATATATATATATATATATATATATATATATATATATATATATATATATATATATATATATATATATATATATATATATATATATATATATATATATATATATATATATATATATATATATATATATATATATTATCTCCTTCAGGTATTTTAAATATTAAAAATTACTATATTATACTATTAAATTATTACTATTAAATTATATATATATATTTAATAGTAATTGTTATTACTTTTAAATTGTATTACATTTCACTAATATTTTATTTTTTTCAAATTTCAGTCTTTGCAATAAATATAGTATATTTTTCTTTAACAATTTTTGAGTAAGTAATTTAGTTCAGCGCATATTCAAATTTTCAATAATGCAATGATAATCTCATTATCATAAAATATTTGAAGAAGGAAAAAAATATCATATACTAATTTCATACACGGAATAAATGATGTCTGTAAATTTTAATCTGACACCATATCCTACTGATTTAATTAATGTTTCATAGTACACACAAATTACTATTTTATATAATACTTATCTTTATTTTGATGATAATAGTCAAAACAAAATTTATATTGGCAAACATCTTGCGCAATGATTTTGTTAGTTGTTTATAGTACATGCAAGAAATATGTATTGGATTTTGGTGATAATTTTGTGATAAATTTTGATGGAATTTTTTTTATATGAAATATATTCTTTTAAAAAAATGTTAGGTAAAATGTTTTGGTATTTAAATAAGTTAATTTGTTTGATGAAATTTCTTTCGAATATATGAATGAAAATTTATGTATAACTTTATTTTCTATATTTCCTTCAGTTCAATTATTATTATGAATTCTTATAGCTTTACATAGTTTTATCAAATTTTATGCTTTACTCCAGTAATTGTAAAATATACGATTAATTATGTTTTGCTCTATTTATATGATTGGCGTTGAATTTTTTATTTACATTGAATTTTATCTCACTAAAAACAGTTAAATTTTACTTTCAGTTAAGCATATAATGGTTGAGCTTTTAAACTTTTTGATTGAATATTTTATATAATTACACAACTTTTCTTGTTGGAAATCATTCATGAAATATGTTCAACAATAAAAGAATATAAATTTTTAGTATTTTAAAATATTTAAAGTATTTTTCTGTCCATTCAATGGTAACCAGAAAATCACTGTCAGTATATCAGAATATATTTTTGTTTTAAAAAAGTCTAAATAGTTTTATAGATTTGCTGATTATTACATTTTGAATAAATCATTAATATTAACAGACGAAGATTACATAGCTATTGACAGGAAATAAAGTGCATTCAATAGAAAGGAAACGAAAATATAAATCTGCTACTAGTGATAAGTTGAAACAAATTCTTGCTGTAAATGTGTTATTGCAATAATTTTGTTATTATTGGTGAATAGTTTCTAAATTTTCTATGAAAACTTGCTTTGTGAAGTTAAGATAAATTCTGCAAATGTTTTTGATAGAAATCAGTTTTTTTCCTAAATGGCTTGAAAGTAATTTAAAAGCATTCAACATAAGTTCTGCTGCTGGTCACGATGACTGAGTACTACTTGATAACAAAATAAAAATAAACTGTTTTTCATAATAATTATATTCTTGAAATTATATTCTTAAGATAACTCTACTTTAGCAGTATCATTTTCTGGTGTCCATATATTTCACGAAGGTTTAATTTCTTTTTTATCCTGACCGTTACTCTTATTTTTGATAATAATTCAAAATAACAAAGTCTCTTTTGTCAAAAATCTTCTACTATGCTTTTTAACTGGATATATTACTCAATTTTTAAACTTTACTTTATTTTAATTAATTTGTATTGCTAAGTAGCATCTTAATGTTTATAAACATGACCCAGTGTTAACATGAGAAATTCCTTTCAATTTCCCCCTCTTTTTACTTTTCTATGTAATTGTAATAAGGATTTAGTGTTTTAAATTTTTGTAAGTAAATTTTCCATTTATTTAATGATAAGTTTCCAAAATAATGTCTCAGAATATTATGCAGATATTTTTTTGTATAAAATATCAAAATAATTATAGCGCCTATAGTATGTTTTATAATACCTATATAAACACTCGTATCATGTTATTAAGTAATAAACTTTATTTTTCTTTTTAAAAACTATAATGAATTTATTTTTACTTAACAACCGTTAATTATTTTGAGAGGGATATTTGGATATACATTGAAGATTATGTTCATCATAATGACAAGAGAAATTAATAAAACGCTGAATAAGACTTAAAGATGGTACACACACACACGTAATTAAGAAACAGTATTTTATACCTATAAAAATGTATCAAAGATACTATTTTCATATATTTACGCTGATTACAGCATATAAAATATTCTGAAAAATATCTATGAATTTACTTTTTAATAAATCGTTTATGATTTTATAAAAAAAAAAAAAAAGAATTTACTTCAGATACATTTATCTAAAGTTATTTATAACATTGTAACATTCGGATATGAGTTGAACACAGGTGAACAATATTAAATGCGAATGTATAAATTATTTTACTTATTATTAGTTTAAACCATTTATTGAGCATTTTAAGCATTATATTTCTTTATCAGAGGTATAATTATTTATAATTTCATATTGTCTCAGTGTATTATATTCATAACTATTTTACATAAAATAGCATCTATTTGTGCTTAATATATCAACCAAGACTAATTTTTAGTTTTTGGAGTTACAATCATTACGTATTTTTTATTTTTTTATATAATTTTTAATTTCCTAATCATAAAATGTTCTTTACATTGTGTTATGTAAGATTATTACAAATTTATACAAATATGCTTTACTAACAAATGTGTAATTATAGTGGTAAATTATATTTATTGTACTTTATTTCAAAGCATTAAATATACTATGCAAGTTTTATGTAAATTAATTAAAACATCTCTAATTTAGTTTTAGAAAAATAACAAAAAATGCGCTAATTATTTTAAAAGAATTTTTTGAAAACTGTAACTATATGTTTATGATTGTTTTTAATTAATATTTACCTCTTATAATGTGTCAAGAGAAGTCTTTCTTTCCCTGGTACTAAATATTTTACATGAATGAAATATGGTAAGATTTAATTAATTTCAAAAAATAAAAACAAGCTATGGCTCTTTCTAATTACTGAAAATATATTTTGGAATTGAAATGAATTCTCATTTTTTAAGCAAAATAAAATAAATTAATTAGATTCATTTTCCTATTTAAATGCTAGTTTTTAACTAATAAATAATTTTCAGTATAATTCAATATAACAAGAACTGTACTTAATAAAATTCAGACACATTGTTATGTAATTTTTTTCATTCGTTACCCATTTTTTTTGATGAAAAATAATATATCCTCATTTACTTTAATTTAAAAAAGGAAATTTAAACAAAACACATTTGATTTCACTAAGATTCAAATAACCTTATCTATATCAAATAAGGAAAATTTAAATTTCAACGTAGTATTAGATATTTGTATAGGTGCTATATTAAATATTATTCGATCAAAACACGAAAATTCAGCTTGATATACTAAACTGTTATAAAATACAATGAAATAAATATATTTTATGAGATATAAATTGAAAAACGAAGAAACATTTTTTCTCTTCTACCCTACCATTTCTTAGAACTGAATGCACAAAATTCCTTTACCACTGAAGATTTGCAAATTTAATTTTTCTCAACACTTTTGCATCCATTAATATTTAGTAATGCTAAGCAAAACAATTAGAGCATTCTAAATTATAAGAAAAATCGTTTTAAACTTCGTAATGTCTCTTGTGTAAAATTCGTTTCACACAAGAGACAAGTCATTATTGAGTTCTTTATTCACACTTCATATAAATTCAAACATTAAACCTTAAATTTTATAAATAAATAGAAGTCTATGTTAATCATGCATTAATTTTACAAGTAAAGTATTTCAAACAGTATAATTTTATATTATTTTTCTTAAAGGTTATGAATGGTAAAAAATATTTTAAAATTAAAAATTGTCTAATTTTACAAAAAAAAGCAAAAATTTTAATAAAACTTCTTTAGTATAGCTAGGCACATATAATAAATGCATTAAAGCACAGTTATAAATTTAAATATGATATTCTTCTTATTAACATTTTTATTTTGTATAATTTTATTCTTGTTATAATAACAATATTATATAACTTATTATATTCTTGTTAACACTCTTGTTACATTCAATCTGTAATGTGAATAAGCTCAGAAACAGGAACTTTCTATTTTATGCCATTATGTTTAACAAGGAAAAGATTATACACATAGATTTCGAGTAACATTAGACGTCTAATAGTGCCTAATTATTTTGAAACATAACGGTATTGATTTATTTGAATGCATTGTTTCAAGAGATCTCTGATACACTTTTTCACTTCAAATAAAAATATTTGAGCTTTGAAAATAATTATTAATTTACATTCTTTATACCAAGGTAAATATGTGCTATTTTGTTATAAATGCATCCACTTATTATTGAGTTGTTAATTATTCATCTGTAAACGATACTAAAGGAAAATATATAAAATGGCTTATAAATTATGAATATTAGTGAAAAAATATTAAATTGTTTCCATCATTTTCTAAAATAACTTCATATACAGTGGGACTACAACATGCCTTAAGCAAATTGAAAATAGGAGTTTTTAAATAAAAAGAAATAAATGGAGAACACAGCTGATAAAGAACACAGGAAATTTACCAACAAAAATATGGCGAGGAATTCACTTACTTTATTTTTAAAACAGTATTAAATATTGATTAATATCTTTACTTATAGTATCACGCTTCTTTTTAATTAAACCATTTTTTAAAAATAAAAATACATTAAAAATTTTTTTGCTTAGATTAGTAGGTACACTATACTGTTATACGTAGGTTGTTTCAAAATATTTTTAGGGACATGGACTTACAATTGTTGTGTGCTGAATCTTAATTTGTAAAATATAATCATTTAGTTTCATAATCTCTGTATTTCTAAATGAGTTTATATATACATACACACACACGCACACACACATATAAATAATACACACACACATATATCATAGAAATCTATCATTCATATAGCTGTTCATATTTTCTTGAAAGCAACAAAGGAGAATTATGCTACTCAAATAATAGCTAATATTTAAGATTACTTTTTCCCCGAAATGAAATGGGAATCTTTTTTATCTTTTTGTATATCTCCTAGTTACACTTCTTCAATTTGTCTGATGCTTATACAAAAGTATATTTGATTAGCTGTTTTATTCAAACTATTCCCATTTTACAAATGTTTTGAAATCCTCATTTGTTTTAGTAATAAAATGAATTAATAATATTTGGTATACAACAAAATATTACTAATGTCCAAAATTATGTTTTTGTTATGAAGTTTGTTAATTATACTTTACAAATGACATAAATATTATAATTAGTTTTTATGTATCAATAAAATTTGAAGTTTAGAATAGTTCTAGGTGTCATTTAATGAATAAGTTTCCCAAACAATTACTATTTTTTAATTACTTTTTTAATTTATGTTCTTAATACATATATATTTTACTATATAAATAAATTGTATCCGAAATTAAAAGAAACTATATGTATTTCTGTGTTGGTGGATTTTCTCTTGTTACCAGCGATTTCACTTTAGAAACATTTGAAACAGTACGTACCTTTTAAGGATATTCTTTTAGAGTCTTCTTTCTATGTAGAAATAATGATTGACAGTTTTTACGTGTCCGATTAATAATGCTGCTTATTTTGCACTTAGAAATTTTAATACCATGAATTTCACAAAGTTTTGGAATTCTGGAATAAGAACGTTTATCTTCGATAAGCGCAAAAATATATTCTTCAGTTCACAGCATGTTTATATGTGACATTTTGAAAGAAGAATAAATTTAAAAGTAGCAGACGATATTTTTCATTTCAAATAATATAAGCTGTTGCCAAAAATATTTATTCTAAAACATTTACATTTTGTAAATTCGTTATCAAAATCGTTCTAAAAATGTGTTAATACCCTCTGTATTTATCCTATATTTATGTTTCTTTAAAGAAAAAGATATCTTAAATATGCAAAACTCTCTTTTTAATTTATATAAGAAGCTTTTTAAAATAATAGGATTTCTTGAAACATATTTTTATTTTTTAAATATTCTTTATTTATAGCGTCTAAGTTTCAATTAAATTTGTTTGATCAGAATGGATTTTAATTTTCTATAGTCAAAAGTTATTATTTCTAACAAATATTATTTTACAGTAATTAGAAACATTACAAATATTATTTTACAGCATTTAGGAAAAACGTACCGTTTATAAAAATCGATTTTTGGAAGCTCCATCAATACAATTCTTCTGCAATTTGTTAACCGATATAAATAGAAAAAAATTATCATAAAAATAAAAAATAAAAACTTCAATGTGTAGGAAATCGGAATCCTTAATTACATGAATTTGAATGATTAAACTCTATATAATTATAAATTATACATCAAGAAAACATTTTATTCTTTCATTGTTTAATGCTAATTGTTTTATTATTTACATGAATATAGTTAAAAATGTTTGATGCAAAATTTTTTTTTTATGTTTAACATACGTTTACTATTGAAAGAACGTAAAAATTAATTGATTTTGAAGCTAAACATGGTTATTTTTATTTATATCAAAATATTTAGAAATATTCAAAAAATATATATATTTTTAAAACTTAGATTTTGAAAAAGTATAGCCCATTATAGGTAGCCTGTCATTTTACTTACAGACAATGTTTCCTGTAATTCTTGTAAATTTTTAATTTATGAATATAAAATAATTTTCTGCTATGCATTTTCAAAGTAAACTCATAATTCAATTAAGCTTTAGAAAAACACGTTCATGAAGTTTGACAAATTCATGAACTAATAAATCAATGTAAGTTCACACTAAATTATTGAAGAGAAATCATCAATGGGCTTTATGAAAAGATTGAGGGATAAGATTCACCTATGAGAATGGAAGTTTATAATTTTTCACACTTTTTAGTTGAAAAATTTGCTGAACACTAAATACTAATATTTACCCTTAAAAATTATTACTAATAATTATTTATATAATAACTAAAACGTTTTACTCTAAATAATTTAAATCCGATTGTTCCCATGTGGTCTTGAGCATGGAGTTAGATATATTTTAAAAAATATACCTTAAAAAAATGACTATATAATATACAGAAAAAAAATTTAAAATTTTAGTGGGAAAGGAGTAAATTATCTTAATTAAATCATATTTCAGTATGTTTTAATTGCCTTTATTTTATGATAATATTAGGTAAACAAACATTATTGTAAGTGATAAGAAAATAACTAAAAGTAATGTATTTAGGATAATATCATATTGGATTATATAATAATGAAAGAAATTTCCTGTCTTTATAAATTTCTTCTCTTTGGGAAGAGAGAGAGAATTCAGACCATAAAAAAAGTATCGGAACAGTTAATATGAAGATAATAAAATGATCTTCAAAGTAACAATCATTCTCATTTTATTGTTGTATCCTTTTGAATTAGTTGAAAGAATATTACTATCGAAATTTCTTATTGACGAAACAAATTTTTAAGAGTATTAAATATTTCTTATTTCATGAAAGAATTTTAATTTGGAAGTAAAAATAAAGTGTAAAATATTCTAGTAGTTACATTATTATTCTTTTAATTTGAAAAATGTCTGCAAATATTAATTTATTTTTAAAGAAAGAAGCTTATTTTAAAGTGTATTATAAGAAAGAATATTAAGTAAACAGAGTATGCTTTAATATTTTATAATTTTTTTCAGAAAGATAGTGGAAAAATTAACAAGAATAATATTTCTAAATTGGAGATGTAATTGGATTTGAAGATTTTAAGATGCTTATGTTTATTAATATATAAAGAATACTGAAAACACATTATAATTAGAATGTTTAAAAGTATTAGTATTTACTTACAAGAAAAATTTAAATAAAAAAAAAGATTTTTATGTATTTAATCATTAATTATAAGCAACATATTTTTCTTATTTATGAAATTCATTAGCTTAAATTTACAACATTTATATTTTCCTATATAAAAAAGTTTTAGCAATAAAAATATTTAAGAAATTTAAATATCCTAAAGGGAATTGATAATATATCTACATACATTTACAATTCAATTCTTCAGTATTTTTCATTTTTATGAAGAATTCACACATAATAAGCATTCGAAATAACAAATAATATCGATTAATTACGGATTAAACTATCGTTTTACTCTAACTTGTATCCCTAGCTCTATTTATAGTTTGGTAGAAAAGGGAGTTATAATTAAGTATTACAAATTCTGAGGAATTTTAGAGAAGATTTATTTAGTGTATTAAGATTATTTAAGTTGCACCTTATTCCCATTTTATGAATATAGGACTTACACAATTTAGATTAAGAGTCTAAATACAGACTAAGATCATTCACAAGAATTAGTCTTAGCTAAAGCGTTTCCTAGTTACCAATTTTCTAAACAGAAAGTAATGTTGCTAAAGGAACCTAGCCTATGCAATAAATGGCCTGACTTC
Organism: Latrodectus elegans; assembly: GCA_030067965.1. Lineage (NCBI taxonomy): Eukaryota > Metazoa > Arthropoda > Arachnida > Araneae > Theridiidae > Latrodectus > Latrodectus elegans. The sequence goes on along the minus strand of CM057818.1, from coordinate 54,009,336 downwards.
TCACAACTTCTGTTCATTTCAAAGCCTGAAAACAAAAATAAAAAGGAAACATTATGTGACTATTGTGAGGATCTAAGTAACTTTAACCACAACTTTAATTATAGTGTTTCTAAAGAGGCGGGGGCGGGCTCATCTAAAGAGTCACATTCAATTCTTGAAAAATTCTGGAGTTAGTTTTCAAAGAAGGAAGAGTACATTTTGAACTTTGGTAGACCTTTTGTATTTTAGAACTTTTGATGTACTGAAGAGGAAATCTCTATATAAGTTTTTTTCTTAAGTCATCGATATCATTTTCCAGAGTAATATTCTAGAATTTCTTTTCAAATAGTAACAATTTAAAGAAAAAATTATGTATTTCAGGAATTACATTATAAGTTGTGGATTAGACTCACACTTCTTTAAAACAGCCAAACAAATTATTAAATGGAAAATATCAATCATGAAGAATAACTAATTTATTTCTACTCATATCTCTTAATTTAATTATATTACAGATGGTATTACTTTGAAAATGTATTTATGCTTTATGGATTTAAATGAAAAAGAAATGTATCGAGAATGAGATGATAAATTTGTATTTAACCACATCGATGTTTTTATTTAATAAAAGAAATTTCTTAAATATATAAAATATCCGGTATTAATAAGGAAATGTACAGCTTTAGACATCTAGCATATCCTGAATTTGCCGGAGAATTAAATCATATAACTTCAACGGAGAGTATGAGTAAAAGGGATTTTATTACATTCATCATGATTTTGTAAATTCCAAATTATTTAATATGTGAATTTTTTTTAAAAGAAATATTAAGATATAGGACACTTCAATTCTTATTTTAATAGAGTAAAATATTTTATAATAGGAATAATTATATTAAGACCAGGGAAGTGGTGTCCTACGTCCCATAAAGATGTGTGAAGATATCCCTTTATCTTAATGTTCATCATATGGTAGTTGAACAAGCTCCTTTGCATATACAAAAATATTATTATCATAGAAAATTCTTTTTTTCTCAAGGAACCAACTGTCTTTCTGAATTGAGGTTTGATTAGCTACAATTTATTCCTTCTGATGTTCCCATTAATGTCTATGATTTTAATACTCAGCCAGAAGTAAACCATGTCATTATCAATTAACCAAGGATGGATTCATTATGAAGTTTGTTAATTTTACTTGACGAAGAATTAAACAATCATGATGGTATATTTCCTCAGGCGACATTTCAGCAGTAAACATTAGAAAGTATCTAAATTTAAAAAAAAATAAACATATAATTTTGTTTTCATTTTTTAATTCACAAATTATTGCAGCTTTGTAAACAATTGTTATTAATACCTAAATGTTTACAAAGATGTAATAATAAAATATAGCTAATGTTACAAATAACTTAAAAATTCTGCTCTTCTACAAATAGTCTATTTGTGGAAGTTCCTTTTAAGTTTAATCATACATGAATAGAATACATACGCTGATTGAGTTTCTTTAGCTGCAGTTGTTTCTTTTTACACATTATAATCCATTTTGATAACTACCTGACTTATTTCCCCATTTTCTTCTGATAGCTTAGCTACGTTTGCCTTTCAGCTCTAAGTATAAACTTTTATGATTTTAGACATACGTCTAGAAACGCCTAAAAGTTAAGATGTTTTGATCATAGTTGTGTGTGCTTTCTCTATTTAAATTACTATAACACAAAATGTTTAGATTTTTTTGTCTAAATCGTGGCCTGTCACTATACGATTGACAAAAATTCAAGTTGAGTTGTACAAATTCACTCTAAATTATCTCATACTAGCCAACATGATTTTAATTTAATGCTTACGAAGAACAAACTTTAGTGTCATTTTCTCATATTTATATTTTTGTTATTCACTGGCCAACTTGTCTAGTGGCCAGCGTGTCTTACTACGGAGAGGGAGGTCCTGAGTTCGAATCCCGGTTCAGGCATGGATGTACTTTCTCTCTCTCTATCCTGTCTTTGACCTTCCCTTGTGTGTGTGAATGAAGTAGGAATGATGCCTACACTATAAACGGGTCCTTATGGCATGTGTGAGGGTGCGATGGTGGCCCACCCCCTGTGGTGCACCCGGGGTAACGCCTCAGCGGCTATGAGGTCGCTGCTTCTGGGTGGTTCCTTGGTATCAGGGAACAATAGATTAATAGACTCTGTTGCAGTTGTAACTGTCTAGAATCTGCCATTGGAAAAAAATATTTTTATTATTCACATGTAAATTAATTGTGATAAACTTTGTTATATATGTGTGTATTTCATAAATTCTCTTCCACACGAAAGCACGCGTTATTAATTATTGCTAAAATCCGTGTAATATCTTATGAATTTAAGACTCTATAACTGTTGTAAATGTATGATTGTATTTAATATTTTGGTTTAATGAGATAATTTTTTAAATTACCTAACGCATATTTTTCATTTGAGGGTCCATTTAATTTTTTTTTTGTCTTATATGAAGATCAAACTAAATAAACATTTTAAAGAAACAATATTATTAAGCACATTTGATATCTTCACAAACGAAATTATGTTTCACATTTCTATACCTCAATTATGTATGTATTTTTTGATGCTATTGTTACGCCAATTTTCATTCTTTTAAAATGGTCTTATCAATTTGTATAAATTTGAGTATAGCACCAATTTTATTTTCATCTCTTTTATGAATCACAAATTAATTCATCTTCTCAACCCCTTTGTTGATTGCTACACTTCCACCCTCAATAACACGGTGAATAAAAATCACTTGAAGTAGCTGCCTGTGAGTTACAATTAAGAGATTTTGTGACAAGGCCTATAAACAGCAAGTCCGCGTGTTTGCAACATCTTGGTGGACATTGAGTTTTACAATATTTAAAAAAGAGTTAATTGCATAAGAACAAGAGCGCAAGAATGCCAATTATATGGGGATGAATTGCTGAAATATATGTGAAAAAGTGAGCACTATATATAAATACAAAATAGCAGCCAAAAAACCAGCTTGAAATGTACTTTGCACCTCTGCTTCAAATTCACATGGAAAAACTTCTTTATGGAAAGCATATGAAAAAAATGGATTCCATACTAAAAGCATCTTTTACAAAATCAGTAATACCTTCAAACCTCTTCTACCAAGCCAACAGTGACTTGAAGAGAAACCTCAATGTTCTTGTAAGTAACATTCTTGCAGAATTATTCCAAGCAGCATACTATCGAAATGATGATGATCCCACTAACTTACCCCCATTCAGCAAAGAGGAAATCACCCACAACATCAAACATTTTCCAAAAAGAAAAGCGCCAGGATACGATGGAAATTACAATATTGTCATTCAGATTACTCATAGCTTTTTTTTTCCAATTATCATTCATACATTCCTCAATAACTGCCTCCTTTTGCAATATTTAACCAAATGTCTGAAACTTGGAATTATTATATTGTTTCATAAAGGGGGTAAAGGCAAAATGAAGATACCACCATACAGACCAATGTTTCTTTTTCCCAGCACCAGGTAGGCTTCTGGAAAAAATTGCCAGAGGAGACTAGTTTTCTTCTTGGAAAAAACTGGATAATTTGGAAATCAATAATTAGTGGATTACTTCAAGGGAAATCTATTGACGATGCTCTTATTATTTTGTAAGAAAACATCAAAAGAAAAAAGAACCAAAGGACTGCATACAGCAGTCATCACTATTGACATTAAAGGTGTGTTTGTTGCATTTAACATGTCGTAACTAAAAATGTCTTAAATGCTATCCGATGTTCTATAATCACCAGAAAACTGGTAAAGAAAAAACTTATGGATACAAAAGTATATATTGTAACAAACGGAGGTATAACAAAAAGAAAACAAGTAGTTGGTTGCGCACAAGTTTCTCTTATCACTTTATTCCTATGGAAATTGGCAGATGAGTCACTTAAATTTAAACTGGGGAAGAGTTGGAAAACATATTCTCACAGAAATAGAAAATTATCTTCAAGCATTTACAAATAATGTCACCTTCTTCACTCCAGAAAATGAAAAGAAGTTAGGAAAAGTAAATGTGACTTTCTAGATCTTTTATTAAAACCTGAGCAGATAGAAATAAATTAAATGTCTCTTCTGACAAAGTAAACTATTTATTTCACTGCTAAAATAAAACAAGGTCCAAGATCATACTATCTAATTCGAGAATAAAAAGGAAAAATAGTGTTAAAATTTAAGCCGTAGTTCTTGACAAAATGTTAATCTGGTCTGCACATTTATAACACCAAAATAATAAGGATATCACCTTATATAAAAAAAAACTTTACAAAATTGCAGGAAGTACTTAGGATACCTTTCAATACCATAAAATCACTTTATATTGGACGGTTATAGAAAGGATGCTTCCTCACGGTTCAGCTAATTCCTGAGATAAGTTGACCCAAAAAAATAAACGCAAATTAGCACCATTCCAAAACGTTTCTCCTAAGTTTTACAGTTGCTTTTAGAATGACGCATTTTTAAGAATATCAGGTATTTCCCCTCTTCATTTAAATAAAAAAGTAAATGTAATATTTCTTAAATTAACCCGATCTGAAATACTCAGCTCTTCAATCCTATTTCTTTCTGATCCAAATCAAGTAGAAAAGAGAATTTCTAGAGAAATGATTCATCCGAGTTTCCTTAAGGGGGGAATAAGGTAATAAACATTGACTATTTAGAAAACACCCATACTTATTAAAATGAGATAGATATTTGCACACATGGTTCGAAAATAGAGGAATGAACTGGTGCAGGCGATATAGCCTTTACATGGAACAGAGCGAAACAATCACATGGAACAAAAAGCTAGGGTAAAATTTAGTATTTCAAACAAAACTTTACGCAATAAAATTTGCAGTTCAATACACTATTGACAAATGTATTCTCTGTTCCATTTGAACTAATAGTGAGTCTGATAGCGAAAAATCCGTCTGGAATCCACTAAACAGAAGCCCCTTGTTTCGTGATACTCAGATGCTTCTTCAAGACACAAACAATATCAATATTGGTTAGGTAAAAGTCCATGCAGTATTATGCACCAATGAATAATATATGTATAAGTACGAGTCAGAGGGCAGATGAAATTATTAAACAAGCTGCAAAATCAAATTGTGCTCCTTTCACTTTACCATTCTAAATGCAGCTATAAAAAGACTTCTAGAAGATTGGATGTTAAACTCTCAGCCACCATATTTAGGTAATGGCATCACAGGACGAAACGTTAATTATATGATACCCTAAATCTGAAGAAAACTCCCTAGCAGGACTCAGAATGAAATTGTTTTCTTCGCTGGCCGTGGGTCATTTCCTCATTTTCGCAGGTTTAGTATTTCATTCTCAAAAGATTGAACATGCAGCTCAAAAGGCAATCCCATTTATTATTTTACTACCAGTCCATTAACAATTCACTGACATCTTACTGCACCAAATGATAAATAGAAAACAATATGACAACAAAACTTTTTAAAAACAAAACATCAAGCAATTTAGTTAATAAACTAATGGATTTCTAATAAAGAATAAAATTTTCACCTGATGGCTTACTGCTCAAAACTAGATAATTGAAAGCATTATTCTATATGCTTTATTTGAAAAATATTCCTTTTCATTTTTTTATTGCATTTATTTTAGTTTTTTATCATCTGATACCTTTTTTGTGTATCTATGTAAAACATTTTCTTCAATTCTGTATCAGTGATCCGAAATTTATTTGTGAAATACTGTTTCTTTCAGAATCTGTGTTACGTTTCCTTATTTTGTATCAATAGTTGTATAGAGGGGGGTTGTATAGGAAATTTTAGGACTCTAGAGATGTCTGTGACCAAAATATTTTTGCAAGAGGATACATTTGCGAACATATTGATGTATTAGTATTTAAGAACTTATGGTTGAAATGTTAACACTCCTCAATTTTTTCAAATACAATCAAAATTACAAAAAATTTATTTTTATAAGGGGGAGATCAGGACATTTTAGGTGTCCAGAAATGTTAAGCATCAAGCCGAATCTTGTTTTGGAGACTGATGCGCACATTTTGACGTATAATTATTTAAGATACTATGGTTGGAGTCGCAACACTCCTCATTTTTCTTAAATTTGACCGAAATGATTTAAAAATTTGACTTTTTAAAGGGTGGGGGGTTGATTATGAGACTTAAGTTACTAGAGATGTGTGGAACCAAACTGAATCTTTTAGAGGAGACATTTGTGAACATTTTGATATACTAATATTTAAGATCCCATGGTTGGAGTCATAACACTCATCAATATTCTATAAAAACAATCAAAAAGACACAAGATTCACTTTAAGAGTGGGGGGTGATTAGGACATTTTAGGTGTCAAGAAATATCTGGAACCAAACTGAATTCTGAAGAAGAGACTATTGCAAACATTTTCATGTAATAATATTTAAGAACCCATGGTTGAAATCTCATAATACTCTTCAATTTCCTAAAATAGGATAAAAAAACAAAAGTTTATGACTTTATAAAGGAGGGGTATTAGGACATTTTAGAGGACTAGAAATGTCTTGAATAAACTGAATCTTATAGAGGCAATGTTTATCTATTAAGGTAGAGGCAATGTTTATCTATTAAAAAAACTTTATAATGCAATGTATGCCATATTATTTGTATTATTGTACACATTTTTGTTTTCTCTCTACTATCAGCATGAAAACTGTAATATATTCAGTGCATATGTAACTCACATTTTTACTATTTCCATTAATCGCATTTTTTGTTAAAATTCTAAATTACCGCAAAGAGGTTTCTTTTGCATTTTCATCTTTTGCATTATTTGACTTTTGAATTTATGCATAATTTCAATAGTTAATTTTAGTTTAAAAGTATAATATCTTTTTTTTTATTTTAGCAATACTTCATTCCATATGCATAACCCTCATCTTTAAACACCATCTTATATAAGCTACAATATATAGGGTCCGTGGTAGCCTAGTGATTAGAGCATAGACCTTCATTCCGGAAGGGGGGGGTTCGATCTCCAATGCCGCCGAAGACTCACCGAGTACATATGATATACGTGCTCATTAAATTTTAGGAATGGAAAGCCTGTGGTTGCTCGTTGAGCAGTTACCATGAGTGTAGTGATTTGGCGAAACTTTTCCTTGCCATTCAGATCAATGTCAAAATTCAGGGAATTTATACACTGGTGGTGCCATCTATTGAAAGATTTGAAGAGAAAAGTCGTGCTTTCCGTTCATGATACTCTATTTAAGTGAAAGACGCTCCCTACTGTCTTAAACTCGCATAGCCAAGGCATAGAGAGCTTAGCCTGTACAAGTGTCTGAATATGAACTACAGCAATATTTATCATTATTTTTATGACTTGTTACAATTTTGCGAAACTTAGTACTATTATTGTTATGTAACTTTAATTTGTATTTCAATCTCTTCTATTTCTTTACAATTACTTTGCACTTAATTGATTTCTGTAGATAACTTGTTCTTATAATTTTCCCTCCAGTATTTTTTATCATTAAAACGGGCTCCAATCAAAGTGGTATATCTCCATTGGAGTAAAGTACCAGGAAGTTCACTAGTGTCCAAATCCATCTCTTTTATTAGCTATTGAAAGATTGCAAAGTGTCTATTCTAAACTTTAGTTTGAAGCAATTTTAAAACTGTTCCTACGAAGATGTAGTTATTTTGCTGTTATTTCAATATATTTTATCATAATATTCAATGCTTATTTTACACAGTTTATAAAAAATCCTAACCAAACTAATAATTTATTTAGAATTTTCTGAACCTTAATAGATAAACTCTGTTGATATATAAATTTTTGGTCACACACAAATAGTCTTCTACACACACATTTTCTTAATGTTGCATACATTCGAAAATGCCTTGTTGTTATTGTTAAGCCAGTTTATACAAAGAACATTTATTTTATATAAATATTGGTCTTGCATAATATGTGTCTGAATGAAAATAAATAATTATTTAAACATAATATAAGACAAATATCATACAGACATAAAATAATGAACTGAGATGTTTAGTTAAAGGGAATTTTCAATTTATAACGAATATTTTGTAAAGTTATTTATATATTTATTTTAGAGGGTTATTGCAGTTTTGCGTAACTGTTCTAAGCAATAAATATTCATTGCATCATAAAAATCACATTCTAATATGTGGATTTAAATTTAAACATTACAATGTCTTCATTTCTCCGCAAAACTATTGCATGTAAGTCAAATTTAATAGTAAATATAAATTATGTCTACAAAACAAATATAACTAATATAAATAAATAATTTCTTTAAACTAATATGGCTAACAATAGAAACGTTTTGATATCACAAACACCTTATAATAAGCATAAAACCAACATTTTTCAAAAATAAAACTTCATTTTTTTTTTGTAACCATGGTTGAGTATATATTACATTACTATTTATGATTAATGGAACTTATGTTTTAACAGATTTCTACAAACGAATATAATTCAGTCAAAAAATTATATAACAGCTGCAAAACATGTCTATACTAAAATCACGAATTTATAAATATTTTTGGCAACATGTATCTTGTATGTAGACCATTTTTCTCTCTAATCCTCTTTAAACGGCACCATCTAATTTTTTATTTTTAACAGTTGTGTTGGATAAATTTGACTACGTTCCCTGAATCGCAGCTTAAAATAAATAAATTTATTTGAGATTTAGAAACATATGCATACTTAATTTATTTTTTCATATAAAATAATTATGATGAATTCCAGAATTCTAACACTTAAAAGACCTCAACCCTAGCATGTTTTCTTTGGCTTATATATAATATACATTTACATATTTGTTATCATCAAGTAAGCTGTTAAATGGCTTTAAATTAAATTCAACCTATTTTGTTTTAAACTCAAACAATGGTTATTTTTCTCTTTTGCTTTTCTAACTGTACACTATTCTTTGCCTGTATATTGATTGTTGATCACAACATCGAAATAATATTGTGATATGCTAAAATAAATTTTAAGCAAGAATGTAATTGTCTTAAAGATATCTCACTGTTACTATAATTAATAAATGTACTTACTAATGTTTGAAACTAGAAATTTAAGATTACTCTTCTTGAAAAATATTACACTTTTTCTCTTCATTTACAAAACTAAACTTCGTTTACAGAATAATACCATTTCATTTTAACGAGAGTCTCACAGACCTAGTTGGTTAGGGTTTGTTCTCATTATATATAATATAAAAAGTTCGAATTCCAAATTAGTCAAAGATTAGTCATGTTCGCAAATGGTGGCTGGGTCATATTAAATATAATCATGATAGTGTTCTCCATGCTATAGGATACCCCTGCGGAGGTCAAATCAAATTTAAGTGTATTTTGCCTTTGTCCCTAATTTTAAATTAAGAATACCCACTTTCGGATCTATGATGGAAATCTACTGGCTTGCCACTACATAATGTACCATCACTTACACCCTTCGTCGTGCTAAAAAAGGTAGAAGTTCTAGTAGCCGAGAACTATATAGCAACAATAATTTTAATGCAGCAATACATTCATAAAATTTAAGCAATTTGCAATGTTGCAATCTAATATCCCTTAAACGAAATCTCGCTCATCAGAGCAAATTATATGTGGTATATATATAATATATATATATATATATATATATATATATATATATTTAATCCTTTGTTATTGTGTCAGAAGCAAAATAGCTTCTTATGAGTTTCGATACATTAGTTTTATAAATTGTAATCTTTGAATTTATAAAGATTTTTATTTATTTTTTTATTTCCAATGGCACAGATAAAAAGACAATTACAGCAAAAATACAGATAACAAGAAAAATGAAAAATAAAACTGCTGCAACAATAGTCTATGTATCTAAAAGGCCCCTGGCCTCCCAGTAGCCGTCCGCAATTCAGCGTTTCAATAACGTTTTACAGTGGAGTAAATAGTCACAGAGTAGGTGTGCTATGTAGATGCATCCTGGTGGTGCATCCTGGAAACACATTGTGGCTAAGAGATCTACGGTTTTAGGCATTTTTAATTTGCCCTTACCTCCTGAGACATGTTTTCTTTGAGGATTCTTCAATAAAAATTTTTATTGATATATAAATTTTCTTAGTAATAGTTTTTTTTTTTTTAAACTGATTTGCATTTCTTAAAAATTACTATGATTATCTTTGTTATTATTTATAAAATATATTTTTTATATATATAAATAATCAACCATAATACTTTATTTTAAAATTTCCAGTTTATAATATAAAGCAGATTTTTATAGGTCTTTGGAAAATTTAATATTTTTCTTGTTGCAAGCTTAACCCTGTATTTGAAAAATAAAATAAAAATGATATAGTACTATTTTTTAATGCAAGTTTTTATTTTTTTATAGTAAGTTTATATATATATATATATTTACTTCGAGAAATTTTCCAGATTTTTAATATTTTTTTAATTCCAAAATTATAAGAAAATCATATCCTGTCGATTGAGCGTGCGATAAATTGCAACAGCTTTCGATAAAATTTAAAGATACCAAAAATGCACGAAACGAGAAAGCTATTCCATTTTTTGAAGTTCCGCGGAAGTTGAATTGCTAAAAGAATCCATGTTGCATGTCAAATGTTGGGATGAAATCTGGGAAAATTGACAGTTGCAGGAAAGGAAAAGAGTTTCGCGAATATTCTTCAGAGCAACGCATACATAGCGGAAAGCAATAATTTCAGCGATTCAGGAAGATCATTTTTCCATTTACAGATACGTCTGGTCTGTTCATCTATCTAGTCGATTTCGTAAGAGTTCTCTTTCCCTTTACTTCCATTTAAAAAAAGTTCGAAATAGCTCGATAAATATCTTGCATGTCAAAAGTTTCAAAATTGCTTGTATTTATCTTTAAAAATTGCATAAGTAAAAATAGACATTAAGCATTTTCAAAATGGAAATGTTCATGCTTTTATGCATCAAAAAAATGTATCAAATATATTATGAAATAAAGAAAAGCAATTTCTATTTCCACTTCTTTCATTAATATTTACATTAATATTACAAAAACCGAAAATTAGTTCTAGTATTGTTTATAGGAGTTACTTATCTTTCTCAATGTTTCATCCCGTTGAATTAGAAATGAAATAAATGTGAGTAAAACGAAAATTGCAAAATCTAAAGTAAATATTATTTTACAAATACACTAGTAATATTATCTTCTTTTCTTTTACGTTTTTCTTCCTCTTCATCATTGCGAATCTGAAATGTAAATACTCTTAAGTGCAACTTTAATAAATTCTGAAAAGAAACTTCCTTTATTTTATTTCCTGAAATATATTTTAAATTAGGATGTTAATAATAAACTAAATTTTTTCGTATTATAGCAAAATAAAGTATTTAACATCAAAGTGGTATTGAAAATATGCATTATACATAAAAATAAAACTCTCATTTTATCTATGTTATTTTAATGTGTGTTCAAGTAAATATAGCTCTTCGGTTAAATATATGAATTTTTCTTGAAATTCTATACTAGAATTAAACAGAGAAAATTGAATATATATATATATATATATATATGTGTGTGTGTGTGTGTGTGTGTGTGTGTGTGTGTGTGTGTTTGTGTAAATTTATATGTTTTGGAAAATTTCGGACTTCATAGAAATTTCGAATGATGAATTGATGAATTTCATAAAATTAGTAATAAAGAATTATCTAACATCATAAACATGTCCAATATATAAAGGAATATGAAAAGCAAATCTGAAAAAATTTAATTTAATTAGGGCAACACTTAAAAATTATCACGTGTTTATCATATTTAGATTTTCAACTTCTTATAATATGACATGTAAATCCAAAGACTAAAAGCTATGATTTTTGTTTAGTTAGAATGATTTAATGTGATATTATTAAATATGTTTAAATTATAATTTTAAAAAATATATAAATAATGAGATTTACATGATTCAGTGTATATACTAACTTGCAAATATATCTAGAAACACTTATAAGCATAACTCTATTACATAAGTATTTTATTGAAAAAATATAAGATAAAAAAATTTACATTGAAATATACATTTTGTAATCATAAGTAAATTTATTCAATTAAGAAAATAATTTCATATTGTTTCATACATTTTTAACTTCTTTCTTTCCTATTATACAGCAAACAATCATATAAAGTATTAACCCAGATCGGAATATCAAAATACCTTTAAAGAATGCAGTTGCTTTATACATAATTATTTTAATACATGTTGTATTTCTTCTAACAATGTAACCCAAAATCTGTAGCGATTTTTTTCTGTTAACGACACATTTCTTAAAAATACAATGCAGATAAAAAAAAAAGCTTTTCTAGTATTCGGTTCCATATTATTTTCAATCTTTCCCTCAAAAGAAAGATTTTTGACATTTAAACGGGAATATTTGAACTTTGAATCAAGCCAAAGGAAATGCAAATTTTATCGATTTTGTTCGAGATAAATAGAATCATCTTTCGATAAGCATCAAAGATAAATCACAAATAGAAAAAGAAAATAGAATTATTTTTATTTTATTTTCCACATAAAAAGTATAAAAGATACACTTACTTTTAGAAGGAAAACTGACAGCACAGAAAATGAACAATAAATTCACAAATATTTATTCTACGTTATATATATATATAGCTGCAAATCCACATTTCCTATCTTCAATCATACATTATTTATTCATTCGAAATTTTTATTATTTCATTTGGTGGCATGATATATTATTCGATATATAGAAATGATTTCAAAATTATTTATGAAATTATTGTTGTGCATTAAACAATATATCATGTACCTAATTAAAATAAAACTTTTATACTGAAATATTATTTTTGAATTCCTTTTGAAATCTAATGATAAAATTAATTTATTTTAAATAATTTATTATTAAAAAGAGTTAAAATTATTTTATTTTATCTATGTTTAGTTTAAATCATTTAAAGTAAAGTAATTCTAAAATACAAATTTTTTCTGAGGAATTTTCATTATGAAATCTTATTTAACGGGGAAACAAATCATAACTTAAAAAATACGTTTTCATATTTATTTGTGGTGTTCAACTATTAAATAAAAAAAAATTTAATTTTGAATTGATCATTTTTGAGTTATTAGTTCTATTAATCTATATACTAAAAGGACTTACTTTTTTTAAGTATTTACTTATCAATAATGTTTTTATAGATATCTGAAGAGGTATTAAATGCACACCCATTTACCATATAGAGAAATCAACATTTTTTCTAATTGTATTCTTATTTACTGCTTTATTATCAATGATTGTAATTATACATAAAAGAAACTGTTTTAAAAAGGTCAATTACTAATTCTGTTGAAGTGACTTAGATTGGGGGAAGAGGATTTCACCTGATGTGACTTCGTCACTAATATTGTGATTGAAAAAGTTTTTAGAGGATTAATAATAAACTAGTATTCCAAATTCCATTAACCTTAAGGTTTAGTTCTGGACCCATCTGCGCAACAATGTATGTATATCATTATTTTAATGTCCCATATTATTATATTACAACATCCCACTATTACGTTTATTAAATAACAAATCCTAATTTGTCACAAAATATCTTGTAATCTATCGTTGCTTGATCAATAACAAATATAAATGTTAACAGAAAAATACACGAACTTAAAAGACTGGTTTGAGTACAAAAAAGGTAAGTCAAAATAATAAAGAAATTTGTTTCGGAAATTATTTTTCCAACCAATTCAAGTCACACATAGATATAAATTCTACAGTTAATTTAGATTTTAATAAGTCCATATAAAAACTTTATTATGTTAAATTCAAATCACACACTAAATTTTTATTTTATGTACGTAAAATATAAAGATTATTTACATTTTTATAAAACTCCTATTTAATAAAATTATAAAAGATTGTCATTACTAACAAAACTGCAAACTTCAAATAAAAAAATAAATAAATAAAATAAAAAATAAACAATATTATCGTATACCCAATTAAACATGATTTTACGAAGTAATTGATTTTTTATTGCATGTATCCACGCAATTTAATACTCGCCGATAAAGTTATTTTTTCTATAAATTAACCAATCCAATCAGAGTTGTATTTAAATTGATCATTTGCATTTAAATTGATAACTTATTTTTTCATTTGCTAATAAAAATACTTGCCAAAAATACATAATAGAAAAACCCAATGAAATTCCAGTATTTAGTTGAATAATTTTGTCTGTTGAAATCAATCATTTTATCAATTGTCTTATCACTTAAACTTTTTTCATTTAAAATAAATTAAGAGTAAAATTCCTGAATGATTTGGAAACTTTGTATATAAAGTACTATTTTTCTTATGAATGATATGTTATATATTTATTTGTATATTCCGAAAAATATAAATAAAACTAATTCCACATTTATTGTAAGCTAACTGATATTTATAAACATTCTTTAGCAATGAAAAAAAATTAGAAACTATTCAGTTTAAAATATGAAAGTAATTACTTAATTTTGAGATAATTTAATTCAATAATTAAGGAAATCAATAGGCAGTTATCGTATTTAGAACTAGCAATATTTTTTTGTAAATTGATAATAATTTTAAAAAAGATTCTGGAATTTACTATGTTCTGCAAATAAAAATATCATTTGAATCGTAAAAAACCGACAATTATAGGGCATGTAATCTCAAATGTCATTCATAATGTGTGTATGGCACAGATGCCGTATAATTTGGAATTCCAAATTCTGAATTATTTTAGAAATAAAGAAATATTGCCAAGATGATGTAGTGCAACGTGCGTGATGACGTAAATTCTAAGGTTAGTCAAAATAGAACTTTCTGCATAATTTTTACTAGTCTTTATATCTATGATGTGATGAAAACTAGGTTGCCAAATAGATAAAATAATCCTCCCAAAAATCACCAAACTCAGAATTTGGCATCCTGGATTATACGGCATATGTGACCTGGTATTTAACTACAAATCGACTGAAAATGTCTCCGCGCAATAAAATATTAGACAATGTCACATACGATATACATCGCAATACATTATTGGAAACAACCTTACGCCATTATTCGCATATTTTTTGTAATTCGCTATATTCATTGATAATAATAACAATTTTAAGAAATACAAATGCAGACCTCAATTTTTAATGTGAATTTCTGTTTATCTTTTGTTCATATTCTATAAATAAGTAAACAATGAATAATATTAGTAACGAATTGTTTTGAAATTGGTGGATTTATTATAATATTTTAATATAAAAACATATGTACCAATTCATTTTTATAATAGTTGTATTAAATCAAATCAGTTTTATATAAATAAATACTCAAAATTAATAAATCTAAGTTTATACCATTTTATAATAATAATCATAAATCCAATTTTTAAAAATAATTAAAATATCTTTTATTTTTAGATTATAATTACTTAATTATTAATGAGCTTAGTGTCCCATTATTATCCTTCACAAAAAAAAAATTATTAAATTGCATCAAAATAAAAACTTCTAGAGATTTTATAATGCAAATTAATAATAAGTTTACTATAAATGCAAAATAAATTATGAGTTATATCAGCATATTATTAAATATGAAAATATAGAATAAATTGTCTTTAATATTTTCGACAAAATTTAACTATAATATCAAAGAGAAATAAATCAGTCTATCTCACTTGAATGACAACAAATTATGATGTTTTCTCCCTTTATTCATAATGTACTTAAAGAGCAAGAGAAATAAGAGAACACGAGATTAATTTATATCCCTGATTACTGCATGAAACGAGCACATTATTAAAGTAATTATTTGTCCAAAATTTCAATCTGTAAAATTCTCATTTATTTACCATACATGAGGGGAAGTTTCCACATTTACAAGCGTTGTCTTGCATATTTCATAAAAATTTTTAAGGTAATGTCAGATAATAATTCACATTTATCTCTTGCCCTTCAGAGAAGTTATAAATTTGCTGTTTATTCATTAATTATTTAACATTGTATCAGATTGGATGAATATGTTAGAATACTTAACTAAATATAAAGGTATTTATAGAACGTGCTAAGTAATGATTATATAGATTCCTAATAATAAAATAAATTTAATCATAAATATATATATATATATATATATTATATTTATGATTATATATATATATATATATATATATGTATATATATATATATATATTTATATATATATATATATATATATATATATATATATATATATATATATATATATATATATATATATATTCATAAATATTGAAATAATCAATGCTCATAAACTCCTTGCATGAAATTACTTTGCATTTAATCAATCAATTATTTTGCTTCTATTGGTAACATATTTTTCGTCTTGATGGAATGCAAATAACCGGAATTTGAAACGAAATACCATGAGAAAATTAAAATTTTAATAGATAAACAAAATGATAGACTTAAAATCAGGAATTAATAGGATGATAAACTTAAATTGAAAATATAAGCTTCGCAGAATTTATATCTATTAGCAAGGAAATAACTTTTCTTTTCATTATTTTATTGTTTGCCTTAAATTACTTGCAAAATCATGACTTTTTTATCCACAAAATATTCATTGCAAATTGCGTAGTTAAAAATACCTCAATATGAGACTCATATTTTCTCGAACAAAAAAGAAAATGTGATTTGTCCTGAAATTAATAAGTAAATATTTGAAATACCTAAAGCATTTATGTTTAGGTTTGTAGTATATCATTTGAAGGAAAATCATTGTATTACAATTAAATGTAATTTTGTTCATTTATCATGTAGTAAGCAATGAAATTAATGTCATTTATGTTGCCATTGTTAGTTTTGGACAAGCCTTGATCGTTAGCAGTTCATTAAGTTAGAAGGGTGCTTCATTCGTTTATTGAGAGCACCATGAAGATAAAAGCACGTCTTTGCTCTAAACACCTCCAATTGCTTGCACCATCAGAGAAACCGTTCCCTAAATTTTGGTATTGATTTGGAGGAGGATGAAATTTTCTTCAAGCCTTTGCACCTATAGAAACTGCTCAACGAGCAACCACAGATTTAACGAGCAGGCATATAGCATGTACTTGGTGTGTCTTCGGTGGCACTCAGAATTGAACCAGAATCGGAAAGATCCAACTTCAGAATTTCGACTTTTACCATGAATGCCATTTTTAGCATCATTAATATAAATATGCTAAAAAAAAGATCATACGAAAAGGATAAGTAAGGCAAATTAAAAATTAATATTTTATTAATAACATGTAAATTTTAACATATAATGTTATACCATGAGCAATTCATAATATAAATTAAAATTATTTGAAATTATTTTTATATTGAAAGAAATATTTTCTTAGAAAATTAATTTTAAAGTCTGCATAAAGAAGGTACTATTTATAGGCTTTAGATTCTATAACTTTTAAATAACTACAGATGTAATTGTACCCGGTGTTATTTTAATGTTCAAGTATCTATAGGTATTTATATTATAAACTTATTTCATAACTAGAGATAAAATCACAAAGCATCAAATCTGTTTTCAATAATCACTAAAGAGCTGCAAATCAGAATTTTCTATATAATAGGCAGAATTAAATACTATAATAAAGAAAAACTAAGCATAGTACATACGCAAATATATAATCAATTAAAACAATAATAATTCCTTTTTAACGTTTTAAACTAATAATTTGAGTTTTTTCTAAGCAGTATAACATTGTTTTTATGAAATTGAGTTACATTCTATGAAAACATTTTGTAGATGCGTTTATAAACCTTAGAAAATAGTTATATACCTTACAAAATAATAATTACTACATTTATAGAAGCAAAAATATCACACTACTTGAGATAAAACATTATATATTATCCTATTTACACTTACGATAAATTTCAAAGGAATATCTGCTGTAGTCTTGTGCCAGCTATAATATAAATATGAGGTGCGCTACTCAACTTTTATAAATTTACCATAATTTGGGGCAGAGTCCAACTTAATCAGTACACTCATGCCATAAGTACCCTTTTATAGAGTAGGCAACTATTCACAACACATTTGTACAAGAAAATGATAAAAACAGATGAGAAAGAGAGAGAGAGAAAGTTTATTGCTGGTCACCGTATATGAAATACCATAATGAAGTTTGCAAATAACATGAACTTTACAATATGCATTAGCAGAGGTGGGATCTGCCAATTATTAAAATTTAAGGGCCAATGCATACCTCGTGTGCACTACTTCAAAACGCTAATTGAGGCTTAGAGATTACGATGATTTCGTATCCTAACAAGATTGTTTATTATCTTTCAGAGAAATCGGTAGTAATGTTGAACGAAACCAAAAAACTGTAATGCGGATATGTGATCGTTGGATGCAGGAGGGTATTCGATGGCATCCACCTCTTTGCAAAACTTCTCGTAATGACACCCATGTGACCAAGACAATGACGGACGAACCATAGCTCATCACCGACCATAGCAAGCACATCACGAACCATAATACATCACATTCAGTGTCTAACGCATTAACCAGTGTCAGCGTGTATTATTCAACGCTTTTTACAGCAAAGTAACCACAGACAACCCCACCAGTTGCCTTTCCTTACCTTCAGAGTTTGGACACAGACTTATTTCAATATGCGCCAACACACGTGACACGCATTGCCCAAAAAGTTATTCGCCAATCACCAGCTTGAAGTGCTTATCTGTCCAGCTCGCTATCCGGATCTTTCACCGATAGAAAGCATGTGGTATAAGTTTGCTCAGCTATTGACTCAGATTACATCCCCAGCTGTTATATTAAATCAACTTTGGCAATGTGTGGAAGCTGGGCGTGGTCAATTGTATCCCCAGAATACATGCAAAGTACCTTTGAATCAATGCCGAGATGTGTGGCAGCAGTGATCTCAAGCAACAGGAACCACACTTCACAGAAGCCTATAAATTTAATTATTTGCTACTAAATCAACAACATCTTATCTACAAAATAAATATTTTTGTGATACTATTGTCTTTCTTGGTGTTGCAATGTGGGTGGCCAGCAGTGTATATCCATGTCCGAGCCGGGGCAATAACCCAAGACCTCCCTATCAGAAGTCAGGAATTCCGATCCTTACAGATAATGGATGACATCTGCTGTATTATGCACAAGAAATTGTAAATGTCAAGCAAATTATTTTACTATTAACAAATATTTTGCAGATAAGAAGGTATTTTTTCCTTAAAATTAACAGTTAAACTCATTTAGTATTGACATTTTTTTTTTTTTTTAACGAAGATTGAAAATTATTTTAAATATTTTTCAAAAACATTTTAATTTAATAAAAACTTTAAAGCAAACATCAATATTCTTTTTAACTGTCAAATGTGAGTTAGTTTCAATAACTGAATTTTTTATTTTATTATTAAATTTTGTGTACATCACTGCCTTAAAATATGAATTTATTGGAAAATTCTATTCCAAATATTTCTAAAAAGTAAAACTAACTATGTATGTGGCTATTGTATTCAAATTTTTAAAGTAAACTAATTTGTTTACAATGTGGAAATTTATTTTTATTTTTAAAGCATAGTCTGAAAAATTCAGTTTGTAAGGTTAGATGTGAATCAATATTGAAGTGATGACTGATTGTAGAGTTTTACGGAAAAGCTTACAATTGCACACTAATCGTCTGTAGTTATGGTAAGATCTAAAATCGGGCTAGTATCTTAATATACAGCCCTGGATATCGGCTACAGATGGGAATTCTAACGCAATCGTACTTGATGAAAGTAGTGAAAATTGAGGGTAAAATTAAATATTTTTTTTAGAATAAATGAACGAAGAAAAATATTTATAAATGGTCATTTTATCATACTTACGTGACAAATGACTGGTTGCATTATAAATTCATTACTTAAAAAATATTTTTTCTTCTATTTCTAATTTATCATGTTCATATCCAAAAAAATATATTTTACGATTGGCTTAAGTATTAGCTTAAGTTGATTTTTAGTTAATTAAAATTTGTGTCATGCATAATTTTTTTTGTATTACTGAGTTGTTTTAATAAGTTTTTGTTAAAAAAAACTGCAGAAATAAAATGTTTCTTTTATTTAATGTGTAGATTGTCTATCTTACAAATTAAAAATTCTTCTAGGTTAAATCGCAAGCTGTCAATACTATAAATATCTGTAATTATATTCAAAATATAATTCATTTTTTTTCAATAAAACAACATTTTAATTTTTAAAAATATGGAAATTCACACATAAATAATACAGAATTTAATACATTTTCTTAGCTGCATGTACAAAATTTATTATTTTGTACAAGAAGATTACTTTAGGTTTTAGAAAAATTAGTTAAAAAACTGAGTAAAAATATTTAATAAGATATACTTGTTAACCAAATGAATTTATCGTATTATTTATATTGCCGAGTCACTGAATAATTGTCAAAATTTTCTGGAACTGACAATCGAGGCTCTAGAAAAAGTACTAGTTGAAATGGGCATTACATATTATTATTTACGTTCCAGCTTTGCTCTAGAAATTTTGTTTCATGGTGATTTTCTAGATTGCTTTGTTTTCGGTGTTGATTCTACCTTTCCTATTAATGGACAAGTAAAATCACTATAATAATCTAGGATTCAGAAAATTCTCACATGATATTACATTTGCAACGAGAGTGCTCCGTATCGAATACTTTTTGCGCCAAATCTTGGCTGACAATTTATTCACCTTTTTGTTTTGGAGAAGTAACTGTAAATAGTGTTTCCTTTTTTTTAAGTTCTACAGCTGTAGCTACTACATAATGTCTGGAAAGAACTTGACTATTGAATTAAGGTGTGTCATGAGATGAAAGATGCTCACATTCAACACTTGTAATCTTGTGCGTATAACTGCTTAAGTTTATTTAATATAATTGTTCATATATTAATTATGATTTTAGGTTTAACAAAATAAATACTGAAAAGCATCGGAACCCTGATATTTATTTAGAAGCACTCTGTATTATCAAATCGCTACTACAATCACTATTTTCAGTGAATTAAAGATGTCATTTTAAAAAAATATGCATAAATATGTACAAATATTTCAAACATTTCTAATAAAATTTATTCTATTTATTACATGACTGACTGTTCTTCATTGCTGTTATGGCTCATTCTTTTTAAAGATCTGACATTTGCCAGATCAACTCCAAGAAATTGTTGACAGTCAGAAAGAGTCGATGACTAGAAGGAGATCTGAGGATAAATGCTCCCGGTAAAGTTTGACGCAATCCATAATATGTTTCAATAAGGCTAGATGGTCACAGAATTTTTTAACATGTGGGATAATATTTTGTACCACATTTAAACGATAAATATTTTAGATGTCAACATGAAAATCTGACCAAGTCAGTCTGAGATTTTGGTTCATATTTTATATCCAGAAGAGTTCCAGGAGACGTTCCATTGTATCACTGGTTTGTGGGTGGAATTTGCCAGATTGAATTTAGTCCAGAGTTTTTATTCGAATAAATTTCGTGATAGGTTAATGATGAATTAGTGGGATTGTCTTCCTCATTGCTCTCTTTGGCCAGTCTATCTGCGGGCTCATTACCACTAATATTTACATGGGATTATTACACACTTTTACAAAGAACACTATGATGTGTACATCATAGTGTTCTTTGTAAAAGTGTGTAATAATTCAGAAGCAGTTATGTATTGAAATATTGTTCTGAGGAAATATCCTAAAAAATGGAAGTGCAAGTGTTGTTTACCCCAACATTCATCCTTATTTGCATCTAGACGTTTTGTTTAGAAGTAAATACTAATCTTCTTTTTAACTATAAATGATGTGCTGTCAACAAACTCTAATCACTAATCCACTAATCAAAACTATATCCACTTAAAAGATATTTTGAAGAAGTATTGATGATTTTTGCAAAAGTCTTGCCGATAGTACTTCTTTATTAAATAAACTTTAATTCTTTTTGAAATAACCTATTTCAATCTAACTTTGTCCTTCATTTAATATGTTTTACCAAATCTGGAAAATATTTTATTATCTACTTTATAAAAAAATTAATTGTGCCTTTTATATAAGTCATACTTTTATATTTAGAAATGATTTCTAAAATTGTACTTTGGTGAATATGTAACTTCTAAGTTGATTGAAGACTTTTTTTAATTAATCTTATTTCACAGTTTTCATTCCAATTATTAATGCGTTATCTCTTCAAAAAGTGTTAATATACCACCACATTTTCTTTCTGCATGGAAAAGTTTACTGTGGGAAAATTTTGGTAAATAGTTTTGGGAATAAAAATCAATACCCATTTTTGTTTTTTCTTACAGAGTTAATATTTTTTTATTCCACTAAAATCCATATTTCTGACCAGATTTTAAGCAAACAAATTAAAAAATTATAATAATATTGAAAAGGCATTTAATTTTATTGTTATATATAAATATATATATATTTCCCTACAGACCAACAAAAAAGACGTGTAAATTGTGTAGTGTAAATTGAAAATGTTTATATAATTTTTAAAATAAAAATACCTATTAAATTATGTAGAAATATTTTATTTTTGGAAAATACTACAGGTATATATTTAAAACACCACTGGTATTATAAATAAAATTATTGAGGTAGTGGATAATATAAGTGGAGTGCTTTATCCACTACCTTAAAATTTTCTTATCTAAAAGAAGTTATTTGTTACAAAAAGAAAGCTGAACACATGAGGCAGCAATAAAACAAGCTTTTTAAATCCCTTTCTATATTTCTCCTACACATAACTTCAACATGATAATGAAAAGATTAATATTGAAAAAATGAAATTTCTTATAGATAACATATTTTCAGGGACCGTATTATGCATTTTGAGATTTTCTCAACTTAAAATAATTCCAATTTGAAGCACAAAGATAAAAACTCAAAAATATATGTAAATGTATTACTGTTTCTTTAAATAAAAGACATTTTTGCAAATACGTGATTCTAATTTTACCGATTGGAATAAAAATGGAGCATTGTGTAATGCGAAAGAGATACATTAAATAATACATTCATTTCTATTTTTATTGTTTAATTCAAAATTAGGATGTCATCAAAGGAGAAATATTACTTAAGTAATATATATAGATTATAGAGAAATGAATTTGTTGATAAGAGCATAAAATGCATATAAGAAAAATTCGTCATAGACTGCATTCTTAAAATTATATTCAAAGAATGCTACGTATGGACTGTATTATGTATATACTATAATATATAAAATGATGGAGGGGTTGTTTTATATATCTTCCTTAAATAAAATATAATTGCAGAAACCTATTTACTATACATGTTCTAAATTAAAATGCAGTCCTTTGATTTAATTGGAAGAAAAATTTGTTTCGTGTATTCACACAAACTCATTTATAACAATGTAAACTTTTAAATGAGTATAGTTTATATAAGCTTCAATAGAAATTTGAGTAACATATATTTTCTCTTTGAAATGTAGAATAATAAAGAAAATATTTTAAAAAGCATTTACTTTAAAAGGAATAATACGAACATTAAAAGTGTATAATTGGAAAACAAATCTGGTTACAAGATACGGTTTACCCCAAAAGGATGAAAAAGAAACCGCTTTCTATGGGTCAACAAATAAAAATAGTTGGTTGGGAACCAACGGATGGCGGTATACTTTATTTCACCAAGAAATCATTCACAAATGAGAAAATATTGGCTACTTACAATTCAGCTTAATTGCAGTAAATTTTCAATAAGCTGACCATGATTCAGAAATATCGCACAGAGAGAGATGAGTCACCACACCCTTTACAACATTTGGTATTATTAGTGGCATCTTTCCGTGCTGCCAGTTGATCGTGAGTTGGTCGCGCTACACTTCTGACTTCAAGAATTTGCACAGGTAAAAGTCACAGACTATCAAATTGGAAGATATTGGTGGCCTTTTGAGATTAAAGTTAAGACTGATAATACAATCCTCCCCAAATATTAAGCATAGCAGGCTTTGACAAGCAGAGCTATATGAGATGGTAATCCATTTTACATGAATGTGCCTGTCACGCTTACAGTTCAGGAATAACGTTGTTTTGTAACAGTGTTACATATTACAGACCAATGATTATAAGCGTTTTGAAACGCGGATGCGTGCCCACCTTGAAAAAGAATAGGCCAGTTATGAAATCAACAATGAAACAAGTCTGGTGAACTTTTTTCGGACTGTCACTTTAGGCTGTTGCAAGGGTAACTTAACAAATTCATGTGGATTTTCTGTGATCCACACTCGTGAGTTATGAACGTTAACAAAGCCCAGAAAATGTGAAATGCACTAATTTTGACAGAAGTATAGAGTGAAACCAGTCGTGCTGCTCGTTCACTTTACCAAATACCGAATCCACAAAATCTTGGCGAAGTTCAAGGTCAGGAAGTTACATTTCTTGGTTACGTTGCAACTTGTAATTATACCGTTTCAGAGTAATTCGCAATGCTCTCCACACACTTCCGTACGCCACTATTGTCTGCCTCGAAACATCTTGAGAACTGTTCTCTCCATGTTCAGAGAACCTTGAGTGGATAGCATCGTCTGCCCCACTGTTGTGATACCAGCAGCTTTAAAATGTTTCATCTTTTCTTGAATGCAAAAGTCGTTATTGGTGCTTTGCTGTCTCACAGACTCTTCATGTTGCGATATGTTCGCGATGCCACAAAATTCTTTTATTATTGTTTAGATAAGTGTGCTTTCTCAACTATGGACAGCGTTTCGATGCATGTAAGTTTCGGCAACTATCACTGCTGAAATTCTTGCTTTTCATATCGTTTGTTGATGTCCATAATCTTACATCAGAGATCCGACAGAGCCATTTGCTGGCCGCCAAAAAAACTATTTTTTTATTCGTTGCAGAGCAAAACCCAGTGTTTTGCCACCTTTTAGGTGCAAACCGTATCTTTGTAATTAAATACATTTTCAAATTATTCATTTTCAAAGATCATCTTCATTTTGGATCACCCAGTCGATTTGTATGTGTATAATGTAAATATATATATATATATATATATATATATATATATATATATATATATATATATATATATATATATATATATATATATATATATATATATATATATATATATATATATATATATATATATATATATATATATATATATATATATATATATATATATATATATATAAACGTATTAAAATAATAGATTGATCACATATGAAAAACAAAGTACACAATTTTATAAATGGGTATATATTTATAATAACTTTTCCACTGTTATTTTTTAATTATTTAATGTATTCTATTTGTCAGAGCTTTTTAAAGTTTTTGTACACAATTTGCCTTTATTTTCACACGTTTCTTGAAAACAATATTTTTCAGTTCGATAGTATTGTATTGCTTTCATCTATCATTAGTCACCGTTAGAAGTGGGACCCACATACATTCTTTCGGATCCAAGTCCATCTGCATCACGAACAATTAATAAAATTAACAGCATTATCGAGAAAACATTGAAACATTTCGTTTACGTACATGAGTGTTATTACATTAAAAGTGTCTTCCAAAAATTTCTGATAATGAAGAATACATAATTTAAGTTACTTATATATTATACACTTAAATGATTTTCCACAAGCACTATACTAAATTTTTCCAGCACATTTGAATTTTATTTGTACTTTAATGACAACACGATTTCGATCATACCCCCATCCTTTAATAATAAGTTAAAATTAACTCTGGTCAGTTACTAAACCTAAATTGATTAATCTTTCATCAATAATTTCACTCGATTTCAATCTCTTTTCCAAAATATCTATTCCTGGGTGTATTTCAGTCATTTTTTCTTCTTTTTTTAATTAAGTTTGAAGATTCTTTTTCAATACATTAAAATTCCAAGCTCTCTAACAGTACATACATTTTAACATGTAGGGAATTGTGTTCAATCAAAGCAGAAAAAGATACATTTTTAGAGTTTTGCTCAGTTATAATATAGTTCTGCTTTTACAGAATCTCCTTATTTTTGAAAGACCATATCAAGGATTTAATTTTTTGATAATGATGTGGAAATAAATTTTCAATCGATTCATATGTCTACACAATAGATTGCTAAGCATACTGTTTATACAATTCATTTGTAAAAAAATTAAAAAATTTGTGAGATAGCATAAGAATTTTTGTGAGATTATTTAGATAAAGTACATAATAACAGCTCGTTAATAAAAAATAACCAAAAGTGAGATTTGGTGGTATTTCCGTTGCCGTATATGTTCATCAAAAACAATTAATGGCTACATATAGATTGACATTAGCAAAATATCTCTTGTTGGATCAATTAAATGGCAATATCTCTAAAACATTTGGCAATGGTCATATGACAAATATCAATTGTTGATGCTTACATTAAATACTTGGGTATGTTCATATTTGAATTTTAAAAAAAAATAGAAAATAATCAATTAAATTTTATCAAACAGACAGCTTGACAGCAATTTTTCATATTTACACACAGAATAACATATAGAAATATATAGTTATTAAAGTATAAATATATAGTTATTAAACATATACATTTATTCAAAGTCGCAAATAAATCGCATACTTGACATATGACATAAATTTCGCAAGAAGTAAATTATGGAAGTTAAATAATAATAATCATAATTCAAACTTATTTCATTTTAATTTTTGCTTCTAAGATAATACTAAATAAAATGGTTAAGAAATTCTAGCCCACTTGTAAAATATAAGTTGAGACAGAGTGAATAAAATAAAGCTAGTGATTGATTTGTTTTATTTGACAGCTAATTTTAATTTACATGTTATATAAGTTATACATTTTTAAATTATGTCTTCACAAAATGACAAAAATGCTAACAAAAATACTTGCTGCATAATTCTTGTACTATTGATCATGATTTATAGCTTTTTAATATTCTCATAAATAAAATATTTAAATTGCTAAAGTTTGGATATTATTTTAATGAACGCCACGTTATTATAACAATGTTATATGTAATTGTTACTCACATGTATATAAAATTGTAAAATTGCATTTCTTCATTAAAATATGCTTTTTAATGAAAGTATTATTTTTTAAAAAAAGCCACTTTTTTTTGTAAGTCATAATGATAGATACTCATAAATAAAAATTATTTAAATTTTTTTTATTTTTTTCTAACATTTTACCATATATTTTCTGAAAAAAGTTGAGTTTATCTTGTTTATAAGAGATTGAAATATGATGTTTAGCGTGTTAATTCATAGTGTACTTAACGAACAAGCGAAATAGGAGTACTTGAGATTAATGTATATCCCTGATTACTTCTTGGAACTAGGACATTTATATTATTAAAGTAATTATTTGTCCGCGTAATTAGATTCTGTAAAATTCTCGTCCATTCGCCATTCTTCAGAGGAAGTTTCATTATTCACAAGTTTTATCTGATGTATTTCGTATTGATTTTCTAGATAATTGCAGATAATAATTCATTGATGAGTTCTATGATTTCCGCCCTTGACATAAGCAATAAATTAATTTTTCTGTTAATTATTCTTCATTAACGGACTAGATTCATTGATTAATATCACGTATTTTTTAAAAAATTGGTAAAATACTTATTTATAAATGATATTCTTGTTTCCATAATTATAAAATGTATTTATATCTTTTTTTACATATCTATATATTTACATAAATCTTGATTTCAATTCACAAAAGCTTTCAGCAATTTATGACTGCTGAAAAATTAAAGCTTTATTATGCAATTCAAGGCAAAAACTTCAATCAAATAGTCTTATAGTTTGGTATTGAAAAAGTAATTTTAATATCTGTTAACACCTGAAGCTGAGAATTAAAAGAAGACAAAGTTTCGCCTCCTATTAAAAGAAAGATAATTAGTTGTGATATATATGTAAATATTTGCCTGCAAGCAAATACCATCTTTTCATCAAAACTTTTTAAAATATTGTCATCTGCTTACAAAATGTTGAACACATCTTACAAACTTTAAAGGAAATTATTTCTAGAAGATAATTTTGCCTGTATCCTTAAATAAATACATTTTTTCTCTAAATTTTGCTAAGTTTTTTTAAGTTTTTACATTGCCTATATTTTTAAATAAAAATATAATGAAGACCGGGATATAATATTGAGACAAATCCCCCGAAAGAAATAATTAATCTTTATAAAAATTATAAAATATAATATCACAAATATCACAATTTGAAAATCAAAATATACTGTGAGCAAAAGATAATTAAAAAGAAACTATATACATTTCTTTTTACGACTTACAACTATTACTTTAAAGATATATAATGATAAATGTTAAGCTACTCATAAAATATCTTAAAAATTAATATAGAAACAGCTCTTTACATTAAAGTGAATATTATGTAACTAAATTGAAGAAAGAGAACTGTGCTTTGAGACACAAAACAAGCTAAAAATCATATAATTTTGTAAAACTGTGGGGAAATGGGAGTAATATATACATATATATAGTATTATAGTTATATATTTTGGTATTAATTGCTACTTATATATCTTAGTTATATTATTATCACATTTTATAAATTACTTTTTCAACTTCTTTTACGTCATATTTAAATTTATTTTTAAATTAAAATTCTACATGATTCAGAGATATTACCAAAAGAGAAGCCAAAAATATATATTATATAAAAAAGTTTTTGTGATAGCTTTACAATGAGATTTTTATATTTCGATAATCATTTGTGAATTTCACACATCAGTTGGTTAATTTTATTTTTGAAGATATGAATTTTAAAAGCAATTTCACATCGAGTTAAGGCGTGTAAAATTTCATAGACTAAATGCTTCTCACATAATGTAAGGAAAAATGGTGTAGTAATATATCTTAAGTAAATACTAGTTAAATAGAAACTGAACATTCATATACATTTTGATGTGCCTAGAACGACTACTTATAATTTGAATTTATATTTTACTTCAGCGATTTACTATTATTAATTTCCTGATATGATTGATGCGTCGTAGAGGATTACTTAACAACTGGAGACTCTGATAAGCGACTTCAACTTCAGATGGTAATTACTTCCCATGAAAAATTTTATTTCCTTATGGGCAAAATTCCCACATTGCAATTATTCTTAAAATTTGAGAAATGTACCTCAGACATACACAAAACTAAACATAAGATAATGGAAATTTCAATCCTAACAAAATATATATTTTAAAACTATTAAAATTAAAACTTGTTAAAATGTTTTTGTTTTCCATTTTGTTATAAAAACAATAATAGATAATTAAGTACTATTATTTAAGGTAAATAAAATGAGCTTTAACTGATTTGTTTTTAGCATCATCTTATATTACATAAAAAGTTTTATTTTACTTATTTGATTATAAATAAAATTAAATAGAAACGTGCAGTTCATAATTGCAGTTTTGAGTTTTATATTTCAAACTGAAAAGAGATATTGTGACTTATAAGCCACAATGCACTAAGAAATTGTTATACTTCTCCATACACACTTATCTGAAATGGTATTGGTATTTGAAATAACACTGTACAAATAATCAATAGAAAAATGTTGATCGTAAAAAGAAACACTGACATGAAATATAGAATAATAATAGAAATTGTCGATACATTACATCATATTGTAATTATTAACAGATTGGTTGGTTGGATTTTATGACGCAAGAGCAAAAAAATACGATAACCTACATATTTATTACTTCTCCTTACTACCACACATCTCCTTAGTTCTGCGACTTCAATCATTATGACAGAATGCAAGAAAGCGCTATAGATCGATCCTTGACTATCAATCTATAGCGCTTAAATCCATTGACGGATAAATCCATTGACGAGTTTTATTATTTGTACTTTTCCTGAAATAAATATTTAGACAAAATTTGCGAATTTAAGACATATGAACCCAATGCTAATAGAATTCATTTTTGTATTAGTTAATTGATAAGTACTTTTTACAAAGAAATTTGAAATTTATTTTTATTTTTATGAGCTTACTCATATTTTTTGCAATTATTATGATAATTACAAAACAACCAATTCTTACGATCATGCCTGTTGAAAATCATTTGCTTTTATTTGCTGATACACTGGCATGGAATAGAAAATATATATATATATATATATACATGGTATATTATATAGAATATATATATATATATATATATATATATATACCAACTCACTTCCAAAAATTAATCATTAAGATGTAAACTGCAAAAAAAATCAATAAATACTGGTTTGATTGACACAAAATTCGGAAGAAAATAACATATATATTTATGCATAAAATAAAAAATTATATACAGAAATGAAAACAATATTAAATTTTTGTAAGTTATTAGATAATGACATACCGGAGATTTCAACAGAATTATGTATAAAGTGAAAATAAATAGCTAAAAAGGACATTAATAGAGTATGTGATCCCCCCCCTCATCTATATACCAAGCTTACAACTTGTGACCATGATTTCAATTAGGTGGTCAAACTCCGCAGAATTGAGCGATAGCCATTTTTCTTGTAGAGCAGTTTCCGGCTCAATAAAAGTGGATGGAGGTGGGAAAGGTGAAGATAGATCAATGCCGAGAGCATCCCAAAGATTTTGAATGGGTAGTGGTAGGACTAATATGTAGGCCACGATATACGCGCAGTCTCTTCACTTTTCAGGTAGTCATTGAGGATGTCAACTCTATGGGGAAGTGCATTATCGTCAATTAAAACAAAAGTATGACCACTTTCTGCAGCGTAAAATTTCACAATGGGTTCTAGGAATTCATCTCGATATAGGGCAGTTGTCACAAAACGTTGTTTAAAAATGTGAAGGTTGGTGCGGTATCCTAATGAAATTTCTGCCCACACCATAATGCTTACGCCTCGAAATGCGTGATATTCAGTGATATTTTGGGGCTGATTGATTGTTTCTTGTTCACGCCATATCCTTATACGCTTGCCATCTGCCTCCAGAGCAAATCTTGACTTATCAGTAAACATTGAAACAGTCAAACAAAGTGCATTTGACATGTTTTCGGCACCAATTTAATCATGCCACTCTTGATTGGACGGATAGACCAACACAAACGCGAGGTATCCGGGCGTACAGTCCATTCATATGTAATCTTCGGCGTACAGTAGCTGCAGAAATCACTTAACAATAGACGCTGAAACCATAGATGTCACACGTGTGGAGGTAGCACTGTGATTCCGCTTGGTTAAAATCACAATGTATCGATCTTCCGCTGGGTTTGTAACCCTTAGGCTGCGGACCTGTGGATAACTGTCTGTGCGGTTTAATTGTTTTCATAAACGTGAAATTACAGAATGATGAAGACCGAAGAAAAGAGCGACATCTGAGATCCACTGTCCTGCTTCAATGCGCCCCACAACATGTCGGGGCTCAAAAACTTCCATTCGTTTTTCGGAAGTCATAGAAACACTTATATATTGAAATCAAATTGTACGGAAGTCTTAAACACCTTCTATCAGCACTTACAATCAACTTCTGTAACCCTTCATAAAGCTGGTATCTTATAAGACTGCTCTTTTTGCATATTTCTTGATATGAAATCACGATTGCATACTAACATATTTGCATACTTCCATCTACCTCTGTAGCGAATTGCATCCTCTTCAATTTTGATTGGATTCCGGAAAATAGATTTTTCCTCTACGTGCTTAACGTTTGGAAGTGAGTGTATGAGTGAATATATATATATATATATATATATATATATATATATATATATATATATGTGTGTGTGTGTGTGTGTGTGTGTGTGTGTGTATGATGGCCAACCTGTCTAGTGATCAGCAGTCTAGACAAGTTGGCCGGTGATTTACTGGTAGGGAGGTTATGGGTTTGAATCCCGGTTCAGACGTGGATGTACTTTCTCTGTTTTTATCTTGTCTTTGTCTTTTCCTTGTGTGTGAATGAGGTGTAAATGGTTGCCTACTTTATAAACGGGTCTCTAGGGCATGTGTGTGTACTGAAGAAGTCGGACTCCACACCAAATAAGGTTCAGTTGGAAAAGTGGAGCAGATATATATATATATATATATATATATATGTATATATATGTGTGTGTGTGTGTGTGTGTGTGTGTGTGTGTGTGTGTGTGTGTGTGTGTGTGTGTGTGTGTGTGTGTGTGTGTGTGTGTGTGTGTGTGTGTGTGTGTGTGTGTGTGTGTCATAAGGAAAAATGAAAGGACAGGTATAATATGAACTCTTTATGATTCATCTGTTAAAAAAGTAAGCGAGTATTTATTAGAATCACTCTGAAAATAATAAGTGATACTCTATATAGAATAATTCATGCTACAAAAAATATTTAGCAAAATACAATTTGATAAAAATAATTAGTGATACATTATTGTAAACTAATTCAGAAAAAATATTTGTATTACATTAAAATTAATTTCCGATTAAAAGTTTTAATTTCCCACTGAATGGTAAATTATTATATTTTATTAATCAGCATGTGTATCTAACACATAAATCTTCTTTATTATCAAATATATGATGTAAGTTATGCAATATATGCAATTTAATTTGCAGAAACAAACAATATATTCATTTAATTTATGTGCAATAATTTTATTCTTCCTTAATATAAATCAAATATTCTAATGTAAAGAAATACTGTTAAATATCAATGTAAATTTCAGAAACAGAAAATTTAAATGATTAATTACATTTAAAATCATGAAAGCACATATTCTTCTAATTAGAAACTATATTTAAAAATGTATTATTTGAAGTGAATTCATTCACATTAACGTTAGACATAGCGCTTACTTGTTGTCATGGTAGATCTTATTTTCAAACAATTGAAATTTTGATTACAAAAACAAAAACAAGTTATATAAACTAATATAGAGTATTTTGAAACGCAACAATATCGAGCACTTGATATGTTTTTGTTCGCAGGTGAAAAATAAATAGATCCCAGATTATAATGCCTTACTTTTAAGATAAATTATATATTACATTTCAATTAGTAATATTGATATTTAATTGCAGTTCTGATCATTTATCATATTTAAGCTATTTAGAAGTGCTATTTCTCTTCTTAATGGAAATTTAAAATCAGCATTTTAGTGAAATTAAGAACAAAGAAAATAAAATAAATAATATCACTCTTTGTCAGAATTTTGCATTCATTTAGATGTTCTAAAATTCATTTCCTACCTAGGGAAGCTATAAATTCGAAAATCATGATTTTCATAACTGAGATTTTTTTTTCTCTAAGTTGAAAATAATTAACATGAAGCTTATCAAACAACTTTTAATTGATCTCTTGAAGAGAGAGAACTAAAATACTATTTTATTGGGCTGTTCTACAAGTAAAATCGTAATCAAAAGTTTAATATATGTATATATCTTGAAGAAAATGAATAATTTTTTTCATTTGTGAGAAACTTTGTTTTGTTTCATATCATTTATTTATAATTGTAAATTTTAAGCAAAGGGTTTTATTTAAAAATGTAATACACCCAGTGATATTTCAATATATCTAACATTGAGTTATATCTAAACACTTCATTTTAATCTAATAATACATTATATTTCACGTTTGTTTCATAAAATTTAATTATATTTTTAGATGTGTAATAAATTTTATTTGCTTTCCAATTAAGTTAATATTTTCAGTTAATTAAATTAGTTAATTTAACGTAACTATTGATTTTTCAATATGTTTCAAATGAATAGCTTTGAAATAATCAATATATTTTGATTTATTATTTGGCATAATGTATAAGTGTATTGAAAAAGTGACAATACATAGATCTTCTGATTTTATTAAACTTAAATTTTTTAATTGATTTTTCAATCAATGCGACATATACTGAAATTTAATTACAAGTGCGAGATACATTAAAAAGTGGTAAATTAAAGCTTAATAAAATGATATTCTTATTGCTATTGTATTTCTGTATTATTTTGAAAACATATTTTAAAATAGAAATTCCTAACCAAATTGATATTAAGTAAGTCCACACATGTTGAAAAATAACACAAATATAATTTAACAACAAATGACATACAACTTACTAGATGTATGGAAATGACATTTTGTAATGAACAATATTAGTTAATAATATACAAATGAATTAAAAACATACATGATTAAAATAGTTAAATGTAACTCTCTGAAATATTATGTATAATGCAATCCAATATCTTTACAATTTTAGAAAAAATTTTATTAATGAACTATTTATTATTAGTTTCCATATTATCATACAAAATATTTAATAAGCTAAATTAAAATTATCTTTGGGATTCTTACATTATTTATTTATTTGACACATTTTGTTGTACGTTAGAAATATGATTAATACATTTCTAATATTTTTCCGAATACTTAAAAATAAATATTTCCTCATAGGACTTGATAAAAAAAATTTCAATATTTTTTTAACATTTCCGCGTTTTTAATTTCATTGTAACTTTTGATAAACATTATTGAATTGATTTTACAATTTAATCATAAAACTTAATAAACTGTGTTTACTAAACTAATTTACTTTTGTACACGAAACTAAATATATTGGTGTTGTAAAAAACTTCTGTATATTTTCAAGTATTAAATCAAAGTTTTCCCGAAACGGACATATATGTTTTTTGTATGCATAAAAATAAATGTCTTATGCATGTAAAAACATTTGGTAAAAATTTGTTTTTTGAATTTAAAATACACAGGTAATTTTTCCCTTTATGATATTTATTTTTCTGTCGTAAGAAAATTTCAGATATGTATTATCAAATTTACATTTTCGTTTTGAGATTAGTTATACTACTATCTTTTATTTTATTATTTTTGAAGAAGTATTTTGAATTATTAGAAACATTTTTATATGTTTGCTTACAATTAAATTGTTAAATTTATAAAAATATTAATCATAAAGTTTAATTGTTATAAGTCCATAGTGTGTAATTTTTTATTTTAATTTTAATATTTAAACTGAATTTTATGATATTTATGAAATATATAAGATCATTTTAAGTAAAATAGTACAATGTATTGCAGAACAACTATAAAAGTATAACTATATAAACTAAATGCTAAAAAAAATTTTTTAGCTATCCTATAAGTTTATAAATTATTTGAAATGTTAAAAAATAAGGAAAAAAATCCGAAATACTTTTTCATTTAATTTCCTTTTTATTTAAAGTATAGTTTAATATATATTTTATTTAGAATTTGTTTTGTTAAGTTATAAGAGAACAATAATTAACATTTTTAAATTATGCATAAATAATTTTATTACGTCAATGAAGAGATGAAATATGAAACATGCTTAGTGAAAATTGCATAAATCATTATATGCAATTGAATAAAAAGATATTTATTCAAGTAATTTTTCTTTTAAATCCACTTTTAGCTTATTAATAATTTCAAGGAATTTTTATGGTTGTTTTTATATATATAATTAGAGTTATATTTTTAAATATTTTCTTCCGTAAGTTAATTTCCTTCATTTATAATTCTTTTCTAAAATAACATGAAAGATCAAATGATCTGATAAGAAAATATGTATTATTATTTTAATCAGAGACTTTTTGATTCGATTAAAATGCTAACTTAACTCATAAATGTAAATAAATTTTTGATTTATCAGAAGTTTACAAAAGAAAATTCTAAATGCTAATTGTAAAAAATATAAAGATTCTAATCTTAATTTTCCAAACAATTTAAATACATAATGTATCTCAATATATATTTTTGTCTTTTTAAAATGTCTTAAATAATCTGTAAAGATTGATTGCAGTACTTTAACTTATTTAGAAGAATTTATTTTTGTAATCATAGCTATTTTCATAATAATTTTCTAGAAATTAAAAATTAATCTGAAATAAAAAAGTAACTTTTATAGAATTGTATATTTTAAAAATTCCTATATAGATTGAAATAGGAATTTAGATACTGAGAACTAGGTAATAATTTTAACAAAACTCTTAAAATTTAAATATTTTATTTTATTAAACGTGTGATATTTACTAATGTATATAATGTTTCTCATTCACCCTAATAAAGAACAATGTCTACCTAAATCTCTGTCTAATAAAGACTGCATTTATTATGGCTTTGCATTTTAAAATAGAAATATATTTTGATCTTTTATATTTAATTATATTATAAATTTATTATTTGCATTATTATAATTTGAGTATTTGATCTGTTAAATCCATTGGAAAATCTTAAAAATAACATTAATAGCAATTTTACCTTGTAATAAATTTGTTTGAATTTGAACTAATAACACTAAATTAAATGCACATTTGTTTGTTGTTAGTTATACTATTGAACTTAAAATTCTCTATCATGAATTCCATATACCTTTAAGTAATTAATAGAAAATATGATGTATTAAAATAGATTAATTTAATAAAAGCACACAATAGTTTGCAAATATAAAACAACTAATGAAACGTTACAGAAATATATGCTATTTTTCTGTAACTTTTCATGGAGTGTATTTTTCATTTTAAGGAAAATTATCCTGCCGACAAAGCAAAAGATTATGAATTTTTATTTTAATTTAATAATTATAATTATTTTTTGGGGAAAATATAATATTTGCCTCTATTGGTTTTACTATTATATTTTTTTTATAAATTTTCAGTGTTTAACTATCATAACATTCGTTTGGAGGATAGAATTATTGAATAATGTTGCATAGTTTTGATGGTAGTTTAGTTTTTGTGTTTAATAATACAGATGTGAAGCTTTAAAATTGTAAAATATTAAAACTGTTACATGAATATAAATTTTCTTACATAATAATTCTAAAATTCAAAACTATTTGTATTTGACAATTATTCTAACACTGGAATACTAGAAATGCATTATCAAGCCTTAGAAGTTCATACTGTGTGATTTAAGTTAATAAATAATATTCGATGCAGTGCTTCTAAAACGGATTAATTGTGAAATAATGTAGGTAAAAATAAGAGATAATACTGTATGGATACGAAGTTTTGTAGACTAAAATTATTTACCAATTTTTTACCAGTGGATTTGATAACATTTATTATAATGAAAACTGTAACACAGCTTTCCTATAACGTACACTAAACTCCTTTAAAAAATATAGTTATTAGAAAAATAATTTCATGAATGTCATTAATTAACATTTAAAATTTCATGTCTATTGTTAAACGAAGATAACGAATCGTTGCACCATGAATAACTCTTAACAGTCTTTGCTTCCATTACAAGATTAACATCATTAAATTTAACTGTTCAAAGTAAATCCCAATTTAAGTAAAATAAACACTCTATAACAAAAGCTTTTATCTACATTATCATTATTTATATCTATAACCTTAAATACACTTCAAGAAGATGAATATAAATGCTTAATATTTTCTGAAGCAACTAAATCAAAATCTATTTCTTCTCATTATAAGCATTTGCTAATTCAAATTTAGTTTTAACCAAAGAATTACTTTTTAATGTCTGTAAATATTCACAATGCCAAATGCCATTCATTCATAGTTTAGAAATAATTCAAAGTGTAAGCATTCATTCAACTTTTCTACAGTGAATTCACAGAAATCATGCTTTAGCAACAGAAAGATGCCTTTTCTTATTCCTTTTTTGTGCCGCGGGTTATCTTAAGAGTGAAAGAGGATATTCTATTGAGCTCAAATGAGAAGACTTAATAATAAATCTTTTAACAAGAGAGATCAAAATGTCTAACTGAAAATACATGCATTAATATCAATCAACTGAGATAGAAGTAAAGAAATATAAAAAAAAAACATTATATAAGATAATTTATTGTAAAGATTTAATAACGAAAATTATTTAATGAATTTGTTTTACTTTAAGTTATTCATCAAAATATTTTTGGTTATAACTTTAAGTTATTAATATTATGATATACACTTATTTACATTAGATTATAGGTGCATAATTAATAAATTAAAATGCTGCATAGTGATTCTTATACTTATAAAGACTAGTTCAATACATAGTTAGGAAAAATTAGAGGATTTATAATTTACACACACACACACACACACACACACAACACACACACACACACACACAACACACACACACACACACACACATATATATATATATATATATATATATATATATATATATATATATATATATATATATATATATATATATATATATATATATATATATATATATATATATATATATATATATATATATATATATATATATATATATATATATATATATATGTATATGTATATACTTTTTCCAAGACTTTTCAAAAATGGTATAGTAAATTATATAGAAAATCTTTTTAATTCAATAATTTTCTGAAAAATGGTTAAAAAAAGAATATTGTATGAATCCTTATTTATTCATGTGTATTTGTTTTTATTCATAGCCCTTGTGTAATATTTTAACACATGAGGTTTATATTTTATACTCCTGCGCAAAATTCAGAACAATGTAGGACATACAAGAATACTTATGAATGTAGATATGTTAAATATCAAATATTGTAATTATACATATATAAATTATTTCAGAAAGAAATGAAATAATCATTTTCCTATATTGAAAAATCCCTGTAAACATATAATAATTTCTCTCTGTTTTTTTCTCGTTATCATTGCAAACTAAATAAGTAACTTCTAGAAAAGTATGCTCTGCAACTTTTTAATATACACGATTCTATATTGTGATTATTTTATTTTTATTTTCAGTCAAATTATTAGCGTTCTGGACCTAGACTGAGTTCGACTTATGTTTCATTTTCTATTTAGGCATGGATGTAGTTTTCATTGTTGGTTTCAGTCAAATTAGTCCAGTAATATAAACTTAAACTGTCATAATAATTCAATTTCTTTTGACAAAATAATGCACTGCTCCAAGAATTATACTCATACAATAATTCCCACGGATGAGCTTGTTCATCATTTGAACCAACACTCAAGTTTTACCTCAACAGCACAATGATGGTGACAAAGTACTCGGAAAAATGTTTCAAAGTGACTTCAGTGATTGGTCATGCGCCCATGCAGCTAATGAGGAAGCATTCTAAAGTTATGTGCTGTTTTATTTATTGATGTTCTGTGTTTTATTTATTGCAAAGTACATATTTATTAAAGAATTACAAGTTTAAACAGGGCGGAAAACTTAAATGTTATGAAAACTCTACAGAATAGTTTCTAACAAATTATAAACAAGTGATTAATTTGTTATACAATAATATGTTATAATATTTTCTAATGTCACTCTGAAGACTTGTGACATGCATTATGAATAGGATTTTACATCATGTATAACAACTCGACGGGGAAAGCGTATAAGAAATATTGAGTACTCAATAAAAAAAAAGTAAGT
The DNA here is from genome assembly GCA_030067965.1 of Latrodectus elegans. Lineage (NCBI taxonomy): Eukaryota > Metazoa > Arthropoda > Arachnida > Araneae > Theridiidae > Latrodectus > Latrodectus elegans. Next base: position 53,969,953 of record CM057818.1, on the reverse strand, counting down.
AAATAAATATACACATTCTATGAAATTTTGTTCACATTATAAGAATAGCATTTTATACAATCGTTTATTTATTATTATTATGAGTTCAAAAAGGAATTACGTTTTAAGAAAAAAATTATTTTTGTAATATATTTTAAATAATATATCTCTTTATATTTTAAATAATGTGTTAAGTAATGAATTACAGAACAGATTTATATAAATTAAATTGTATTCCATTTAACAATAAAGTGTTATTAAAATTTATGGACAAAATTTGTTAATGCATTTTGATGACATTAGTCAGGAAAAACTGGGAATAAAACACATTTTTTTTTACAATTTACTTGCGTGCACCAGTGACCCAGAGAGGTGTGGCAGTAGTGTTTCGCTACTGCAGTCTCCCAACCCGGACAGGCAAATGGGTGGGTGCTGACCAAAAAGAACACCAACTTGAGCCAAGACAGACTCCCACCATCATGGTGCTTAAATACTAGGATCAACAGAAGCTGCATCTCACCTTCTCTTTATGACTTCATTGACCCAGACAGTTTGGGACTCTCCAGAGAAAACATTTATTCATACATTGATCCTCAATATCTTCAGAGTCACTTATCTGATGGACCTTGTATGTTTTTGTCTGACATTTGGAGAATAAACCCCAACAACAATATCGCAATTTTGCAATTTGTTTTATTTTTTCAAGGATTCCTTTGAATATTTTGTGATTTTTGGAGTTAAAATCTTTGGTTGTAAAATCATTTGGTATGAAATAATTCAATAAACATTTAATTTATAGTGACTCAAAGAATAAAACTATTTGTGACTGTCAAAAAAATAGCTAATTTTTTTTTTAAATGTAAACTCTTAGAATAGAGCTTCCATCGTTGTAAATGCATTGGAATAAATATGCTAGCTCTTATGACCCCTTAATTCTTCGTGCATTAAGTAAATTTATAGTTATAGTAGTTTTGATTGACTTATGAAATTAGTTGTCCGGATAACTATGCCTTTGTTTGTTCTTTGTATAATGCATATGGTAATTAGCAATTAGAAAAATGATTTATATATCAAATTTATTTTTATTTAATAAATCATTAAATTAGTATTTTCAATGGAAGTTTAAATGCTTCTGAAATTGTAAAAATATACTTCTCTTTTATCCACGCAAATAGTGCTAAGGTAATCGTATAAATAAATTAATTGCAGAATAGGATCTAATAATTATTAAATGTGTGTGTGTGTGTGTGTGATTCGGAAATAAATAATTATAAAAATTTATATTCTTACAAGATCTGTTAAATATTTATGGTACTAAAAGTATAAATAAAGGATTAAAAATAGCATAATAAATAAATGGAAGGATTACAAAGTTAAAACAATACAAAATGATTAATATCTAAACATTCTGTGTAAGGAATACATAACACTATTTTTAAAAATAATATCATTTTTAAAAATTTCGTTTTAAAATCTATTTTTACTTTATGTAAATATAATCTATACACTGATAAAATTGAAAGAAAACCGTAGAAAATTTTCTTATTGTAACTCTTATTATTCAGGAAACGTAATGAACAAATGACAATTAGTATTATCAGTTTAAATAATATTGCATACTATAATATAATTGACATCGACTGTAATGAAATGACATTTCTTTCTTAAGAAAACGTTTATTGTACTTTCATTATTTTAGAGAGTATTAAAAATTCTCATCAGCGGAGAGAGCAAGCCCAGGAGATGAGCTCAAATCTAGTGAGATTTCTTCCCTGGCAAAAACTGAATTCAATAAGCATATGAAATTTGCTCTCAACCATCCATGGTACTTCGCCAAAGGACCGGGTGAGACCTTCAAACTTTGATCAAGATCTTATCAAACTACCTTTTCCAGCTATCTGAGTGGGCACACGAGAGGAATCACCTTTCCGCAGGGGCAGAGGACATTTCTAGACTGTCCTTGGTGTTCCGTCAATATGGCCTCCCCTGGATATATCTTAACCTGCCTAAATTTTTAAAAAGACGATGTTCTTCGGGACCCATCACATTTTTTACGCATTTCAGATATTTTTGGTTTTATGGGGGTTATCTAGCCTAATTAGACAATCCGAAATTAGTAACAACAACACTAAAAATTCTATCTCCATAAATAAAAATATTGCAAAAGCATTATAAAATTACATTTGATGAAATATATTATTCGCCTAGAATAATGTGCATAAATTTCTAATAAATTCAAGCTTTGTCATTAAAATAACGGAAGTTTTGTTCATGTTTCATTAAATTACTTATAAGAATATAATGTATATAATAACAAATTTGTAAAAAGAGTAATAAAAAATTTAATTCATTCTATTATTTATTCTTTAAAATTTATATATAGCTCATTTCCAATCACATAGTTCAATAAAAATTACTGTATATATTCAGATATATTTATAACTGAAATTAAAATTAATAAATTTAGAAAGCAATGTTTAAAATTTAATTTATAAAAAAATTAGAAAGAAGTACTCAAGAATCTAAACTAAATTACAAATAAATCATTGATGGGGCCTTTTTTTTTGGCTTGTTACTAATATATATACTGAAAACTCATTCAAACTAAACTAATACAGACATCCGATATCTGTTTAGATTGAAGAAAAATTATTTTGATTTGAAGACTGTTTAATTAAATTTATTTTGATCTGTTTCGGAATAACTTTATCTTTATATCATTAGCAATGAAATAAATCATCTATAAGATAGATAATTAAAAAAAATGTTTTTAGAAGAAATAAAATATTTAGAATCTTTAAAAAATATATTATGGGATTTTTCCAATTTTCTTTTTATTTGGCATATTGTTTCTAATAAAAAAGTTTAATTATTACATAGTTTTTCATATTTGTTCTATACACAAGCATTTCAACCAATATCTTTTTTTATAAGTATAAATCATATATTTTAAATTAATTCATTAAAAAATACTAAAAAAATGTTGTAAAATAGAAAATAGAAAATATGGTGATACTTTTAAGAATTGTTCAAGTAGTTTTGCTGCAGTATCCTCATATCCTCGAATAACTAATTCTTATATTTACATTTTAGTTCAATTAATAAATTATGCACATGTTAACCTAGTAATAAATTTAAAATATTTTAATATCATATCATCATTAGACTATGTTAATTTAAAATGCGTGTAATTTCCAGTCAAAACATATTTGTTGTATTAGAATGAACCACTAACATATCAATCATAGTATATTATTTGGGCTTTAAAATTGAAAGTTAACTGTCAAAATAAGGACGCTTGCGCATTTTAATAAACATTTTTAGTTACAATCACTTCATGATTTCTGCCAAACCAATGATGTCGTTAATCTTTTTGGAAAATTGTTTAATTCTATCAATTTTTATCTATTAAGAATTCCTTAGTAAGTTACACGGGTTGTGAGATTAAATATTTAATTATATTTGCATAGGCAATTTATAAGTTAATTTGTCAATTTTATGTTTTTGTACAGTAATGAAAATTTAATTTTTGTTATTATCTTGAAATGTACAACACATTTCATTCATTTCTCTCTCGGAGTGATTTTCACAAAAATTTGTACAATTTTTAGTTATTTTAGCTACTCTATAATCACACAAAAAAAGGTTTCTAAAATTTACAAAGAACTTTGTTAGTTTAAAATCCAATTGTATGTTTGTATTTTCATACAAAAGGAATTTAAAATCAAATTTTTTATTCCTGAAAAATATTTAAGCTAAACTTTCTAATTACTTTAACACATCTCCCACTATTTTAAATTTTCTAGCTTAAAAGATTAAACTCATTTTGCTTAAAGAAAATCTGTTTTGTATATTACATGCTGTTATAGCCTATCTTATATCGGTATGAAAAGAATTGGCTAGTATCTGCTATTTGTATGAATTTAATTACTTTCTTCGCTAGGGAATCAGCAGTTTCATCATCCCGGACTCCTTGGTATGCTACTACCTACTGAAAAATAACATTTTTATAATTTGCAATTAAATTACTGGGATCCAGATTTATCTTTAAAATATCAAATGAAACAAGAGCTTCTGATAAAGCAATGATCTGGAGGACATCCCTTGAATCTGGAAGTATGATTGAAAATTTTCAAGCCTATCAATTTTGATACTGAGGAACTTAAATAAATAAGATATCAGCATAAAATACTGCTTTATACCTTCCGACAAGAGTGTAAAGTATGATGAACCTATAAAAGATGCCAGTGGAGGAATAGTCAATCAATATGAAAGCTATTCTCTCCATAGTTTTAGGAAGAATACTTGCTAGTGAAATAGGTCTATAATCCCTAATCTTTCTCGGATCTTTCCTCTTTTTTGATTCATATTATGATACATCTAAACCAGAAATAGGAAACAAAACCAGAAATCCAAACAAAATTGAATAAGTTTAAAATAGTTTTCACTGTTCATGTTCCTAGGTGTAGGAGAAGTTCCACATGAATTATAATACTTGATGAACAATCCGCGGCTATAAATTACTTAAAAACAAATAAATCACGAGGTGATTTATTCGTTTTTAAGTAATTTATAGCCGTATACAGTGCATTAAGGCTTAGTTGCGTAAAGAAAGTTTATAGGGGGACCGGGGCTGAAGTGTTCATAGACTTGACAGTTTTTTATAAAGTTTATTAGAATACATGGATTTTTATTGTATACTAGAGAAATGCTATCCAAAAGTTTTAGCAAATTTTGAGTATGATGTAACAATCCTACGTGTCAATATTAAAGGGTTTACTAGTTGTATCTGTATTGCTATTTTAAATATTTGCAAGGAAATTAAGTGCTATTTTTCCAAGTCTCTAAATATTCATCTTAGATTTAAAGATGTTAAAAGATGATTTTTTCTCCATTAGAACACTTTCCTAAAGAACACAGTTTTTCTTATAGACAATTTAGAAATTGAGTTAAGTATAAATTTGCCTGAAATATATGAAGAAAAAAAACAAACGTTCTTAAGACATCAACAATTCAGTTTTGCCAATTTTGACTTTTGTATAAAACGTTTATTCTAATTAATATGTTTGCCTATGAAAATGACAAAAAATCAGGTTTATGTGAGCACTTGTGCCTCACTTTTGCATGATGAAAATTAATATAGGTACAATGTTTTCAAATAAAGGTTTCACTCATTAACAAAGAGTATAGAAGTTCATATCTTTATTTTTTACAATAAAATATATAGTATCTAATATAATATGTAAAATGTATATAGTCTTACCTTTTATATTATAAAATATAAATTATGTTCTCAATGTATTTAAATTAAAATTCTTACAAAAACTAACTTTTCATCATTGTTTACAAGATACAATACTTACTTTTCATACAAGTAATATATGAGGGTATTTTATTACAAATATAAATTAATATATATGCTTATAATATCATCTGTTTTCTATTTGAGGAAAATTTTGATGAAGAAAATAATTATGTACTAAAAAGGTTTATGTATATTTTTTCAGTTGCCTGTAGAAACCTTATTTCTTAAAGTAATTATTTTTTGACAGTACAATATACATTACAATAATCCAAGGGATTTAGTAAATGAAAGAATTTACTATATAATTCAATAATTGCATTTAAATTTTTATATCAAAAATTCTATAAGAATCAAATAATTAATGAATTATTATAGAACTCCGTAACAGTGGATTAAATATTATTTACACATCATGCGGAAAACACAATATCTTAATAATAAATTTCTACTATTTCAATTCCGTTTCCGAAAACAATTCCATTTCCGTTACACAATCTAAAATAAAATTTTGCATCATTTTTATTTGCAAAAATTTATTATTTTTTTATATTAATATATATGACATTTCAGCATACCTCACTTTTGAAATAATAGCTCATAATAGACGTTATCTGTATAGTTTTTCGTTTATTAATTTATTTTGTATTGTCAAAATATAATACTAAACAATCAACTTATGACACTTTTTTAAGACACAGAGCGAATAGCATATTAAATATAACTTTTCTTTTCTTGAAACATTTTGGGAAAAAGTTGAATAATGTATTTTTAGGAAAGTTATATTAAGAATTAATTTTTTATTTTACCTCTAGAAAGGAAATGAAGAAATATCTGCAATTAAAAATAAATGTGAATTTAAAACGAGATTCTAAAATTCCTTGTCATACTTGTATGAAAAATGACTAATTATTGGATTAAAGTTCAAATTACTGACCAATCACAATCAGTTTAACAATAATTTAGGAGTGTATAGTTAATCGTTTTCAATGAAATATCACTCTAAAATCATTGTACTTCATATTCATATTAATTACGAAAATCTGAGTTTATATAAAAATCGAAAAGTAGTAATTTCAATGCATTTTAATTTAAATATATATAAACTTATTAACAGAAAATTGGCATATAATATCACCGCTTAAAATAGTTTAAGAACAACAGATTTAAAATTATCAAAATGATACAAGAATAAAAAATATATTATGGCGAATTATTATTATATTGCAAAATTTAAAAGCGAAGAAAATGTTGATACTTTATTTCTTATTGTAATTATATATATATATATATATATATATATATATATATATATATATATATATATATATATATATATATATATATATATATATATATATATATATATATATGTATATATATATGTATATATATATATGTATATATATATATATATATATATATATATATATATATATATATATGTATATATAAATATATATACATATACATTTACATATGTATGTATATATATAATACAAAATAGCATATAGAATATATTATTTCTATTTTTTGTTGCGAGTTTGTAACTTCCAGAAAAAATTCTTAATAGATATTTTCTACTTTATCGAAGATATAGTTCTTTTGATTCAGCTTAGAAAATAATCTCTTTTACAAGAAATTGTATTTGCGATTTATTTTAAGAAACCATTGCACAAATATAAAAAATAAGTACTTTCAGAATAATAAATAACTATGTTATTGGAATACATAAAACCATTAAATTGTGCAGAGTTAGACTACGCATAGAAGATAATTTAGTATGAAATTAATCCAGTTATTTTGCTTCCACTCAATGCAAGGAGATAGATTGGGGAATTATTGGCATTTACAAAATGCCACATACAAGATTCACTGGGGATCTGGAAACAAATGAAGCGTGTCTCCATTCCAGATACTTAACAATTAACTGGCAGAAATCATTCAGAGGAGTTTAATGCACAGGGGACTGTATAATCCTCTTTTGTTCTGTGAGTTGAGAAGAGTTTTCTAGTGACATCAGAAAGTTCTAGAAATCTGAAAAAGAATATTAAATTTAGGAAGTCAGAAATTCTTACTTTAAATTCACATTATCCTTATACTGAATCACTTAAAATATATACAATGATAGTAATAGTAAATTTGTGCGAAATTAAATTATCCTTTAATAACATCTGGGACTTAATATAACATAATTCTTACACACAAATCATACAAGCACACACACACATACAAATATATATATATATATATATATATATATATATATATATATATATATATATATATATACATATATATACGAACCTCTAAAAATTAAAATAATGGATTTTTTTGTATTTACTACATTTATGTGTGCGTTTGCGTGTGAGTGCGTGCCTATGTTTTGAAACAAGGGCAATCGTGTTACTTCGAGTTACTTTTACGCTTCTCAATTTTTCAGCTGAAAGTCAAATTGAACAATTCATTGTTCTTTATTATGAACATTTTATAACAATTTTATGCAATTAATTTATTTACAAAATTTGAAAAATATTTATATTTCCTATGTAACTGAAAATGTAAAACTACATAATCATATTGTTTAATATTAGATATAATTATATCTCATTAGATATTATATAAAAATATATAATATAAAATTGTGACATTTATATTCTACTCTAAGTTTGCTTCCAAAGTTTTTATAACAATTTTGTATTTAGAAGCAAACAAAATTAATGTTTTTGTCCTGAAAATATGATTTACTACTTTTTACTTTTGGGTTTTATGCATTATACTGCATAAGAGTTTAAATGAAAAATAATTACTTAAGTAATTGTGTGTTTAAAACAGCGCGAGCAATCATTTATTGAATATTTCATTAAGCACTTAGAAACGTGTGATATTAATCTCTAATGTAAATACAATTTTAATTATAAAAGACACACTTGATTTCTCTAAAAACCAGACGACATGCATAAGAAAAATACTGAAATGAATAATAATACGAAGGTTACTCTGAAATTTTTGAGATACACGGAGATGAGAATTTACAAAATAACAATAAAGGTTTAATTTTAAAATACAAAGTATTTTAACACAGAAGACAATTTTTTTACAGGCTTACTTCAAATTGTTTAGCGTAGAATACATTTTAAACAGAAGGAAAAATGGAGTTGACGCGGGAATATTTTCGCGCTATGATTTTCTACGATTTTAAAGCAGGATAAATCAAGAAGAATGCGTTCAGCGTTTGTAATTAGCATTTGGTGATGAATCTCCAGCCCGTGCTACTGTATTTGTATGTTTTAGAGAATTTAGAAGAGGCCACAAATTTCTTCAGGATGAAGAACACACAGGAAGGCCGCCGTCGGCAGTAATCCCGGATAATGTGTCTGCAATACGAAAAATGTTAATCTCTGTACTTATCAAATGATACAGGAGAAACTTAACATTGGATCCGCAGCCATACACAAAACCATTCATGAAGAATTACATATGAAAAAAGTAGTTTGCTTTTGGGTTCCCCATAATCTAACTGAGCACCAAAAAAGGAGCGTATCAGAATTGGTAAAGAAACTCTTAAATTGCTAAATGATGGTGGCTACATCATCATTTCTAAAATTGCAACAGGTGATGAAATGTACATACTGTTTTTTAACGTTCCAACACGTCAGGAAAGAAAAGTATGTGTCTTTGAAGATGATCCCACGCCAACAATTGTGAAAAGACAACGCGAACTGAAAAAAGTGATGTATTCCTTTTCTTCAGAAGTACGGGATTTGTCAAAGCCATCAAGCTGGAAGGACAGAAGAGAGTAACAGCAAACTGGTATACCACTAAATGTCTTCCCGAAATTCCTATAAGAATTGAATGTTAGGGGACTAATGCTTCACTTTGACAATGCATCTTCACATACAGCCGGATTAACAGTTGAGTTTCTTAAACAAAAACAAATTAAAGTGATCGAACATTCCGTATTCACCTGATCTAGTTATGTGCGACTTTTGGTTATTCTTTAATCTAAAAAAGAAATTCCGTGGACGTCGTTTTCATTCAGAAAAAGTGATTGATGTGGCTATAAATGCATTTTTTCATCTATTCCAAGAAATGAATGGCTTGAGGTATTTAATCTGTAAATAATTCGTCAACAAAAGTGCATTGATGCTGGAGGAGGCTACTTTGAACATACCTAAAATTTTGTAAGTATAACTTTAAAAACCTAATTGTATCTCAAAAATTTTAAAATGACCCTCATACACTATGTTTTAATAATTGATGTGTCTTTTCAAAACACACACATAAAAAATCAATCAATACATATGTCTCTTATATTTTTCTTGTTTTTACAGGATAAATAAGTATAAATATAATTTCAATATTGATGCATTTGTGAAGATATATATTTAAGTGTATAACAATTCTGTAAAAATAATGAAGGAGTTTATTTACATATATTTTGATTTATCTTAGTAAAAGGGAATTTTTTTGATATCATGTAATTTAAAGTAACACTTATTTGTCAGGGAAAATATGATTTTTCTATAGATACGTATAAAAACATACCTTAAATGGTGCATGATTTTTAAAGTATTAGGATGGAATTTTTATTCTATGATAATTTAGAAGGATCAACGATTTTGTATGTTATTTGGAAGATAAATGTTTTTGTTACTTTCACACATGGTAATATTTTATAAGTGTAATTAATACACATTATTAAAATTATTTTGTATCTACCAAAATGACAAAGAATGAAAGCAAACAAATCAAGATTTTGAAGTTGTATGCCAAAACACTTCAGAAGTGGTCGATTCCTAGTTAATAAAGGTTTTCATCTTGTTTATGAATATTATTTTGCTTTAATGCTGATGCGTGTTACATCCTTAATACCTGGCAATGTATTTGTGTCTTTGAAATTCATGAGTTAGATCTAGAAATTTTATTTCTCGTTAAAATTCTCTTGTTTCAAATTTATATTTGTATATTTCTTATCATTATGCATTATATATTTCTGTAAGGATACATTAGAACAGAATAAAATTTATCAAATCAAAATATATGTAAATCATAACAATGTCCTCTTTAAAAGACATTTGCGTGAATTGATATTTAAAATATTGAAACATGGGATGCTATCCTTCTCGGATTAAAAAAATACATCAAATATAAACCAGAGTCTCTTTGAAAATGATGAAACTTGTTAAAATTACAAAATAATTAATTATCCTTTCAGTATTCATTTCATAATACATATGTTCATAAAATTTTTAACCGAATGCAAAACTTAAAATCAATATAATGGAAAGCAATCTTTATAAGTAGATATATTTTTAAACTATTAATTGGTTCTCAGATTTCAGTAACATTCCATATTTTCACTAATAAAATAAATTTTCTTAATACTTAAACCTGTGCACAGTTGCAAAAGTAAAACACCTTTTGCAACCAATTTGTAATCTCTCATATTTTTCATTTTTATTTATTATTCTACATGCATAAATGAATAAAACTTAATTAAAATTTATCTTTGCTGCCCATCTGTAAGATTCTTTGAAATGTGAATAATTATTTTTCCTGTTGGTAAAATTAATCTTTTGGTATATGTAAATTAAATAGTACGTTAAACTACCTCTACTCATAAGCAGAAAAAAAATCTAATTTTCTTGAAAATAAATTAGTGTTTTTTTATTTTTTTATTGTTAATGCTATTTTAAATCCACTAATAGAGTATTTTAAATAAGAGCTTACATTCAATAATAGAATTAACAAATCTAAACTTCTAGTAATCTGCTCTAACATATAAAAATTATTATAAATATTTTCAAAACAGAAATATGATTATATAAATTTTAAATAAACTTTTCTTAGAAATACATTTCTAAAATATAAAATATGAGAGTATTTAACACACACACACTAAAAGAATTTAATTATCAAAAATGTCATTTATCATAAGAAATTTTAAATGATAAATGTGTTTCGCAAAAACTTATGAGTGAAAAAATAATAGAACTTAAATGTTTACTTAAGAGATACTATTATAGCACGTACCAATTTATGCATAAAAATATTGGGTTGTTCGGAAAGTAATATCGTTTTTTATGAAAATGAAAAGCACATAACGAAAAAATATCATATTTCATTGCTTATTGTTCGTTCTAGTTCAATACCTTTTACCATCTTCCAGGGAGTAGCACTATTTCACACTCATAAAGAGATTCGTTTTTACAACCAGAAAACTGATTCATGTGAGAAAAACGAAATGTTTTTCCAAACAACCCAATACTACACTACTGGCCATTAAAATTGCTACACCAAGAAGGCGACATGCTACAGACGAGAAATTTATACGAAAGGAAGAAGGTGCTGTGATATGCAAATGATTAGCTTTTCAGCGCATTCAGACAAAGCAAGCGCCAGTAGCGACACCTACATTGTGTTTAAATGAGGAAATTGTTCAGCCAATTCCTCATACACAAATTGCATTTGAACGCTGTTGCCTGGTGAAAAGTTGTTGTGATGCCTCGTGTAAGAATGAGAAATGCGTACCAGCACGTTTCTGACTTTGATAAAGGACGAATTGTAGCATACCGGGATTGCGGTATATCTTATAGCAGTATTGCTGCTCGCGTCGGTCGAGATCCAATGACTGTTAGCAGAATATGGAATCGATGGGTTCAGGACGGTAATACGGAACTCCATGCGGGACTCCATACGGAACTCCATCTCAATGGCCACCTATCACTAGTAGAGGAGAAGACCGGCATATTATCCGCATGGCAGTAATGGATCGTGCAACCACGTCACGAGACGTGAGTCAAGAAACGGTGTCGTTTGGAAGACAACGTCTGCACGAACAGTTCGACGACGTTTGCAGCAGCATGGACTCAGCTCGGAGACCATGGCTGCGGCATCCCTTGACGCTGCGTCATAGACAAGAGCGCCTTCAATGGTGTTATCAACGATGAACCTGGGCGCAGGAATGGGGAGACGTCATCTTTTCAGATGAATCCAGGTTCTGTGTACAGCATCCTGATGGTCGCATAAGTGTTTGGCTGCATCGTGATGAACACACACTGGCAGCGTGCATTCGTCATCGTCATACTGGCCCATCACCTGGCGTGATGGTATGGGGTGCCATTGGATACACGTCTTGGTCACCTCTTGTTCGCATTGACGGTGCTTTGAACCGTGCACGTTGCATTTCAGGTGTGTTACGACCCGTGGCTCTACCCTTTATTCGAGGCCTGCGAAACCCTATGTTTCAGCAGGATAATGCCCGACGGACCATCCTTGATACGGAACATGTTCAGCTGTTGCCCTTTCCAGCACGTTCTCCAGATCTTTCGCCAATAGAAAACGTCTGGTCAATGGTTGCCGAACGACTGGCTCGTCACCAAATGCCAATCACTACGGTTGATGAACTGTGGCTTCGTGTTGAAGCTGTATGGACATGTGTACTTGTACATGCACTGCAATCTCTGTTTGACTCAATGCCCAGGCGTATAACTGCTGTTATTACTACCAGAGGTGGTTGTTCTGGGTACTGATTTCTCAGGATCTATCCAGCCAATTTTTTTGAAAATTTAATCTCTTGTTATTTCTAGTATAATATATATGTCCAATAAATATCATTTTGTTATCTGCATTTCTTTCTGGTGCAGCAATTTTAATGGTTAGTAGTGAATTAAAGCTTGTATCGTTAAGATAACTTCTATTTAAACGTATTGTTAAATTGTTCATGAATGTAAAACTTAAGTTAACTAAGCTATTATTTGTTGGTAAATTATGTACACATAAAGTACTGAAATATTTAATATGAATACATGTATTTGTATATATTCATTTGATTTGAACTGCGTTTATGAAACGGCATGACATTGAATGTATGTATATTCATAACTTATTTTATTTTATTTAATTCTAATTAAAAGTATAATTATAAAATAAGTGGGTAAAATGTACATCTTCAAACATAATTAAAGGTCATCGTAATTTTTATGCTATTAAAAACGGGAATTATAATTTAAAGCAGTATGTTTCGAGAAAATCATTCCCAGGTTTTCATTAATATTTATATATTATTTTCAAATCGAATTAGAATATAAAATATGAATGTATTTTTCTCTATTTATATTTGTTAATACAATTTCATTACATAGAAATTTTTATATTAATTTATATCGTATTCTTCTAGAAGGAAAACAACACATCAGGTAAAAAATTATTAGTTTTCTTTTAATTAAACATGAGTTTCTACCATATACGTTAGTAAAATAATTAAAATTTCAAACTCATAGATCATTTTGATATTGAATGCTCAAATTTTAATCCCTGAAAAAGTATCTTTCAAATGAACAGGCGGATGGGAATTGTTGCGCTTAGGCTGTCTGTATATGAATATTACCATTATTTGATCCAATAAATAAAAGAAATAAGCAAGTATCATTGCAGAAAATGCCTATTTATAATTTGCCTAAAAATTGGATTCTCTGTTATGATACTTCTAATGTTGGTTTTAGACATAATCTAGTGTTCAAGGTCCCAAAATCAAATATGAAAAAAATACACTGAGTTTGTCAATCGACTGGAAGTGGTGAATGCAATCAGGAATAATTTCAGGGTTAAAATAGAACATTTTTCACAGGCCAATGTTGGTTTAAGATAAATTTTCGCCTGCTCCACATTCATATGATGGGAATTATGCAACTTGAATACACATTTTGGTTTAAATTCATGATATTTTAACAAAATACTTCTAATTATTAGTGATGAAATACAATATTTTATTTTTTTCAATGTAATTTTCATACAAAATGACACCTTTGATTTAGCAAAATTTCTTAATTTGCATATCTTGTAAAATTAATCAATTTTGTATCTTTATAATTTGCTTGGAATTAATGCTATATCTTTGCTTTATTTTTTAAATTAAAGAAAAATGAAAAGCAACAAAATTTAAGAAAAGTAAAGTTATTAAGTATTTATTATTGCTATAATCTTTTCCAATCAAACAAAATAATTTACTATAAATAAATTTAAATATACACTGGAAAATATTAAATATACTTAATAGGCAAAATTTACTTAACGCTGCAAAATTTTAATAAAATGATAAATTTTTTAAATTTTTGTAGTAGTCAATTTTGTTACCTAAATAATCGTTCTTCATTTTAAAATTTATAAACTGTTCTTATATTCTCTCATTTATTGACATATTTAGTAAATTGTATACTTAATAAACTACTAACATCAAATAAGCATCAAATAAACTTTTAAAAAATTTTAACTTTAAATAAAAACATATAATTTAACTACTCTCCAAATTCAAAACTTCAAATTAATATAGAATATTAGTCTCATGCAAAACTATTTTAATTGGTTTAACTTCATATCTTCTGCAAACTAAATTGAAGAAAAATTCTAACTAAAATGTTTTAATAAAACGAGAATGTAAGTATCTCTCTCTCTCTCTCATCTAAAGGATAAATTAGATATTCCACTTCTAAGAGAATTCTAGGTGGCTACAGATGAATTATGGATGAGACTTAGGTTTATTCTGGCGTTAACGATCACTATCTTATTCAAGAATCGTGAGATTAAAGCACCAACCACCACTGATACTCTTTCAAAATAATATACAGTAGTAGTTTTTTTTTTTTTTTTTTAAATTTAAATCTGAGAATGTTATCTAAAGATTTCGTTTCTTGGAAACGGAAGCTATGTATCAATCATTCGAGTATTTTAAAATGTAGCCTTGTAGTTTGGATATAGTTTTGCATAGAATAGTCACTGCTACTTGGCAAAATTTAAGATACATTGTGCAAAACCAATAAAGTATCAGTTATTTCTAAATCACCGTTTGTAATCAACAAATATATTTCTCTATTAAATCATAAATTATGTGTCAGTTTATATATATATATATATATATACATATATATATATATATATAAAATTTTTTGATAATTCATATAATATTATGTCATTAATATATATTTTTGATGGAAGTAAACCAATGCTTACACTCTTTTTATCTTTCAATGTATCGAAAAATGGCGAAAATTAACTTTTTTCTGATAATCTCACTTGAAATATGTCTTTTGTAAAATAAATGTTTTATATATCTTAGAAAAAGTAAGTATATACTGAGTATAAAAAATGATAGAAATTAAATATATATGATGTATTTATTCAAAATTCATACTTGACATACTATGAAAAAACATTATGGAAAATAAAAATTCAGAAGAAATTAATCTAGAAATATTACTGCAAACTGAATATTAAAAACATTATAAAATAAGTCTGCTAAATAAACTATGTACATAATTGTAAGCTTTACATGAAAAACAATGAAATCTATTATAAAAATTAGTAAAAGGTGTCGAAAATTTCATATTTTTTTGACATAAATAATAGATACAAGAAATTATTACAAAATACTAACTTGTAAGTAAAGAGCTGTTTTTTAATGCGTAAATTAACAGAAAAAGTAACTATTTGAGAGGAGTTTCTGTAACGTAAAATCTACATATAAATACAATTATTTTTACTAAACATACTTAAAAAATACTCGATAAACAAAATCAAAAATTTTCCAAAACAATAAAAAGATTAATTTCGCTAGAAATAATGATGTCAATTTTGTTATTTGTTTCCCATTATTTTCTCTTAAAGAAAATTATATGAAATACCTTGAAATGAATTCATATATTACATAAATATAAAATTACTTTGAGAGCAAAAGTTCTAAAAATGTTAGAAAATTTTTGAAACTTAATGAAAAAGACATTAAAATACGTTATACGCTATATAATGGATAACTTTTGGATTCACTATTTATTTTGAAGTATATTTATATTGCATTCTTCCCTACAAATTTACCACCAAAATTTCAGAATAGGATTTTTATTTCACATCCTGAAAGCAATATAAAACCAATTTTATAAAGGATATTGATATTGAAAGTGATGGTGTTGTATGGGACTGCGAAAAATGAACATCTACACGAATTGAAATTTTCAACAAATGCTACATTTAGTGACGAAAATTTTAACCATTGAAAAAGAGAATCGAGTTATGGATTGTAATGTGTGTCATTTCCATGAAATTGTTAAATTATATAACAGTAATTAAAATTATGAAAATAAATGTGATTATAAACATTTCTAATTAATACAAGATATAATTAAATTTTTAGAAATTTATAATGGATTTTATTGTTATAAAAATTGATAATTACTGTTAATTTATTTTGCCTGGAGGTTAACTGACAAAATTGAATTTTGAAAATTAAATATATGTGTACATTGAATGCATTGCTTAAAATAAACTATATTTAATGAATAAATAATAAATTAATATGTTTGAAGGAATAAATAAATTAAAAAAATAGTATTTTAAATTCTCTACAAATAAGTATGTGAAACTAATTTAGATTAAAATAATCTGCTTACGATATTTCATTAAAAATAACTATTATTCTTAATGAAATCCAATTGACTACATTAAATTTTGAAAATGTAATTTCAGAATTAATTAGAGTGAATAATCAATTTTATATCCTATTTTATTGTTAAGAAATATAATTCATTCTTAACGCCAGTGACTACTAGAATTTCTACAGTAGGAAGGAACACAAATAACTGAATTCTGATCAGTCACATCACTAGAAAGAGTAAAATTCTCTTTTATCTTTGCAAACAAAACTAATTGTTACAAAAGTTATTTTTGCGGAAATTTTATTTTTTACACCCTTTCATTTTCCTATAAATGTTGAGGAAGCGTATTAGTATGTGAATTCCAAGAATGCCCACAAATTTCGAATTATATAAACTGCAAATATAGGATATTCCTTTATTTTGATATGGTAAAGGATTTACTATAGACCAAATGAATATTATTTGTCCTATGAATAATATTCCTTTTTCTAAATGTTGACAAAATGACATCATCTAAATATTAACAATTATCTCCTTTCTTTACAAAAGGAAAAGTTCACTTTCTCATTTTTAAAGAACCATTAGTATCAGTATGAATGTAAAATCTGGAAAAAATACGTATTTTACATATTAAGATAATTCTCAATAATAATAATTCGTGAAATTTTAAAACATATAATTAGAAGAATTTCATGCATTCTGCTTTCGGTATTTATAAAACATCTGAAAAAGACTTCTGCTTACGATATTTATATTTCCATAAATTTATAAACTGGATCGCATTTTTTTTTAAAAAAACCAATATTTATAACAATTTTAAATTTAAAAAGGCCATCAAAGTAACCAAACACATTTTTTCATTTATGACGTATTTCAATCAGGCAAAAAATTAAAAAAAAAGTTCTTTGCATTTATTCGAATGAAGTTTTCCTAAAAGGAGTGAGCTTAATCATCCTGATCGCAACGTCATCTTTCTACTTTGTGTATGATTGAATGGATTAAAAGAAAAGGAATGAGATGTAGGGAAAAAGTCAATCTAACTTAAGAACAAAATACCAGAAGGAAAATCGTCCTTATACAGATCCTTTATGCAGACAGAAATAGATTTCCTCGCCACTTTGTTAAAGTTGTATCCGATCAGAAGAAAGTGCTATTCTTTGCTCAGAAGCTAGATAACATCTGCGCCATTCAAAGTTACGAATTCATCTGTTTCCTACGTAGATAAATAGGACCCCATTACTAAGAAAATATCAACTAAAGAACTATAATGGAAGCGACATAGGAAGACGATAATATATAATTGCATGTCATTAACTGAGAGAGAACTAAATTCCTACATTTTGTTTTCTTAAACTTCTCTCAATAAATGTATACTAACGCTTTAAGATTCATTTTATTTAACACAGAAGAACTTTATAATTTTCATCATTTTATAATGACATATTAAATAAAAAAATACATTGTGAATTTTTGAATCGATGTTTAAAATAATTTTTATCAATCATTCTAAGATTAAAAGTAAATAATATTTTTTTAAAATTTTTTTGCATTGTATAAAATTTCTATCTGCATTACAATGTGCACCTGCATTAGGTAACCTTTAATAAAATAATGTAAAATAAAAAAATAGAAAACAGACAAAAATTTATTAAAAAATGGATAGTTATAGAATTTGAAATAAGGAAAAAAATATATTACCTAGGCAGTTATAATAATTATTTTTATGTGCTTCTTAAATTTATTCTTGGATATAAATCATAATATTTTTTCAATAAAAAATGTTTTATAATTAGTATTTTTTAATGAATTAATTACAAAACAAAATTTACAGTCAAAAATTTAATGGCTTTGAGTAATACACTAAGTGGACCAACATATAGAAATCCAACCACTTTGGGGCTTTTTTTCCATAAATTGAGTATCAGCATAGTATAGAATTGAGTATCTTGTGGTGCTTCTTTTTATAGATAAAGCTGTATAGATCGCTAGGACTGTCTTCGAGTACATTTGAAGTAACGCATTAAAATGAACATAAACAAATTTTCAATTACAAACTTCACCATTATTAGATAAAAAAATTACCTTTTATATGAATTTATTAAAAAAACACAGAATCTATAGAAAATCCATGCAAAAAATATTTTAATTAAGTTTCAAATTTAAAGCTTATATTTGAAATTTTACATACATCAATAATAATTATAAACAAAGCATCACAAATAAAATTTAATAAACTTACTATTTAATGTTAATGTGTAAAAAAACTGAGGTAAAAATTTTATATGCAATTAAATACTTTGTTTAAAAAAATACATTACTCGTAATACACTCCAAATAAGTACCATGGAAAAGAAAACTAATAAATAATAGTTTTTAATATAAATTCAATTCTAGGCAAAGACAATGATTTTTTTAAATTATTTAATCATAAAAGAGTTTTAAAAATCCCTGTTTAACATATTATTATGTTTGTAGTTAGAAAGAAATTCGGTCGGAATAAGTACCTCCAATTAAAGAAACCTAGTTTTTAGACTTAAAATTTAAAATTAGCTTTTATTTAATTAAAATACCACTGAATATATAATTATTGTAAATGTATCACTAATGTATAAAATTTTGGAAATATATGCCCTTAAGTTGTGAAAAACAATGGAATAATTAATATATTAAATATTAACTTATTCAATATTGATAGTGTAAAATGGTATTTACTTAATTACATAAGGATAACCATGCAATTAAATATATTTTATCTTTAATTACATTATTAAATAATTAAGTAAAATGTAACTAAGCTTTGAGATTCTTTTCATTTTCATGGCAGTTTTGTGCTTCTTTTTCCTTTCATAGTGCAATCTGTTTTATGAATAGATAGTAATAGAAAATGTATTATTTTTGATGATTCCATAATAAAATATTAGCAATTAATAAAAAAAATTAAAATGCATCCCTTAACACATGACATATGAAACTAGGTATATCTCTTCATTAATTTAAAACAAATTTGGTGATTACAAAATGAATTTCTTTTAGTTTCTATATGATGAAAATACTAAAGAATTAATAATGACTTCAATAAAACTCATTTTTTTAAATGTGAAGTATGGATTTATTTTTTGATCATTTTTTGTATTGAGTGTATACTTCAAGGAAAAATATTATTTGGCTTCTTTATCTTCTCAAATGTCACACTTCTATCAATATTGTGTTTAATTACATTCAAGAAATTCTCGTTTTTCTTCTAAGAGTAGTGCTTACAAGAGAAAAATATTTAAATAAATGTGATAAAAACTCATAAAAAAAAATTTTTAATTTCTTAAATCGAAGTTCAATCCACAAAAAATTTCTTCAAGGCAGTATGTGTAGTTAGTAATTGTAATTATAAATAGTTCAATAGTTTATAATTTATACTGACGTTTTGCAAAACTATTATTATAGTACATTAAAACACATATTCTCACTATATTTCACTAATCAAGATTTATTTTTAAATCAAATTTAACTAACCATATTCTACGATTAACTTCTTTATCAATTTCATAATTTTTGGCTTTGACATAAATTATTTTCTTTATGATTTGATACGTTTTTAGAAGCAAAAAAAATCGTGTTGTAGAATTCAAAGTAAAATTAAGATATTCTACTTTTATAAGAATAAACTAAACATTTTTTAAGAAAATGATCTTTATTAGTAAGTACTTGGTATATAAATGAAAAAAATTTATGTAATACTATTTTTATTATTTCACGACGCAAAATAATCTGTGAATACACGCGTTTCAGAATATCTTTAATTATGTCGCAAAGTTGTGGTTAATTTATTTACAGATATATACATTAAAATATTTGATTCTATTTTAGAAATGATGAACTAAATTTTCCTGTAAAATATTAATCAATAGATTTATCAAATTACATTTTTTATTACAATTTTCGAATTACAATTTTCGACTTTCATATATACTAATCGTCACAAATATGATTATAAATAAATTTTTAATTTATAAAATTTTAAAGGGGAATGATATATAATTTTAAACTCGGAAACTGATTGTTAATGCTTGTTTCAATGGAATAATTCTTATTTAGAATTATTAACACAAGAGTAAAAATATGAAAGCTACTATATCTTAATTTTCAAATAGAAATATTAAAATTTGAGTCCATAAAGTTTCGTTTCAGTTTAAATTGCTTCTGAATCGTATATTTTGATGAGTTATTGGATTAGACAAAAAATAATAAGAAGTTATTCTCGAAAAATTCAGTTATTAAAATAAATACAACAAAATAATTCAGAATTTAGATACATAAAAATTACTAAAATATATTTTTGACAACAACTAAGTAAGATAAAATTTCTTATTATAGTTAAAATAATTTTATAATAAATATCTTATAAATCTTATTAATAATATATTTATATATATATATATATATATATACATATATATATATATATATATATATATACATATATATATATATATATATATATATATATATATATATATATATATATATATATCAGTTTAGTCTTTATGAGTATAGTTTAATCTTTATGAGAAAAAAATAGTTAATACTTTTAAAATAATTAAAATATGAAATTTGTAACAGAATATCCGAAATTTTTAAAAGAGAAAAAATGACATTTACTACTATGAAACATTGTTTGGTACATCATATTAATTAAAGAATAATTTTTCTACTGTTTGTAAAAATTTATAATTCGGAATCGCTGCTTTATCGTATACTTTCGTGTGTTTCCCTCATATTTCTTCTACATTTTCCAACATTTCTCAAATCTGTTAAGTCAATTCTGAGATGAGGTTAGTTGTTAACATTTTTTCGAGATTTGGAAAGAATATTTCCAAGAAAAAAATAGAAAAATTTTATTTTTATATATAAAATATATAAAATTATATTATAAAATTTATTATACAATTTTATATTATAAAATATTATAAAATTTTATCCAAATATTTTATATGCTTTTGGCGATATTTTTACAAAGATTTCAGTTGGAATATTTCTATTTATAGGCTATCTTTTATGATATATCTAAACAAGGGAAGAGCATATATAAAAGAAATTGTACCTCTAATGTAAAAAAAATACAAAATTATAACATTTATTTTAAACTAGATCAATATTTCTAAGAGATAACATAATTTCCTTCAATGTCTTACCAATAGCAAATTTCAGTTGCTTTGTTTGAACTTTTGTTGGTAATGAGATTAAACCAACAAAAGTTGTTTTATTCGAAAAAGAAACTAATACGCATAAAACATTTAAATTTCGACAATATTGAATGTACAATATTTGATGTTTTTCCTTTAAATCATATTAAATCTGGTTTAACCAATTTAATTAGTTCATTACTCTTAGTATTTGTTATTTGATTGTATATTTAAGAATTAAGATTTTATGTATAAACATTAAAGAGATGGATGATTTTTTTTCTAAATATTTTGCTGTGAAAGTGCAAATTTTTATGAAATATTTCTTTAAGATTTGCTTTGTAGTTTTTAAAATATTCTATAGTAATACATGCTAATAATTTACATTTTTGTATTATTATTATTATTTGAGTTTTCACCTGACTACGGATAGGAAGATCCTAGGTTCGATTCCCGGTTCAGGCATGGATATACTTTCTCTCTCTATCCTGTCTTTGTCCTTTCCTTGTGTGTGAATGGTTGCCTACCCTTTTAATGAGTCCCTATGGCATGTGTGTGTACTGCAGAAGTTGAACTCCACATCAAATATGGTTCAGTTGGAAAAGTGGAGCAGCGCACCCCAATTTGCCAGCCTAGCTGGCACACGAGAACAAAAGCATTTGAGAATTTATACAGATTAGTTTTTTTTTATCGCTGAAGAAATTACCTCATAAAACTCTTCATAAAATAAGCAGTGCGTGCGTGTGTGTGCGTGCGTGTGTGTGAGTGTGTGCGTGCGTGCGTGCGTGTGTGTGCGTGCGTGCGTGCGTGTGTGTGTGTGTGTGTGCGTGCGTGCGTGAGTGAGTGTGTGAGTGTGTGTGTGTGTGTGTGTGTGTGTGTGTGTGTGTGTGTGTGTGTGTGTGTGTGTGTGTGTGTGTGTGTGTGTGTGTGTGTGTGTGTGTGTTCGCAAGAGGTGGAAACGGGGGACAGTAGTGTGTATACACACCTTCTAACCGAGGGCGTCAGCAGATCCGAGGACGTCCTCGCTTTGAATTTGCTATTTTTGTGTGTAAATTGCATAATTTTAACTCGAATTTTAATTTTTTTGAAATTTAAGAAAGTTTTCCATTTATTTTTGCTCATTTTAAGTCTATGTTTGTATATTTTTATTTTTAATTATCATTTTGTTGACATTTAAAAGGGTCCTCGCTTTTCACCTTGTGCATTAAACTTGTGTATGTGTGTATCAAAAGTGTGTATCTTGTAAAATGTGACGTCCTCGGTGGTCCGGTAAAATCCGGGTTGTGAGTGTGTCCTCAGATAACCGGAAAAATGTACATTGTGTATGTCAAAAATTTTCTAATAATATCGTTCATTGTGATAATTTCATAAAAACTCATATATTTAGTTCTTTGGTACATCAGTAGATAATTATTGTGTTTTTAAAAAAAAAAATTAAGTAAATTAAAAATTTAAGTATACTTAATTGCATAAAATTTTAGCTTGTTTTTTTTTAAAGAATGGCAGACCTTTTGAGAATTAAAGGAACTTCTTTAAAAAATAATTAAATATATTTGTTTATTTAATATAAATTTAATTTTATTAAATGTATAAAATATTATAAATTTTAATTATATATTTTTTTACTTTATATTTTTTACTTTTATATTTTTTAAAAATTTTCTTCATCTGAAAAAATTCCATATGCTATAATAAGTATAATTTTAATTTTGCTTAATTAGATTTACAGTTTTTAATTTACACTTTAATATTAATCACTGTGTTAGGTTTGGTTGTAATTGCATTTTTAAAAATAAAATGTAAATATATATTTTTATAGTTTCCTGCTTTTTATTATCATTTATTTACTTATAAATAAATTATTAAAAATAAAAAATAATGTTAAATGAAAATTTACAAAAAGTTTTTAATCAAATTTGTTCAAAAATTTTCAGCATATAATATCATTATGTTACAATCTTATTATAAACTCTTATGAAGGGATTTTACTGTATACTTTATCAGTCCACTGAATTATAAATATAAAAATTAATTTTTTGTTTCATACATTATATATAAAATTTATTATTTCAAAGTATAGATCACATATATTCATACCAGAAATCAAAGACATCACATCACACGTGCTATCGAGGGCATCACATACACACAGGGAAACAGGCTCATCACATACACACAGGAAACGAGCTCCTCACATACACACAGGGAAACGAGCTCATCACATACACACAGGGAAACGAGCTCATCACATACACACAGGGAAACGAGCTCATCACATACACACAGGGAAACGAGCTCATCACATACACACAGGGAAACGAGCTCATCACATACACACAGGAAAACAAGCTCATCACTTACACACAGGAAAACGAGCTCATCACATACATACAGGCTATCGAGAACCTCATTAGAATGTAAAGACTGTACAAGAAATTTAATTTAATATAAACTCCATTCAATTAATTTCAATTGATTATTATATACTCAATTGAATAGACAATTAATTCAATGTTTTTTTTTGTGTTGAACACCTCATATATGCAACTGATTGTTTATTTTTATGTACACAATCAGTAAATGCAATAAACTTCATATTTAAATCTTCAAGAAAGAAACATATATCTTGATATACATGTGCGGTACAGTTGTTTGGATTCCTTTTGCAATTATTAGTTCAAACTATTTTAATTTTATTTCTATTAAATCAATTAATCCATTTTTTTCTCATATATTTTACTGACAAGTCATTATTCAATTTAAATTTGAATATTTAAATATAGATACTATGTTTTTTTAACAATAACATATTTCTTGAATTTTTTTTTATTATATTCATATTTCAATATTAATTTTTTCACAATTATTCTTTTTTAATTCTTCTAAATAACAAGATAATTTTTGTTAATCATATTAATTTACATATTTGGTTCAAATTTTCATTATTCTAATCGTGTTTCTGATTTAATTTCCAAACCATACTCATCAGTTATAGTAAAGAAAATATATTTTATTTCAGGGAGTATAAGTAATATCTCATACTTATTTTATTATTTAAGATAATTTTCGGGGAAAATGCACAAAATTAAAGTTAATTAATTGTTCCTAAATACGATGAAAAATTTACATATTTAAGCAATCCAAAAATTTTATCGAAAATGACATTTTTAGCTTTTGTATATTTTAATACCCTGCAGGGGGAATAAGGAATTAAAATATCCCTTGATTACATCCTGTAAGTGAGTAATCACAAATTACTGAGGAAGCTGTATGAAATTTCAAAGACACTTTCAAAAACACCCGACGTATAGAAACTCTTGTAAAAAAGGGCAGTTTCGGGAGGGTTTGTTTTTAAGCAGAATCAAAAGAATGCGTTTTCTTATATTTAGTTAGAATTAAATATATAAAAAAAATTTAAAAAAATATTAAAATATATATATTTAGAAATTTTTGGATAGATCGCAATGTCTATAATAACTTATTACTTTTAATCTTTTCATCAACGGCATCCTTGAACAATTATCTTCTGTTCACTCTAGTTTATATGTTGATGACTTACAAATTTCTTTCATATAATATGAATTTCTTAGATAAAATATGTATTTAAATGACAAACAATTGAATAAACTGTAAATAATCTTTTTACTTGATGTGCACAGAATCGGCTTAGTCTACTTCCTAGCAAGTGTTGCTGCGATCATTTCTTCAAGAAAACTAACATTCACCATGATCTTTTGCTTCTCTTAAGCAGAAGAGTTATCCCTGTGATTGATAATATAAAATTCTTTGGAGTGATTTTCAATAGAAAATTAACTTTCCTTTCTCAAATTTTACATTTGTGGAAGAATTGTTAGCTATTTCTTATAATACCTGTTAAGCAATTTCGATTACATTTTGGAGTACAGATTACAAATCGCTCCTTTAAATGTACCAGTCATTAATGTTATATACCATTGACTATGGCTATATTATTAATAGATCGACTATATTTTCCGTCTTAGGCAGATTGTTCACTGTTCATCACTCCTGTTTTAACTTATGCTTTGATGCCTTTCACATATTACCCATCAACAGTCTATATGTAATCTGCCCTCAAATACTCTTAGACCTGTCTTAGTTATTATTCAAAAATTATATCCACACCTCATCATCTCTTACGTTCTATTGTTTATAATTCTGCTCTTAAGAGATTATATAAAGCAAGTCCATCAACGCTCAACCTTTTCTCACTTGTATTAATCTTAGCTTTGGCTACACAACTTCTGCTATTTTTCAACAGTTTTATGCATCTCAACGCTATTCGCGTGCTATGTACAGTCCTGTATAAGTGGATCCAAAACTGCTGGAAATTTTGGATGTGCTTACATCCAAAATGTTGTTATTTTGGATGTGCTGGACATTTTGGATTTCTAAATATTTCTTTTAGCTAATATCTCCACAAGCCCTACTTTATTCTCATTGCTGAGGCTAAGGCTATATCACGTGCACTTAAGCAGCTGCATTCTAAAAGTGGGCATACATTTTGCGCATTTTCTGAAAGTAGGATTATTTTAGAAGTTTTGAGAATTTGTATCTTTTATTTTAATAGTGTTCAAGTATATTAATTTATTGTTTTCCTGGATACCAAGTCACATATATATATATATATATATATATATGACAATAAGAAGATTAATGTGACAACTAAGTCTGCAATTATTTCTATTTTATCTTTATTTCCATTTATGTGATGTAAGAAATAGATATAAATATTTCATGCAGTCACTTTGACAGGAGTTCTGTAATAGGCAAGTATGCAAAAAATAATCTTTACCATCTTTCCATTAATCATCCTTTTATCTTTACCCTTGATCTATACCGAATTACAATGTTCAACTGACTCGTCTTCGTATCGGTCATAAGCGTTTCACACACAAAGAACTATTTGAAGTTATTTAAGGAATAGGTGTTTCTGGGTAGGAATTTTTGTAGAATTTAGTTGCAGGAAATATACAGTGCATCATACAATGCAATATACAGTGCATCTTATTTTAATCATCTATCCAGATTTTACTTAATGCCATTGCATATTTTTTAACCATTATATTTTAACCTTAGAAAATTTGCTACGGGAACCCAGCCATTGTAATCTCTGTACGTGTTTAATAGCAATAGGTCTTAAGCATTTTATCTAATTTTAACTATCGTGCACAAACCCCATTTAATATTTCAAAATTTTACAGAATATATTAACGGTTCTTTCGTAAAAACTTTAAATGATATGGTGTAAGATCTGTTTAAAAATATTTAATTTTATTTGGTTTGGAAAATGAAGTCCGCATCTAAAACTTCAGTTTGGGTCAGCTTTTTTATTTGGACCTGGTGCTACAAAACCCAACTAACCAACGAAGAGCTATCTTAATATGTAATATTTTTTACAAAGAATTCTGTCCATAGAAGAAAAAATATTATTTTCACAAAACCAGCTTAGAGGGAATTATTTTGAAAAATATTAGCGAAAAAAAATATACAAATGAAAATTATGAACGAGAAAATGAAATAAATTAATAATCTATACGTCTCTGTGCTCTTATTATCTTAATGTTATAATCTGCGATATTGTAGTAACAATCATTAAACAGCTGAGACATGTGGCATTAGATTATTAGTAAAATAAATAATATAAATTTTGCTGCGACAATAAGTACGTTTCTTGGAAAGCAAAATGTGATAAGATTTTAACGATTTTTTACTGACTGTTAAAAACCACTCCAATCAGACAAGTAAATCTCTTGATTTTTTTCAGATATGCACCCTTACCAACCGCAAACAAACTATTTTTGTCTCTGATTGACTTAAAAATACAATTTATCAGGATAAAGCTTCAAGGAATCTTTTCATTATTTGACTCCAAATTCGTAATATAAAAATTTAAATAAGCTGTTAAAAAGTTTAATATTTGTTTAAATATTTACTTTTATGCATGTATATTACAAAAATATACACGGATTAGCAATGATAAGAGCTTAAAGAATTATTTATTATATTATTTCAATTTTCGTTAAATTTGCTATAAAACTTTATAGCAATTAACACTATCGACAACACTTAAAATACTTTATAATTTTTATAAAACTTAAATTGTATGTTTTGTTTAATCCAGACACTATACGCAATTTATTTACAAGAAACAGTTAAAATAAAACAATATGAAGTCTTATTTAACCTTCTGAGCCCGGCGTCATCGTTTCAAGAAACAGCTACTAGGCCGGCGTAGGAAGATGACATTTCCTACCTCCTTGACCGAAAGAAGAGAGTCATTTTCATAGTGAGGAATCTTAATTCTAATCGTAATTTTCTTAATCTTAATCGTAATTTTTATAAAAATGTAAATGAGTTTAACATAAATTCTATACTTATCAATAAGCCATCGATTTGTTTCCTTTCGTTGTTTTACATACCAAATTAAGAAATGTTACAAGAATTTTAAGATTACATCCATCCATTTATGAAACAAATTTAGACTGTTTCAAAAACTATGATATAGAGTATATTAATTTAGTACAGAGAATTTTTTGAAATAATTGTTTAAAGTAATTACAGACTTCTTTAAAGTAATGAATGTGTAATTAGTTATAATAAAATTGGTAAGCAATGAACTAAATAAATATTTCAAAAAATATTCTTAAAAAAAAAATGCCCGGTATTAAAAATGTAAAATTAAGAAATTTTGAATAAATATTTCTTTTAACAAGTAATTACATGCAAATTGCCGAAGTTGCATTTGAAAAAGATTTAAAGTGATCTGAGTGTTAAATACAGCAATGATCTCTGTTTTCTTTTGATTTAAGTATTTTTATTTATGACAAATTTCTATTTTGACTGGATCAAAATATATGTTTTTTTATCTTTTTCTTTTAAGGAAAAAGATTAAAAATGAACTTTTCCTTTCTGCGTGTTTCTGTAACTAAATATGAAACGTTTTTAACAATGAATGTAGCCAGACAAATCTTGAGTTTCTACTCTATATGTAGCATTAAGGTTGATTGTTTAATAAAATTACATTTGTCATACACCAAATAGTATTTTTCTGTTCATTTCTCAATGATTGAGAATTTGAAAAATGTTCATTGAAATAGTACATTCCAAAATAAACTCGTATAAGTCACATAAAATATTTTTATACAATTCTTATTAGAGCATTAGCAAGAAAATACTATCTTTATATTGGGAGTAAATTTTACTTGCAATGTTTTGAATTTAATAAATCTATGCTTATTAAATTATTTTAGAAAAACCAAAATAGTGATTACTTTCATTGTATATAACAATTAAAACTACGTAGAGGAAACTCTGACACACCTATAAGGTAACTTTCAGAAATATCTACGGCATCTCAATTTATGATTGGAAGTATTTTCATTTTTATTTTTCTTTTAATTTTAACGATAAAAGTAATCGATTATAATGAAAAAAATTTGCTGAAGTGAAGATGAATATGCTTCCCTTTTAAAAAGAGAATTTTAAAAACCGCTTTTCGCCAAAATTCTCCGCTCAGACAAGTCCCTGATTTTTACGACTTTCACACACAAAAGAACAGCAATTAAACCTCCCTCAACTGCTCGTAGAAATTTGAGCGGGAAAAAGGCAAGTTGCTTTGAAGGGAAAAAATTCATGGTTCAACTGCTGTACCACAGCCGTCTTCTGAGACACTGACTTTCATAGTACAACGGTTCTACCACCGGGAGGAAAAAGTTAAGAATATGAATAATTTTTCTTGAAATAATTAAGTTTATTTAAATTACCTTCAGTTCATTTTTATTTAGGGAAGAAATCACAATGATACATTTAATGAAATTAAAGAATTTAAAAATCTTCTTTATGTAGCTGAGTGCTATTTAAATTTTATTTCAGAAGTGTAAAAATAGAGAGTATATAGGTTATTTTTACGCATTGTCTAAGCAGATAAAATACAAACAGCTTAAACAGAAAACAGATTTTATAAGCAATATACTACAGTATGGTTTGAAACTGTAACGAAATAAACGGAATAAAATTTCGCTAAATAACAGACACTCTACAAATAAGTTCTTGAAATTATCTCTAATTATTTACTTTTTGTTCTGAAAAGGAATTTAAATAATTAAGATTTGATTTTCATTTTGAAAATTTTTTCTCATATCATAAGAAATATATATTATATACACAGATATAGGAATTTATACCTACATACATACCTACATATACATATATATATATATATATATATATAATATATATATAGTATATTTTATGAAGTTAATAATCAAACAAATATTAGATGTGGAGAGTAATACATTGAAAATACGAAATATAGAAAACAGTTGGAAAAATGTTCAATATATATTTTAAAATTTCAAAGAAAATAGAAAATAATACATTGGAAATAAATTTTGCGCTGAATGTATTACATAAATGTTTTTATCTATTCTTGTACTTTTCAATTATGATACTGCTAACCTTGCAGGTTCTATATATCTATATATATATATATATATATATATATATATATATATATATATATATTGTGTGCGTGTTCATTAACCAGGAAAAAAATTATGGTAGTGTTTCCATTCAAGTAGAATAAAATTATATATGATGTTAACAAATTTAAATTATTTGGAATCCAAATTTACTAGCATTAATTCTAAAAACAGTTTAACATGGAATAAATTTTCTGTGACGAATTATTCTGCAGGGCCACAATGGGAAGGGAACCATTAATGCTTGACAAAATGAGATTGCAGGAGTCGTCGAGTCAAGAAACTGGTTTTTGTCACTTTTATGTAACTATAAGCTGCAAAATTTTAGTTGTATCATATAAACTGTTAA
The DNA here is from genome assembly GCA_030067965.1 of Latrodectus elegans. Classification (NCBI taxonomy): domain Eukaryota; kingdom Metazoa; phylum Arthropoda; class Arachnida; order Araneae; family Theridiidae; genus Latrodectus; species Latrodectus elegans. The sequence continues at coordinate 53,939,216 of CM057818.1, read as the reverse complement.
TTGTGTATTATTAAATTTAAATTGTTCAGATACTGGTAGTTGATTTGAGTCGAAGGACTGTAATTAGTCTATGGAAAATATTTAGTTCAGGTTGTATTGTTCAAGAGCCATTACTTCAAAGTTTTTTTACTTTCCACAGGTTATTGTACAAAATGAAGGCTGAAAATTTTATGTAGAGGTTGATGGTAGTAATTCTAAAATTGGCTCTAAGAAAACTCATTTCTGAAATAATATTACAAGTTAGAAATGAGTTTTAAAAGCTTGTTTAGCTGCGCTTCCAATACTTTTAAGTTAGTATTATATACTTTTCCACAAATTGTAGAAGCATAGCAATTATTGGCATAAAATAGGCTTTTGTAAATTAGGAGTTTGCTTAAAGAAAGCTTAGATTTGGAGGCTAATAGGGAATAGATGATATTTTTAACTGCGTGAATTTAGCTTTATTTTTGAGGAAATGATACTTCAATGTGAGACATTCATCCATTATAACCCTATTTAAATAAAACTAGGATTCCAGGGGATCTCTAGACTATCTCAATTTAATTTTCTTTTTACAGCTGGTAAATAGGACTGCTTGAGATTTTTAGGTAGTTAAACCTTCCAGACTCTGAGTCATTTCTAAATATGAGTCATATGCTCAATTAACTTGCTGTATACAATATTATGGTCAGAGTGAATGGATAGAATGGAAGTGTCATCTGCAAAACTAATCATGATGTTTGAGTGTTGGGGTGTATCGTATATATATATATATATATATATATATATATATATATGTATATAAATATAAATTATAATATTATATATTATAATTTATATATATATATATATATATATATATATATATATATATATATATATATATATATATATATATATATATATATATATATATATATATATATATAAATTAAATCAAAGGAATCAAAAATACCAGATGTTTTTTGTTTTTTTTTTGTAAATAATGATAGTGCATATTTATACTTATATTATTTTGGTTAAAGAAAACTTATAATTATTGTACGATCATTTTTATTCATTTATTTCATCTTTAGCTGTCAGAAGACGTAATTAAAATGCCGTAAAACTTAAACTTTATATTCGAAACAGTAATAATTACTTTTTTGTGTATCTGCTATGAGTACATTTTTTATTCAGGATTAAAAATGGAATTATCCTTCATGTATTTAAGACACTAGATATGTAATGTTTTATACAATGAACGTTGATATGTCTAATTTCGGATGAACCATGAATTGGGTCTTTATTTCGACTGTATATTTTTTGCATGTGATTTATTATCTCGTTTAATAGTTTGTTAGGTATTCTGTAGTTTAATTGAAAAACCATCAATCAAGTTTGGAATTGAGTATCATGCTGATAGGGCTTATAATGTCAAAACTGTTTCATAAAAATATTAATATAAAATATTTAGTCTTTAATATTTTTTCGTCTAAGATAAACAAACAGATTTTAATTTCAAAGAATAAGAATAAATGGTCTTGAATTGACGATTTTTGTACATAAAAGGCAGCAATTATATTTGACTCAAGAGCCCACAGAACTTTGAGTGCTTGAATGTATGACCCGAGTTATTTTAATTCGAAATTCCCTTTCACTTGCTGTTTGGCAGTAAGTAAACTCACCACATTTTGAAAAATTCGTTTCTGAGGAAACCCGCGGGAACTAAATCGCGAATAACCTCTTTTTACGGCCTACTGTATCTGAGTCATTCACAAACAGGAAGTGTCCATTCGTTTCACTGATTATTAGTGGAAATCTTTTATATAGAATTTAAGCAATATACGGATTCACGCATGAAATAAGCTGAATAAATAATTTTGAAATTCTAATTTTTAATATTATTTAAATAGTAAAATTATTTTATTACATTAAATCTACCAAGCATTTATTTATGCAATATATGAAACTTATGGTGATATATATATATATATATATATATATATATATATATATATATATATATATATATATATATATATATATATATATATATATATATATGTACGCACATATATATATATATACACACACATATATATATATATATATATATATAATATTTACTCCAAGGATACACAGTTACATATCTGTAAGAAATTGCTATTTGTGATTTCTTTGAAAAGAAGCATCAATTAAATTTAAATCTTTTTTAACATGTTACATTTCCAGAAATTTTAATTACAGCAGATTTTAAAAAAAAATATAAAATACCTTATATTTAAGTTTATTACAAAATGATAAATATCTCGTAAATGTGCTTTGAGAGTTTTCTTATATAAGTTTATTTAAACTACCTTCAATTCATTTTTATTTAGTGAAGAAATTACAATACATTTAATGTAATTAATGAATTTAAAAACTTTCTTTAACTGTAACAGAAATAATTGGTAAAATTACGCTATATATATATATATATATATATATATATATATATATATATATATATATATATATATATATATATATATATATATATATATATATATATATATATATATATAAACATTCACTCTACAAATACGTGCTTGAGTGTCACAAGGCTGTAAGCTTGGACCCAGATTATTTCGTATTTATGTGAACGATATACCCAAATCACGACACAACAATGCATCTATTTATTGATGATACACTTATCCTAGCACAATACAGGAAACCATCTACTATCTCTACTTCACTAAACACACACTTACAGCTACTTGAACTCTGGTTCAAGAGATGAAAAATCCTAGTGAATGAAAGCAAAGGTATTGCAATCAAGTTTACCAAAAAAAAGAGCAATAATTTGTCAAAGAATTAAAATTAATGAAACAACACTCCCATGGTCCCCAACCTGCAAATATCTAGGAGTCACATTTGACAAAAAACTAAATTGGAATATTCATATCCAAAATATTACAATCAAATTCAAACAAATTTAGGCTGCATTATACCCCCTCTTAAAATACAACTCAAAGCTGTCAATTGAAAATGAAGTGCTCATTTACAAAATATACCTCAGACCACTTCTGTCCTATCCAGAGGAAGCAGCCCTCTGGGGTTATAACCATGACAGTAAGATCAAAAAATTAGAAATCCTCCAAAACAAAATAATTAGACAGTGAGTCAAAACACCCTGGTATTTTCGAAACAAAAAATAAGAGAAGAAATTAAACTTCCAACAGTAAGAGAATATTTTGCCAAAATTATGTACAACATGTACAAAAATCTAAATAAAACCTAAAATACATCAATCACTAATCTTTCGTCCTATAATGACCTCAGCACCCATAATCGGCACCGTCTCCGCTCACTACTTCGCTTCTATCCAAAGTTTCCTCACCAACCACCATGATCCTAACACATAAGCAATACGTCCTTGTTAATACTAACAACTAACTTTTTTCTATTCTTACTCGCTAACATAAATGAAAAAATAAAATAAAAAATAATATAAAAATAAATAAATAAAAAGTTTATATCCCAAAAAAATTTATAGAAAAATAAAAGAATTAAAAAATAAATAAATAAAAATTGTAAGTGTTTGCAGTCTTTGTACTCGTGTATTCTTATGTTTTTCTTAACTATTACTGATACTGTTTTTAGCAGATTTGTTAAGGACATTCCTATGTTAATCCAACTAACTTTTTTTTAAATATTGCATATATGTGTGTATATGTCATAACACAAATTATTTTTTATCCAAAAAAATCCAAGTTAAATTACTATTTTTTTAATTAGTCTGTATCAAAAATCAGCTTTACTAAAGAAAATATTCTACTTGTTATGCCAACCAGATCACGATATAGCTTCCTAGTTTCATTTTTAGATAGCCAAAGAGGATTGAGGTTCACTAGAAACAGGTACCTCAGTAAACTGCCAGCCGGCAATCACTTCTCATTAACCAAGAAAAAAATGATGGCAGTGTTTCCATTCAAGATGAATAAAATTATATATCATGTTTGCACATAAAAGGCAGCAATCATATTTGACTCAAGAGCCCACAGAATTTTGAGTGCTGGAATGTATGACACGAGTTATTTTAGTTCAAAATTCCCTTTCTCTTGCTGTTTGGCAGTAAGTAAACTGCCCACATTTTGAAAAATTCATTTCTAAGGAAACCCGCGGAAACTAAATCACGAGTGGTCCCTTTTCCCGGCGTACTGTATCTTAGTCATTCACAAACAGGAAATGTCCATTCGTTTCGCTGTGATTTCTTATATATTATTATATATTAGAGGAAATCTTTTATATAGAATGTAAGCAAAGTACGGATTCAAGCATAAAATAAGCTGAATAAATAATTTTGAAATTCTAATTTTTAATATTATTTAAATTGTAAAATTATTTTATAACATTAAGTCTATCAAGCATTTATTTATGCAATAAGTGAAACTTATGGTATAATATATATATATATATATATATATATATATATATATATATATATATATATATATATATATATATATATATATATATATATATATATATATATATATATATATATAAAGTAAAATAAAATTTTCTTATTAAAGAATATTTACTCAAGGATACACAGATACATATCTGTAAGAAATTGCTACTTGTGATATCTTTGAAAAGGAGCATCAAATAAATTTAAATCTTTTTTAACGTGTTACATTTCCAGAAATTTTAATTACAGCAGATTTTGAAAATAAAATATAATACACACCTTTTATATTTAAATTTATTATAAAATGATAAATATCTCCTAAATGTTCTTTGAGAGTTTTCTTTTATTATTCACAAAAAATATGTCAATTTTTAAATGTGAATAAAAAAATAGACAAACCACTAAAAGAGTTGTTAATTACATTTTCTTTCGTTATATGTCTGCTATCTTCATTATAAAAACTTAATGTGAAAGATAAATATCATTATTGTGCCAGTCTAATGTAGAAGAATTTTTGCCATTCATTATTGAGCTGCAATTAACAACAGCATTAAAATTATCATTTTTGGAAAGAAACCAGAATATATAATCTAAAAAAAATTACCCAATAAAATTTTTACAAATTTGAGCACTATATGTGTCATAGAAAAAAATGTATTCGAAATTTTCTCAAATAAAAGAAAAAACTGCGCATTCCAACAATAACAGATTTATAAGCAAAAAAATCACAATTTTCTTCTGCAAAAAAACTATTTTTCAGAAAATACATTTTTACTGTTTATACTTTATATATCATATGTTAAAAACAGCTATATATAATATGATATAGCAGTGCTTAAAAGACAGTAATTTAATAAAAACTTTTATTCAATATAATTAGCAAAAACTGCTTTTTTTTGCACTAAAAAAATTTCTTACGATTATTACGGTTATTTTTAATTCAGCTAACCTTAGCACACACACACAATTGTCAAGCAATTTCAAAAGAAAGTCCTTTCTGAATTTCTTTAGAATTTTCACAGTATTCAAAGGATCATTATTTTTCTAAGCCAGCTTTATGATTGTTAATTTTTAGCATGTGAATAACTCGTACTTATTAGAATTTTCGCACCACACTTTTGATTTCATTAATATTTACATGCAAATTTAATTTTAATTCAAATTCTCTTTTAATTCTGCAAATCAAGCTCTGGCCATAACTTCACCTATAACATATATATTACTGTACAGAGCCAATATTTTTAAGGCTAAACTTAGATGATTTTCATCTTACATTACAGTAACCTAAGAGAGGGGAAATTCTTGGAAAACCTTCTCCCCATAAGAATCCCGCTGTTTTATGACAGAGCGGGAGACAGCTTCCTTGTCGAGAAAGGAATTAACTTTTCTCACTTTAGAGTACGTGTACATATATGGATAGCAGAAATGGTTTCTGTAAATAATGCTGTTAGATTCTCGCCTTTTGGATTGGGAAAATGGCTATATGTATTTTAACTTTAAATTCATTATTTTCATTTAAAAGTAGATTTTAGGATTGGGATACTAAAAATATTGTTCTTTATATATTACTTACTCTTTATATATTACTTACTTTATATATTACCATTCAAATATATTACTTACTCTGATATTGAATATGGAATACCAAAAATTATTCCCAAAATTAGAGGAAACTAATTCAATACAGATTTTTCTAAATTATATTATTTTTTATTATAAAAATGTAAACTTTAACAGTAAGAAAGAAAACATGTTCACGAGAATAACACAGTATTTTAAAACAAAGTCAATCCTTTTTTAAATTATTTTGTAAGTTATATGATATATATATATATATATATATATATATACATTAACGTTTTCAAACATCTAGACATTTATTTACTTTATTAGAGAAAATGTAAAAAAAATATAATGAACTGAGATACGACCCATAAATATATTATACCAATAAGTGTAATATTGGCAGCTTTATAAATATTTTCACTTTATTTAAAAATTTCTCTTAGCATTGTGTTTATTAAGAATTTTAATGTATTTAAATTTTGTGAAGTTATTTTAAAGACTTTTATTTTGGAAGAATTCAATCGGAAAACAAAATACTTTTATAACAAAATAGAGGATACTGTATAACAACATAAATATAAAAGTTGTAAGATTCATTTTTATATAAATGAAAGTTATGTTTGAGGATTAATTTTATGTACGCGAGATTTGTCTAAAAATGTTATGTTAAGTGTAAAGCAAATGCCATACTTCTGATAAGAAAGGTATGAAATTAGTAAAATATTAAGAATGAGAAAAAACATTGGATGAGATTTTGGTATTAAAGAAAGTAATAATAGTAGAGTACTTCCAAGACTAATGTCTCAATTAGAAAGCCTCATAAGACCATTATCTTTTTTATGTAAAAAGTTGAAGCGCTTATATATTTTTAAAGATTTCAAACTGTATTTTATTCTTTCCTCTTCACACACACAATGAAAATAAAATATATGAGTTCCGGCTTTCATTCACACAGAAATAACCGTTTACGGTTCAGTTATAAATAAATAATTTTATTTTATGTGGATTCTTAGTTGCTCTAAAAATATAATATTTTATAATAATCAAAATATTAAATTCTATCAAAATTGGATCGATTTTATAATTTTTTTACTGATACACACTTTGTGAATTTATACAATTAACCAGCATGTATACGATATGAACGTTGAGAATCGACAGTGTTATCCATTATCAAAATGACATTTGACAGCTAGATTAAAATGATTTCCATCCATGTATTATCATCACATACCGATCATATGGTGCCTTTGGCTTTATGAAATAATTGTGTAAAAAATACATTTATTCTTTACCTAAAATGGCTTTTAATTGTTAAAATATCTTCTTCCCGTGTTTTCACTCCGATTACTCGTCAATCTCGTCTCGGAGAATAAATTTCAAACCTGCAAATGCCTTTTTAACCTTAACTTCTTTAACGAGAGATTTCAAAACCACCATTTAGCTTCAATCAAGACAGCATAGATAATTATATAGATATAATTTCCCAGAAATCTAAACTATCATGTTTTACATGGAATTTTCGTTAATTGTCACAAATATTTAAAATGAATTCAATGTCTTTTAGGTTAAAAAAAAAAAAATATGTGATTTATTAGGGTTTTTTTTTTTTTTAAGAAGTCTGCAATTGTTTTCACTTTCAATGTCTTCATTATAAGATTATTCTTTTTCTTTTATATGATTGAACTGAACTTTCCCAAAGATTGTAATTTATTCCAAATATTCTTTAAATGTTTCACAACTTGCACTTTTTGTGACATGAATGGAAAATTTGTTTACGCGGCTCCAAATAAACTGCTCCTACTAGTTTTTTTACTTTCCATTAATATTGTTTCCTTGTTAGACAGCTGATTATGTAAAATATATGCTAAAAACTTTTTTTTAAATATCAGGACTTTATTTTGCAATGAGTCAAAATTTCATAAAATTATATATATATATATATATATATATATATATATATATATATAATTCAATAATTTCAAAGTAGCTTTCATTAAGAACTGTATGTGGTGGGTGTCAAAATTTTAATTTCACCAATTAACATTCTGCTAAATAACAGTCTAATACAAATAATAATCTACTAAGGATGAGGTAATATGTTTTCATTTCAATAAGGACTTTAAAATATATGTAGAAATCCTCATTGGAATGCATTGGATGCAACTGGTTTATAGTGAAAATGAAAGAATAGAACCGGTGACAGTTGAACGGGATTTTTAATTTATTCTTTAGTTGACTATTTACTTCTAATTGACCGTTGTATTTAATCCGCACGAATTCATTCTAACTGTTACAAATTTTTTACGTCTCCTGACCAATTAGACTAGGATGCTGGTTATTATGCGTAAATTACCATTGCTTACTTAAGGCGTAGCATGCTCATTATATTTCCAACTGAAAATCTGCTATTTGTCTCTCTAAGCAGTTTATACAAACATCTGTAGATGAGCGCATGCTGAGTTGCGAAAAATATAACTCATCGATATTTGTCTTAAAATATCATCTATTCTTTTAATTTATTCAATTAAGTCAAATCTGCCTTCTGCAAGCAATTTCATGCGAGACTGAAATAGAAAAATGTTATTGAGCAATGAAAACAGGAAATTAGGAGGCAATTTACATGTAATAACAATTAAATGGTTGACGTTAAATTAAAATATATATATATACATACATAATTTGATTACAGTAGCAAAATGGCAGATGATGTATCGAAACAAAATAAATTTATATTATTTTCGGTTCTTTCCGACGAAAATAACGGCTTTCTTCGGTTTTTGTGGTTCAGTTCTTGTTCAAACAGTATAGAAAATTTTATTGTGTTGTATGAAGTAAGTTTTAGAATTTCCTTTATAATATTTTATTTATTTAATAAAAATAAATAAAGCATATATATTATATGTTTCATTAATTCTTATATGAAAGGCTAAAAATTTTAAAAAAATTGAAATTAAAGGTACAAAATATAATTACTACCGTTTTCCCGGCGTGGATACTGTAACTTTGGAACAAATTACGAGACTATGTGTTAAATATTAATAAAGATATTGAGTATCCATTAAACATTCTCCTTATCATGCTGCGACTTATATAGAAATAGTATGATACGATAAGTAGAATTTTTATTTCCCTTTTGTATAAATCTTCTTTTTGGATTAAGTACAAAATATAATACATCCATTTCAAATCAGAACCTTTCGATTTGGAGATCTTGCATCCTGATTATTACATATTTTGGATTCTTCAAATAGATTTCTTTCTTTTCTATAAATAAATTAGATAGGCATACTTAAGATACGTCAAATAGACGTTCAGTGTTCCTCTATACTTATAAACTAGTAGAGAAGAACATTATTAATCATTTTATTACTCAGTAACACAAAGGTATTTTCAGATCTACTATATCAAGCTCTTGTACATTAAAAACTTTTTGCAACACTCTCCTAATCTTTAATTAACAATTTTAAACATTTGATTTCCTTAGAGATCACAAACAAATTAAAAGGAAAGTATTATAAGATGTTTTTAAAGGAATCAGATGCAAGCAGATGTAACTCTGATATTCCATATCTAAAATTTAATAAGTATTTTAAAAAATTGAAAATTTTAAAGAATAGATTATTATTTGCAAAAAATATCTTGAAGTTTCTTTAAAGTAAAAAAGAACTCTCAGTTTAATTCCGAAATACATTAAGTGATTGGAATTTAAAAGAGCTATTTAACAAAATATAGAAGTTAAAAATCAGGATATATATATTTAAAATAACGTCAAAAATATTAAATCATGAAGATGGAAAGGAATATTTTATCTATGTAAATATGAGGAAAATAAAAAAATTACAGCTTGACAACTTTAAACTATGCCACGATAGGTTATTAGCTTTAAAAACTTTTTATTTTTGCTGATAGAATAAGAAATAATTAAATCAATAGTTCATATATAGGATGTTTGCTATTGACTCAAATTTTGTAAGGGAAGAAAAGCTATTGAAAAACTAATAAATGAATTACAATCTTAATAAATTAACTGAATATTATTAAAATGAAATTTACAAAGCTTATGCTCGTTTATACAAGCAATTAAAATGATATATACATACATTTTTAATAATTCGTGTTTCCAATTTTATATTTAAACATTTTATTATTTTTGACCATTTAATGAAAACCTAAAATCATTTAATGTGTGTGCGAGGCAATGCATAATTTTTTAGTATGATTAATAGTAAAATTATGAAAAACCGTACTCTAAAATGAATGTTTTCCTCAATATCAGCGGAAGAAGGGAAATCTATTCTTTCTCAATGCCTGACAAGGTCGTCAAAGTGGTATTCCGGTGTCGGCTTCAGTGACCATTTGAAGTAGCTTCCTCCGCCCGTGCTCTAAAACTTCGGGGGGTAATTTTATGTAGCTACTCATTAACGAAACAGGTGGTGGGACATAGAAAGCACCCTTTCTGGTATTGAATACAAAAGGACTCATGGCGTTAGTACATTTATCTTCGTAAGGAAGTAAAACATTTTTTCAAAGAAAATATTTGACCCAAGAACAATTCACATAATAAAGAATGCATTAATTTTAAGTATGTATCATTAATAAATGAAATATAATAATTTTAAATACTTGTAATTAAACAGATGAAATTTTCATGTAAATCTTGAAAATTGACTCAAATAAAGATTAATTATGTGTGAATATTTTAAACGTTTGTAATTTATTTTATTCTCAAAGAACTTCTTAAGGAAAACCTGCATTTATTTTAAAATTTCTTTAAATCAAATATTTTTATGTGTAACCTTATCAAGACATAACTAGTACAGTATTTCCATATTTCTCTAGATTTTCATTTCGCATGAGTATATTATTTTGATGCGCTTGAAGTACATAACCACACAGAGAAATTACTATTTTTAGAAATAATTTTCTCCTTTTGCAATCGGACTCGATACTAAATCACTCAACTATTTTCTAGTAATGATCTGGCATTTAATGTCTATAGTTATCCAATACTGTTAGCTTCAAAAGATAGTAAGTGTTTGAAAAATTTTTGTTTTAAAAACCTTTTATTAAAGTTAGAACGTAAATTAATGCTTCAATAAAATATACAGAATTATGCAAATTTATTGTATATAAGAAATAAAAGATATTGTGTGTAAGAAAATCAGCTGAATACTATTAATTTTTTTATTTCATTATAATAAGGTTAAATATAGCTACATATGGTTAAGATTCTTTCTTTGTATAAAGAGAATAGAATATTCTAAATTAAGGTTTAGTATAACATAATTTAAAATGATGGCGAAAAAGAATAAAAATTTGCACTTAATATGTTTCTTACAATTCCGTGAAATGTGAAAATTCCTTAATCATGCAAATGATATTAATTTACACATTTTTAGTATTTACTTCAATTATTTTCAATATCTAATATGATTGCTATAGTTTATGGTTTCCATGTTTGAATGAAAAATTATAATTTATAGCAATCATATTTCATGTGTGTGTATGTTAAAATACTTTTTATATTTTTCATTTTTGAAATATATTTTTAAAATAAATACGATGCAGTGTTTCTTATGAGTTTCAAAATTAAATTTTTACAATAAATTTTAATACTTTATGAAATAAATACAATTTTAAGTGACGTGTATATACCTGACATGAAATAACAATAAGAGAAATCAGCTTTTTCAATGTGTAAATAAAAAATAGCTTTAATAACTGATAACATTAATTTAAAGTTATCATTGTAGAAATTTGAAAAAAATTTTCTCGTTAATTAATTTATACATTCGAAAATAAATTTTTTGAATATATCTTTTAATTTAGTCAATAATATTAAAAAAATATTTAATTGATCTAATTATAATTAGTTAGATATTACTTTGTAATGATGAACTAAAAATTAAACTTTAATTTTATGTTTAGAAAAATACTTTTTTTTTAAATTTCTTTGATTGAATTTAGCATTTCTACAATGGAAAAGATTATAATATTTTGTATGAAGGAATGATTCAAAAGGGGTTTACAATTAATTTAGAATGCTCTATTTTTCTGACATATGTGACAGTATGTAATTTTCTAAGTAAGTTTCTAAGTGAAAGCAACTGAAATGTTTATTGGTTTCTTGTCGTTAATGAAAATATCTCACAACTTATTCAATTTATTTAACGTAAAGTTTCTCAACGGTCTCTCTCATTAATGAATTATCTTATAAATATTAGTCCTTAAGATACTTCCTTACAATGAAAAAAATTTTTAATGTCGTTAAAATTAATTTGCTTCTTGTATGTCTTCATATTTAGTAAGACATGGGCAAAAGAAATCCAGAATTTCAAAAGCAATGAAAATGTTGTATTTGTCAAACGTTTTTATTAGTAATACTTTTTACAAATACATTATAAAATTACAAATGTGTGATTTCTAACTCATGCATATAAACATAACAAAGATTTTAACTTATAAAAAATTGGAAAAGTTCCTTAAATTTTTAGAAGGAAAAAAGCAATTTTCTAATTTATATATATATCTGTTATTGTACTAGAAATATCAATTTTTTTCCTTTCGTTCAACTCTCTGATTCCATAAACCAATATATACTGAATGATATTTTACACTCTTACTTTCACACTTTTAATGTTAAACATTAAAATTATTCAATCTTCAAGAGACTGAATTAATAATTATGCTTATAATGATTTAAAAAATTACTAATAAATTTAATCTGAAGTATTTAAATTAAAAAGTTGTATTAGAATTATTTATTTTAAAAAAGCAAATTTAAATCACAATGTATTAAAATATATAAAAGAATTTTTTTGGTATTTAATAAAACTTAATTGTTATTGCTGAAAAATATTAGATGGGAGCGAAAACATGTATCCACTTAAAATATTTTCCAATCACAAATTAGTTTACTGTTTAGTAAAAAAAAATGCTTCCAGGTGTTCATTAACTGTTTCAGGAACAATCAGGATTTTTAATCAAAAATTTTTCTTAAAATATTATTGCACTTTTTAAACATGATGGATAAATTCTTGTTAAAGCATTATTTTTATTGACCTTTTACATTTTGTGTGAAAAAATATATCGTTTCTTTTGAGATTCTCTCCGTGAGATTTTAAAAGAAAAAATAAGTTTTATGCTAAATTAAAGAAGCAAGTAAATCTATCTTAAGTGCTACGTAAAATACAGATTACAATATAATATTCTCTTTTAAAAGAAAGCATATATTATCCTTATTTGCATATGTGTATATGAAATCCACGTATGCAGGTATGTATAAGAGGTCCGTGGTTGGAGGTGTGTATGAAAGGTCCCCATTTACAGGTGTGTATGAAAGGTCCTCAGTAACTGGTGTGTATGACAGGTCCTCAGTAACTGGTGTGTATGAAAGGTCCTCAGTAACTGGTGTGTACGAGAGGTCCTCAGTAACAAGTGTGTATCATAGGTCCTCGCTTACCTTGAGAAAACACATATTTGAAAAAATTAAAATATTGAAAAAATTTATGTCCCACGATTGTTAAAATGTTATTTTAAACCATAAAAATGAATTTCGTAAAAATATTCCCGTAAGTTTAGTATATAATTTGGGTCCTCGGATTGGCGGTGAAAACACATAGAGCGCACTTGCCGGTTTAGACCAACCTGTGTGTGTGTGTGTGTGTGTGTGTGCTAAAAACAACATCTTTAAAACTAACATCATTTGTACTTGCGGATTATTCATAGTACCACTAAATATATCTCATTTGGAATTAATGTCTTTGAATAGAAAACAAATTTACATAGATGTTATTGAAATGAGCCCAATAAACACATTTTGCTTTTTTTTCCTTACAATAGTCTTGCTTTTAATTCTAAATAAGTTTTGCTTAAATGTTGGTATTAAAATCATACCAACATTTAATGTTAGTAAATTTACTTATTCTGTTGAGTAATTAATAATTTTATTTTTAGTTTGGAGTAATGTAAATCAGAAGCACATGCATCAAATTCAAAATTTCTGTTAGAAAATCAACAACTGACTTTGCAACAATCATTAGATATTTTACATATTTTCAACCTCTTCAAAGCTTTTCTTTGCAGAATTTTTAAACAAAAATAGCTAACTTCGTAAATTTTAATTACTAAAAGGATGATTCCAGCAAGATGAATATTGCTATTGATGTTTTCATAACTATTAATTTTTATTCTTTGAATCTCATGAACTAGCATAAACTCTAAAGTTCTTTTTGAATATATAATATAATAACGCTCCGATGCACCGAATTGGCTAAAGCTCCTTGTTCTTTAGATAAAAAATTCATAAATAAAAATTGGTATAATTTTATTGAAAATTATATTTATTTTATTTATCACTATTAAAAAATAACTTGAATGTAACATATTCCCAAAAGTTTTTTACACTAGTATTCAAATATTTTTCTCAATTAAAAACTTGCTTAGAACCGATTTTCATACTCTGTAACCATATTTTCGTTTAACGTTGCACTTTCAAATTGGTCACATAAATAAATAAAGTGTTTTATTCATAACTAATTATCCCTAATTACATTCTGTTATTGTATAACACTTCAGTCAATATTAAATAAGTTTACCACGAAGGGTAACATCGTGATTTAATAGCTTACTTTTCCGATAATTGTAGAGCAGTTCATGTTACAAATAATTAATGTAATAAATGAACAGTTATGTTAAGTTTCTCAAACAAAATATTTTCAAGTCAATTCTTACTAAATGCGAGATAAGATGCAATTATAAATTCCAAAATCACTTTTGAAACTTCGAAACATGTTTATTATTGTTTCCATAATTCTTAGTTCCCTTTTACTGTTTTTAATTTTTTCTTAAGTTAGTTAATTTTATAATACTTCATTCCATGTAAGTTTTATTAGAGTATTCATTATTCCAATAACGTTCAAGAAATGTGTGATAGATATCTAGCATTATAAAAAAAAAAAAAAAAAACTAAATGTCCAGTCACATGTCATTATCTTTAGAAAGCAGATATGGATCATGTAGTTATAGTGATATAGAATAATGGAAATAAGGATACAACTAAAGAGTTTGGGAAGAAAATCGAAATTATTCTTTCCTACCAAATGTTTGATGTCGAGTAATTAACATATGGAAGTACTTGTTATTTTTGTAGAACTTTCACTGATTCATACCTGATAATACCTTTATCGCAGACAAAAGAAAAAAATGAAAGCGAATGAGGAACACTGATTTAGATCATGATTAAGAAAAGACATGATTTCATAAATAAGATAAAACTAATATCCGTTGTCTGTTAATTCTTTACGCTAACAGGTTGTGATAAAATATGCTTGCTAAAAATCAGTTGATGTTAATATTTTTATAACAATGTTAAATATATATTATAATTTTATCACTATGTGAAATTTAAGATGCTTTCTTCAATTAACCATATATTTTTTTACATAAAATAAAGAATATAAAATTATTTATTGAGGGTATTATTAATATCCTATTTTCAAATTTATCATTTGTTCCAAGTATAATAAGAAGCTTTACATGTTTCTGTGATCATACTTTTACTAAGCTACATGCAAGTATATAGGAATTGCACGTTGCTGTCATATTATTTATTAGCATGTAATATTGATAGTTAAGTTTAGGTTGAAATAGAAAAATGTATAACAGTTGAATCATATTTATTATTATTAATTATTAATAATAGTATTATTAATTATTTATAAGAGTAATATTAATCATTAATAATTTACTATTATTATTAATAATATAATATTAGAGTTTTACTGAAATCCATATGATTCACAGATAAAACTGTAAATTCCACAGATAAATTTCACAGAAAAAACTGTAAAAGATTTGGAAACAAATTTATTTTAAATATATTAATATAATAATATAACAGGGAAAACCACAGCACATAAGAACCTATATTTATATAAAACTAGTTTTTAAAACGTTGTATTCTAATTTTTCGTCTATTTATTAGTTCGAAAATATTTCACAGAAATTTCAGCTAATCTAACAAATTTCCATATCAAAGAATAAATGTTGAAAAAGAAAAGTGTTTGACAGTGTTATTAAAGATTTACGTATCAAACATATTTTCATATCAAAGGGAAATATTAAAACCGAAAGGGTTTGTAGCTTTTGCAGACAACCATATTTATATTTAATCCTGTTTTTTTAAGATATGTAATATAAATTCATCATATTAAATTTCAGTTCAAAGGGGGTTGATAAAATACACAGAAAATGTAAATTAATTTTGGATAAATATACATACTTTAAACAACTATTCTAACTTCATTTTAAAGATAATCATCAGCAAAGTTTGTTTTATGAATAGATTATTCCTGTTATACATTCATATATATATATATATATAAGTTTTAAAAAAAACTGTTTTATGTACAATACTTTTACTCCTTAATTTATATTTAAAAAACGTGATATTGGAAAAATATTGGATACAACACTTTAAAATGAAAAAAAATATGAAAACAAATAGTTTATAAATTGTTTATTTATTCCAATATGATCCATTATTAATGTGTGATGATTTTGGTATTTTAAATGGAAATTTTTTACTATAAATATTTTTATATCCCAAATACTTTGCATTAAAACTATATTATATCTACTTAATTTAGAAGTTGCAAATTGTTTTGAATTACATACAGATTATTAATATACCATATTAAATATTAAAACAGTCAAATTATTTAACATAACACAACACTTATATATAGGATTCGTTTACATTTTAATGAAGAATTAAAAGAGAAAAGTTTTTTGTGATTATTTTTTGCATATTTTTTTGCCTATAATATTGGATTGCAATTTCAACATTCAATAAAAAAGAACAATGTATGTAAAATTTATATATCTTCTCAACCTGAAGCATTTTGTTAATTTGTTTGAGCTTATTTTATTTTTAATAAAATAGTTAAAATGTTTCTGGTTATTATTTTATCTGTATAATTACTTTCCAATGATAGTTTTCCTTATAAAACTAAATAAAAAAGCATGTTAAACTAGAAATTGTAATTCTTTTATGTTTATGTTTCAAAGTGTGGAATTAAAATAGCAATATTTTGTACTTGTTTCAAATCAACATTTCAAATATACTTGTTTCTTGGAAGCTAATTACTTTTGTTAAGAAAATGAAAATAGTTTTTATAGCGAATAAATATTTTATTGAATTATATATTGACCATTATGGTCCAATATCTTTAACCATCTTTCTAGCAATTGTAAGATAATATACCCATTAAATATTTGGATTTTGCTGCCAAAAAGTGACTAAATTGATTTTTTACTTCCTCATTTAAATAAAACTTTATGTCACTCAAATGTTAATTATAAAAACCGGAACAAATAACAATCAGAAAGTGGCACATGTGGAGATTATGAAGGTCGCTGCAGTATATTTCCATCATATCCAAGCAGTAGTAGCTTTTTCGAATTAACAAATATGTTTGAAGTCTTGCATTGTCTTACTGAAATACTGTACATTTTCTGTTGATAATTCTCAGCGTCTTCTGATTACGCAAATCATTCAAATTCACCAGTTCCTTCAGAATCAGTATCTTTTTATATGAATATTTGTCCTCAAAGTTTTTTTACGCCATGAGTTTTTGAGCTTAACATTGTTATAAACAACTCATTTCTTGTCTCCAGTGAGTCAGTTGACAAATTATTGGTTATCTTTGACTTTTGAAATATAGTCACTGACATCAACGCTTTGACGGAAATTTCTTTCTATGAAAAGAGATCCCAGATGTTGGGTTTAATATTGAACCCAGATGTTTTTTTTGTAATGACTATGACCACTCACACATATTCCACTTGTTGTTAATTGCCGTCTTGCATTAATTAATACTTCTAATGCGCCTACAGCAGTTCAAGTAAAGTTATAGAAAGCTGTTGATTTCCCATTCGCAAACTTGTTTCTCTCTCTCTCTCTCTCGGCACTAGTGTTCTTTCTATTAATATATTCTCTCCTATTTCCAATCCTGTATATTTTTCTGCTTAAACAGCATTTTCAACTTTCAGAAAATAAGAAAGTAAAATTTGCCTAAAATAAGTCTTTTAACTTTCCGTAAAGGAATGAATTACAAATCAAAAAATTACTGCTTAGATTTACTCAAATATTTTCACAAGCAAGTTTTTGCTGAATAAGTTTTCAAAATATGTAATGATTGTGCAGCTTTAGAGCGAATTTGACTGTGAAAAATTGAATGAAATTATCTGTTATGAAACGAAATAAGTTACTTTAATAAAAATTCTTGAGTTGCTAAATTTTGAAAACATTACATTTTAAGTGGGAGCTATAAATAGAGTATTTAGACTGTCTAGTGACAAAGTTTGGAAAATCTCCAAATCTGACATTCAAATTATGCCATCCGGTAAACCTAATATTTACGAAAAAAGCTTATAATGAAGAGTTTTCTAGTTTTCTTCAAAATGTTTGTCTAGTGGTTTCCAAAGTGCTGCCTATGGACTCTATGAATATCCCAGAATACCCCTTCATGAGATCCATAAATAATTAAATTTCATTTGAACTTCTTTGAACAACATCAGAGATTCAGAGCAAGATTTAATATGAAATAATATGTGTGATCCCCCACCCCCCGTATTTACAATTAGGAAAATTAGAATAAGTAACGATAAATAAAATAGCAATTTTTACATCCTGAATAAAATATAAATGTAGTTGGCTGTTTAAAATACAGTATGTTACTTAAGTATTCAGAGTTATGTAATATTTTTTATAAATGAAAATTGAAAAATGCTTAATTTCACTATATGTTTTGTCACTTGTAGTAACATTAGTAACGATAACTTGTTTTAGTATTATTACTAAAACTTAATTGATATTCAACTTACTTCAAAAAAGAAAACAGTTGTACATCGTATATCTAATCAAAAATTTAATTCTATGTTATGATGACACTAAGTTCGTAAACACATTTTTTCAACCTTATAGGTTTTGTTCTGTTCATTAGGAATTTTGGTATCAATGTTATTTTGTATTGTTACGTAGATAGAGAATCTTTGTTAAATTAATGAAATTGAATAAAATTTACCTTTTTTGAAAAAATTATAAACCACATTTTTCAATGATGCCTAAACAATAGTAAAGTTAATGAATTTTTAAAAACCGAAGAAGATATCGTAAGTTATATTAAATTAGAAAAGATCCATCAGCCATAAATTAAGGAGCATATAATAAAATGCCAGTCTGACAGAGAATAAGAATTTGACATTTGTTAAACAGTCAAAGAAAAACATAGTTACTGCAATAACTCATAGAGAACAGTTTAAGTGAGATGTGAATTGTATGTTTCTAATAGCGTTTCTCAATTTATTTAGAAGACCGAAAAGCCATACACTCTTGGCGAAGAATATTACCAGCTGTAAATGAGATAATTTACACCGTATTGCACAAACCAGTTTTTGATACTATAAAAATAATTTTACTGATTAGTAATACAATGGAAACAAAGATTGATGAAAAAGTTCAAGGCCTAGAAAATCCAGTTAATGAATATTTAAAAACATCTGAATTTTCTGTACAGCTTGACTAATGAAGCTTAACTTTTACCCTGATTTGTAAACGAAAAAAAGTTTTTGACCAAGAGTTGCATTACTTGAATATGTTTGAAAAGATAGAAAAGATGAAACGAATGAAAGAAGAAAGATTATTTACTAAATTAAAAATATTTTTTGAAGTAAGAGATATACCCTTGACTAATACAACTTTTGGTGCTATTGATGGTGTTTCCGAAAATGATAAGATGTTACTGAGGCACATTTTTTTAATTTGAGGATTTCTGGCATACTTAAAACTAGCTGTACCGCATTCATTTTTAATATATTGTAACATTCATCAGCAACATTTATTAACAAAAGCTCCTAATCAAAGTTTACGATGATCAATAGAGTATTTTATTAGAACAATTAATCAAATGCTTTCAATGAGAGATTATTTGCTCATCTTTGGGAAATAATAATGACTATAATTGTCAATTTCCAAACGTAAGCAAATGTAAAATATGTTGGTTTTAAAAGTGTAACCTACAGAAGCATGTTCGATGTGTAAACATGCATGTCCAAATCGATTTTTAGTACTCTTTGTACTGTTGTAATTCTGGATAAGCAGAGACAATGATTTGCTACACAATTTAACTAAATCAAAAAATAGTATAGCCTGTATTCTTATTTTTGCCAAATTAAAAAAAAAATAAACTGAAATTAAAAGATGACCAATTAAATTCAATCAAAACATAATATCTGCGTTTGTCGCAAAATTGTTTCTGTACAAACATAAATTTGGATGATTAGAAAATTCTCAGTTTACAAATATTTTGAAATTACAAAACATAAATGAAGATATGTTTCTCAATGGCATCACTTAATTTCTACATGGAGACCTGAATTAAAAATTTGAAGATATTTTTCCCATGAATGATCACGACTGAATCCCGACCCCCGGATTTTGAATCCTTTTTTGTAAGTGAACAAATTTAAATCTCAAACACTGATGAATCAATATTAATGCAAGAATAGCTTATTGTGATATCCACAAAGGAAGAATTTAAAGGAATGTTAGAACCAATATATCACTAATTCTGGTTTAAAAATAGATCCCAATTTTTTATCCTGCATTATGGGTTACTGTACAAAAATTATTGATTGCTTTTACATATTTATATTTGCTATAACTCGGAATTTGAAAACCATAATAAAAATACATATTAGAATAGTTCTAGGGAATTTGCGATTGCTACACGCAAACATTGAGCCGAATATAAATATCTTTCATGGAATTTCAACTAATTCGTGCTAGTCACTAAATAATATACTATAACGGAAATTATAAGTTTTAAAAATACTTCATCAGCATAAGGTTTTTTTTAAATTTGTAATTCTTTTACTATAAATTTATGTAACACTTTTGCTTGGGATTCTGTATTCACGTTTTGACTAATAAGCGATTCATGATTCAAAAATGTTTGCGAAACATTGCTATAGTCAATGACTAGAAAGTTAAAGAACAATTTGAACAGCAAACTATGGAGAAACAAATAGTGTAAGCTGGCAAAAATCAGCATTTCAGATTTTCTTATTTTCAAAGAAAACAAAACTGCCTTATTCCATAAATTAGCGAAACTGATGTCAAAATTAAATTTAAGAACAGATGATAATGTAATTTACTAAAGTATTTTCGTTGGACAAGCAAAAATATGAGTTAATTCTAAAGACGGGTTATCTATTCGTTTCCTTTTAATGTTGCTTGATATACTTCAACTCACTTCAAGAGAATTGCACATATTTTTGAAAATTATATTTAAAAATTGTATTTCGTAGTGAATCAGGAAATCACTACTAAACACTATATGAGGCTTCAAAAGAGAATAACTGAAAAGGCACGGAAAGTTATTACGCTTGAGATTTCAAATTACTTTTAAGACATTTTAGAAGAAGACTCAGGATTGATGATTTTTAAGCCTTTTAGAACAATAAAGATAAATAAAGAATGGGAATGTCGAGTGGCATGTCACATCCACAAAATATAAAATATGATCAATACCACCTATCATGGTTTCAAACCACTATAAAGCACATCCTTGAATCTTAAACATAAACCTTATGCCAAAGCGCATGGACGATGCCAAAGCGCATGAACTAGGGAAGAGCTAACTAACAAACTAATTACCAAAGTCTATGAGCCCCACCTACTAGTTAAACCGTAACTAAATTAACAAAACATAGTCCATGATCAATTTTCTTTACAAAATCAATAGAACATTTTCATCTCTCAATCTCTGTGGCAAAGAAGGCATTTCCTTTCATTACATCACATAATGTACCTACACGGCTCAACATCATATCAAATGAGATCAAAACGTATCTACATTGATTTTCTTTGATTATGCCTTCATTCCGCTTTCCATGAGAGAAAATATGAACATTAATCGCAGAGATAATGTCTCAATTTATGCAAGGACACGAGTCCTGCTTCTACCAGCTCTACAGACGATTCATCATATTCAGACTTAGACATTTAACCCCCTATATTTCAACAAACTTATATTTTTAGTTAGGGAATTTTCAACTTTTAAGGGAGCGCACAAAAGATGCGATCAAGAGGCTCTGACGAGACTGAGAAGCGGCCACCTGTTTGCTGAGAGACATGTTTCTGGTGTCAAGATTTACCCTCTCTGCCCCAAATGTCAAGAAGCACAGGCCTCTCACTCTCATATTCTTCAGTGCGTTGGTTGTGAAAGGTGTGATGTGGAATTAAGTCTGGGGTGGTTCTGGAGACGCTGAAAACTCATGGATTCGGGGAGCTGTTGTGATGCTGCTGTCACAGCAGTAGGGATAATCAACAAGAACAACACAACTGAAATGACGGCATTTTCTCAACTAATCACAGAATCAAGATCTTAGCTGCCACACTATAGTTTCACTCTTTATTTTTACATAACTTTTTTTGCGTATTTAATTATACTTATTTTTATTTATTTCTCTTTAAGTCTTTTTATTCATTTCAGTCATACATCCTTATGTAGTCATCATTCTCTGTAACCAAACTGTAAAGCATTGGGCAATGCGTGATCCAATACAAGGCTTCATAATGGTCCTACCATTGTAAATTCTTCATTCTCAATGGTGTGCTGGGGTGGCTGTACAAGTTCGAGGTGACATTCTGACCTTTGAATGGCACTGCTCACTTTCGATGGTGATTAATGGACTAAACTCCATAACCATTGTGTCATTTTTTTATGTATGCATGTTGTTCATTTGGGGTAAGAGATCATGTATGTCATATTTGCCCTGACAAGTAGCATGCATGAAGATCCAATGATTCAAAGTAGTACAACGAGAGAAAAAGCCAAACAATCATTCTAAACAAATTGTCTTACTGCAAAAATATTTACCCCAATGTTTTATCAGATGAAAGGGAAAATAATATGGTTGCATTTAAAACGATAAATATAATATTAGAAGAAAATTTTTAAAGATATTTTAAATTCATATGCACAAATATCATTACATACATATTCTGAAAGAAAAAGAACTAAGTCTGAATTATAGCTTTCTCAGAAAGGAAAGTTTACATCCTTTAAGAGTTTTCAATAATAAATTGCATGATGGATTCATAAAAATCCAATAACATCCAATATTTCTTATGAATTTGTTCATGACTTCTCTATCACTACTACACTGTTTACATAGCTTTACAAAATAATATTCAAATTTATATCACAAAATATAAATTTAATGAACCTATTGAGGAAAAAATTTAAAACTGTGGAAAGGTTTCAGATAAAGAAATTGTGATTAAAGATAATGAGAAGAATGTACTAACTTCTTTAACATAGGATGATATTCAAGGATCAGAAAAAATGTGAAGATTAAGCTTCAAACAACTGATAAAACTTCACCTTATGTTAGGGAATTTAACAAGGAAAAGTTTTAGCAAATTAAAACAAGGATGTCTTGATCCATTTCCAGAGTGTATAGGCAATTACTGTCAAGCAGATTGCTTTTCCTCTTTCTTAAAACTAACAAATTATAAAGATTATTCATGATATTCTATTAGCTGAACACTTCGGTGAGCAGAAAAAGAAGATCAAGAATAAATATTTCTTTTACTAGTTTGCAATTAAGCATGGTGTAAAAATGTTTTTTCAAAGCTGTGCACTTTGCTTGAAATAGGGTTATTTCGATTTAAATGTTAGTAATTTTCAAAACTTTCTTAATGCGTGGAGTACAGACCGTATAATTTGAATAGAACCTTCCTCGCATCAGTTTAATGGCCTTATGATTTACTCTTTTGATCTCTACATCACATAGGCAGGTGCCATTTAAAATAAAATTTTGTATATACGATCCTTCAAGGAATGATAAGATTTTTCTCACGCTGATTTATTTATAAAACTTAATTTATTCTGATATGGGAACCGATTATAAAAACAATCCCTCAATCATTTTTTATAATATTTTAGTTAAAATTACCTAGATTTTCTACTTTATGTATCCCACGAATATTTAAGTCATAAAGACAGGAAAGAAGTCTTAAAAATACCCAATAAAATGGTAACATTTGAGTTTATCTCCAACTTGTTTGTTGCTGCATATAGGTAAGCACCTATTCTATTACAGAAATGTCACCTTTTCAGTTTGCATATACACGTATCCCACCTGAATCTTTGTAAAATCGAAAAAAAATATAGACAGAGGAAAAACGGAAACTCTTAACTGTAAGAAAAGATTATTTAGATTACTGTCAATGATTAATTAAAAGATTTAATAAGATATTTGAGGAAGACCAATGACATTGTTGGCGTGATAAAAAAAGGTAAAAAATTCGGTGATAAAGAATGCTTTTATCACACTTAAAGCAAACGTTGTTGATTACTCGTATATGCGTAATATTCACTTCAATATTTTATTAATTGAATAAAATATTGTAATGGTTATTATACAATATACATATTTTATTATGTATATTGCATATTTATAATAAAATTATTATGCAATTACTATACATATTGACTGCATTAGCTTGCTAAATTCAGTTAAATTTGACCTAGATTATTGAAGTTCCAATGAATTACATGTTGTCAAATATTTGCAACATATAGCCAAAACTAATCATGTTAGAGCTACCTCTAAGGGGTTATTCGGCTCATAAAAGCTTGCAAAGGATATTACTTCTGCTCTTTGTAGTGAACAAAGGTAAAATTAGTAGTTGAACATTATGTAACATCAACTCTTCATGTTAGTTGAATATTTGAGCTAGAAGATTTTGGAAATTTAATTTATGCACCAAGTGACTTACATAACAAAATGATTGTAGACGTGAAAAATAAAAACATTCGAAAATGAAGTGACATTTATAGGATTTGCAAAAGGGATCATTGCTTTAGATTTTGAAGGAAAATACGTATGTTTCTTTGAAATAAAGCAGGTCATACACATCTTGATCTTGGAACATTCTTAGCCTGACTTTATTTCCTTGCATAAGTTGCAATGGCAAATGCCTTGCCTGCTATTGGAGAGTGTACTCTCCAAAATTAAGAACAGCTCTTTTTATTTATTTCTTTGCAGGATGAACATAATAACTGGAGCCATCGTCTCTGAACTTACGCAGCTCGTTTTCTGTTAGAGATATATCATTGGGAATACCTGTGTAAAGTGGGTAAATGATCAATACGAACCTCATTTTAGTATACCACCGCATACAAATAATTAAAAATTATACAAAAAGAAATAAAAACATTTAAGAATTTCATAAGCATTTTAAAGAAATAAGGATAATTAAGAAAAATAATTTAAATATGTGTTTAGATATATAATTAATTGTAATGGCATATTATCAACATGGTTTTTATTTTATTAAATTACCAAATATAATTAAAGATTTTTCAAAATGTCAAATTAAAATTTGCTTAAACGTAACCAGTATACCAAAATGTAAAAAGCATGTAAGAATAATTATTGATAAAGAAAATAAACTCCTCTACATATATCAGGGAAAATATATCATTAGAGGAGAAAAAGGCTCAGAAAAATCTACAAGAGATAAAATTTTTAGCAGAAAATCTTCTTTCACTTGGCATATTTCGCTTTGTTTTATTTCCAGCTAGTGCAAATATTCAAAATTGGGGAATTATCTGGACCAAGACCCTACATATAAAACTCCCGAGTATAGTTCGAGAATAAATGGAGCGTGTCTTATCCTTCATCCTTCTCTGCAATTAACGGGCAGAAAGCATTCTTCAGCTTGGAATACGAAGGGTGATCTTTAATCCTCCTTAGAATAAAACGATGGTAAGGAATTTTCTATTGATATCACATAGACCCAGATAGCAGCGTAATTCTCTTGATCCTAGGAAGGCAAAGGATTATTCTAAATTCTCTTCGCAGTTAAGAGAACTTATCTAATATTTAAAAGTATTGGGGTACACATATAGAGAGAGAAATTATTTTACACACATAAGCACAAAACCAAATTTAAAAATAAAATTACACACACATATATATATATAAATTAAAAGTATAGAAATATTAAAAAATAAACATAATTACAAATAGAAGAAAAACTTAGCAAATCACTCAAGTGATAGAACTACAAGAATATAGATTACCATAGAAATATAAATAAAATTATAGATTGAAACTTCTAGCTAAAATAAACTAAAATATTATATAAGAGTATAACAGAAATTAAATTTTTCAATAATGAAATGAAAACAAAGAATATAACATAAACATATGTCCGAAAAAATTAAAATATAATTATAAAGTAAAAACCATTGTGCTCACCTTAATCGGTGAGGAGAATAACTACAATTATACATAGGAATACCTTTTGAGTCAAAAGCAAAGGCAAGTATCAATCTTCGTGATAAAATTCTCCATAACTATTCCAAAATTACCATACAAATATTATGCTGGAAACAAATAGAAGGACAGTCATATTTTATAAATAATGCTTTAAATGTTAGCTCAAATAATTAAATTTATTTTTTATGTCATAAAACCATTTTTCTTTTATATTTTCAGTGAATGAGTTTTATTTAAGATTAAGAAAATCTTATAAAAATGGTTTTTACAGGATATTTGGTCTCTGACAAAGGAAGAAGGACACGTGCAAAAATATTTTGATTTTGGAACCTGTAGCAGTTTTATGTGTTGAAAATATGGTTCTTTAAACTGTCTTTCTTTCCAAAGATATATTTCGTTGAAAAATATCCCCAATTATTGAATAATTAAAATGCCTAGTGAGAAACCTTCAAGTGAATTTCAAAAAGGTTGCAAAATATTATAAAATTGCAAAATACCTACATGGCTGTACGAACTCTTTTTCTAACTTCATGAAAAATCTTAAGCGTCAGAGGAAAACAAAGATTGGCAGACTTAGAAAATGGACTCTACGTAATCCAAGAGAAATCTTTATAAAAGTTAAAAAAAAAAACGCTTGGAAGCATTGTAAATGCACAAGAACTATCTTACTTCACACATTTAATCAGAAGAACACTTTACAACTACAGGAAAAGATCTGACACTTTCACATTCGAGAAAAGAAAGCACCGTGTTAGATATAATGAAAGGCACATTTACCACCGGCTACAGTAGGTCGAATAACACATGGAACTCGAAATAGACTTCAGTTATTTTTTCTGAAAGAAAAAAAAAATTCAGGTTTGATAGCTCAAACTGTTGTTAATATTCTTGGTATTGTCTGAGAGCACATGAAAAAACTTATTTTATCTGAGAAATAGAAAGAGACAGTTTAAATGTTTGGATATCAATTGGTAACAATGGAAAGACCAATCTAGTGTTTCTACATGAAAGACAGATGCATACAGATTGCATTCAAATTTTAAATTCAGATCTTCTTCCTATGGCAGTGAGTTAGGAGGAGAAAAATTGGATATTTCAGCGATACAGAACATCAATTCACATAGCCAGTGGTGTTAAAAATTTGTTTAAAACAAATACTGTTCGGATTTTGCCATATCCTGCTGAAAGTACAGAATTCTATATTGCATACATTATAAGATCAGTAACAGTTCATCGAGGTTACTCTAGCGTCAAGCAATATGAATCGTTGATGAAGCTTCGAGAAGATTTGAATTGAGCCCCGGAAAGTTTTTGTCAAACCAAAATTTAAGACATATGATTCATCAGAAACTAGAGTCTTTGAAGCAGTTAAAGAAAAAGACTGAATAATTCTTTATTAAAAGCTTTTATTTATAAATTTTATTTCCATTATTTAGATTAAGACATGGTCAATATATTTTGATTGTAATACATTTTTGTAATAATAATGTTAAAAGGCATATTAAGTTAATGTTTTTACCTTGGAAATCTAATAAATTTATATATTTCTATTACCTAAGTAATTACAAGTCATTCTAATACACTTTGATTCTGATAGAAAAAACTATCCAGTTTCCATTAAAAAAATTTACATAGTATTTTTTAAATAAACTTGCTTAATTGTAAGACATAAAATTATAAGTTCCTCCAATGCAAATAAATGTACACTACTTGCTTTTCTAAGATATTTAAAATCACACACAAAAATTTTAATATCTTTATGCAAATCTCATGAGTCTAAAATTTGAGATGAACCTCAATAAATTCTTACTATACTGTTAGTAGATTTAACATATTATACGGTCAAATTTAGAACTATATTTCATGATATTCAAATATTATTTAGGAAAGATTATAAAATTAAAAAATTATTATTAATAATAAAGAAATGGTTTTATATTTTCACATACAATATATAATATATCTTTACTTTTTAAAAGATATTTTATCTAATATATATCTTGATAAATGTTTTAATATTTTCTGATTATATGTACTGATTAATATTTCATTTTAATCAACAGACTTCGTTGTTTTATATGATTTTAGGGTGTTGTTGTGATTAGCTGCCAATGAAATGCCACACATTCTTACCAATGTGGTCTCAACAACTTCTGATGAAGTTTATCCTGTTGGTATTTAATTCCAGTTGAATGCTTACTTTAGACTCTGTATTAAATTTGAATTTAAGCTTTATTTGTATTTTCTTGCTTGTCTGTTTTTGTTTTAATAGTTCCATTTTTACTGCATACTTTAAATTTAATAACTTTTAATTTTTAGTATTTTTAGTGGAAAATTTAATTATTTTTGTGACAAGTTAATTTTGTGTTCATCGTATTAGAAAGAATACATTTTTGTGTTATACATTAAACAGAATACCTAAAGGATGTAAGATAATGAACTTAACTCCCTTCATTCTCTTCCTTACAGATATTTGAAATTATTTCAAATAAAATGTAATCTTATGATTTTTTTTATAAAACAAAAATATATTAAGAGAAAACGAAAACAAATTGTTTGTTTGTATAATACTTTTTTTAAATTCATACACTGTATTACTTGCATTAGTTAAATTTCCAATCAAATGTATTTTTCCTTTTGGGTTGTTTTACAAAACAAATACTGTATAAAAAATAAAACTAAAAGCAATTTAAAAATTCCAATATAAGTAAATTAATTTAATGTAAGCGAACTATATTTAGCAGAAAGTGCATGTAATAAAAATGAATGAATTGTTAACATATTTATTAAAGAAAGCAGAATTTCTGAACTTTATTACCGAATTACATTTAAAAATAATCAAAATAGGAAACAATTTTAACTAGTTTACACAAGTTATCAAAATTTTCATTTCTTGCAGTTACTCATGCAGAAAATCCCAATGTAGAGAAAAATACGAAAGAAAATTTTCTGGAATGCAATTTGTGTGCTCAGCAAAAGCCTTCAATATTGAAAGTCAGTTTCAGGAACAATTTTCTTGCTTCGACTTTGAATAAGAAAAACAATTTCGGAAATTCCAGAAAGAAATACACAGGATCCAAATATTTCGAAAAATATATTTCATGACGTGTAGAAAATAGGAAATGGTATACAGAAAAAGAATAATAAAATTGTATAGGAATTTCACTTCATTTGAAAGTGCTTAAATCTACTTAAGAATTTGAAAATTATGCTGTATATTTTGAAGTATTTTTCCAATGCGTTTATATATTTTTATTTCAACATTTTATATTAATGGTTAGAACTAGTAAACAAAATTATATTTACTAATAATCAATTTAAAAATCGTAAATATTATAATATTTACTTAAAGTCATTAACCTCTTTCTTATTTTTTCTATGCAGGAATAAAAACAATCTAAGCAAATTGAATTTCTTTGAAATTGAAATTTCATTTTTGTAACAGACTTAAAATATAACTTTCTTTCTTCATTTATAATAGAATTAAAATATGGTTCCTTTGGCTTAGAAAATTATATTTTAATTCTATTGCAAAAAAATGAAATTATAATTTTCTAAACCAAATGAATCACACACCGCTTGTCTCACAGTAAAAGATGCTTTAACATCGTAAGATATTTTGAGTTAATACATCAAATAGTGGTTTATTGAATAGTATTATAATGACCAAATGCAACAGCAGATCATACAAAAGAATGTAACAAATATCTTAATGTTAAACAATTGCAAACAATCATAAGAACTGTAAAATATTAAGCCACTGAGAAAAAAATACATGATTTTCTTACGAATTACATAATTCAGTACAACAAACGTAACAAACATTAATTTATCATGCATACTTATACCCCCTAGCATATATATAAGGACCCGAAGTTATTACGAGGCTTTGTCTTAACACGCTTTGCATATTACAGTGTGCGAGTGACTGATTTCAATGCAGGTATTTTCATATTTAGCAGTTTATTTCAATTATCACACCTCACTAATCTCGAATGCTCCTACCTAAATCTATAGAATTTAACTGTAAGACCATCATTAACACTTTACTGTCTGCGGGAAAGGAAATTACTTTACAATGGATCCCTAGCCATTGCGGCTTGCCTGGTAATGAAAAGGCATACAATCTCGCGAAAGAGGCTTCTTTTTTAAAACCTCCAGATACTCCTACTGGCCTGAGAAATGTCAAACTACTTCCATCACGAACGAAAAATTTATTACAAAGATAATGCAGTTGATGCCTCTTGGTGGATCCTGCTGATCTCATGTATCCCCAGAGATCTACCTAGATCTATAGGGGTCCCCTGCTTCAGGTTTCTTACTGGGCATGATTTTCTCCAGAAACATCTATATCACATAGGGCTTGTGGATTCACCCAACTGCATTTTATGTAGGGAACATGTTGACATGGATGGCGAGCATCTTTGGAAATGTTCTGCCTTCCAGGAATCCCGCACTTCTTCACATTTCAAGACGCTTTCGACTCCTGGAGATACTTCATTTCTTTATTGGACTACAAAACTTACTATGCTCGAAAGAGCCAATATAAGGACGTAATTTAGAAAAAATTAATCTCGAATGAAATATTTTCAAACACTTATCCCAAATTAATAGCAATAATGCAGAAGATTCTCAAACTCTTCTGCAGTTATTTGGTTCAAGTCAGGAATAGATCAATCTTTTCATTAGAAATGGGAGGTGAAATTTTATAATCACACCTTAAAATACATAAACGATTGAACAAATATATTCAATAAGGAAGTAACTTCCTAATAAAGCTGATTATGTATCAATTGGCCAATAATGATGTTTTTTCGCAAAAATCATCATTTTTTTTTTGCTAATTGATACAGTTACAGCATTAGCGTTTTTCTTTCTAAATGCTCATTTATAATTAATGTTTAAATTTTAAAGCCATCATTAAATGCAATAAAAGATGGAACAAATATTGTTGACAAGAAAATAGTAATAAAGCTCAAGCTGTAACGATTGGCAAATAATGATGTTTTTCATGGTAATCGGATAAATTTCAATCATTTATGAAATATCATTTAGATCCTAGAATTAATTAAATAATTAATGCTCACTGGCAGCAAAGAGCAAATATAATCATTAATTCTAATCACAATACTATATCAGTTGTTCTGATATCGGGTTTCAGCAGATTAATGAGACCTTAACATTTATCAAAAAATGATGAGAAATCATTTATCTTTTGAAACTTAAACCATCAAAACACTGTGTATCTTATTTTTTACCAGAAAACATAAAGTACGGCATTAGTCTTCACATTATGAATTTCCTGATAAATGAGCGGAAGGATAAGTGGAACATATAATTGGAAATTGTTGATTGCAACCTAATGACAAATTTTAAAATATTGTTTTAATTATATATCTCTATAAAGAAAATTGTATTATAAAAAATTCTGTCTTTATATATTTAAATAACAATTTCACTAATCACAAGAAATACATAATCATAAAATTTCAGTGAAAAAACTTAAAGATAATCATAGTAAGATTCTTATTGCTGGCAATTCTAAAATAAGATTATATATAAAATAGTGCAGAAATTTTTTTTAAAAATCCAGATTTTATCAAATAATTATACTTAAATCATACATATAATTGTTTCATAAAACGCATTTTTAATTTTAAACCCATGTTTTTTTTTTTCTTTTGCTGCATGAGTTTTTTTTGGAATACTTTCACATCACTGTAATTCGAAAGCATTTTCCATAAATGAATAAAATTACAAAATTTATCATTGTTACATCCACAGTTAAATAGTTTTAAAATATAGGCCTATACATTATTTAGAAATTAAAGGATGTATGAGAAAATAAACTTAGGAATTTTTTTCGTTATGTTTTCAGTTATTATAAATATTTATTATAAATAGACTATTTTCTAAATAAGATACATCAGAACTTGTGTACTTAATTTCACACACACATATATATATATATATATATATATATATATATATATATATATATATATATATATATATATATATATATATATATATATATATCTATATATATATATATATAATATGTATTTTTCATTTAAAATAACTTAAAATTTTAGACGTTAAATGTATACGAAATTGACTTAATTTTTAAGTATTTTTATGTTACACTAAATCGTCAATAAATTTTGATAATCAAAATTCAACTATAAATATCTTTAAATGCAAATAAATTTTAAAGATATTAAAATAGATTCAACATTAAATATAATTCCCATGTATAGATTAAAAGAAATTATAGACAAAAGATATATCATTGACAAAATTGACATCACAATTAAAATAATTATCTTATTCATTAAATATTTTAGTTTTAAAAACGACAAATTAATTGTAAATATTTTTAATTACTTAAAACATATACACAAATAATAAATTTAAGCTATTATTATTACTTTTTTTCTACTTCATTTAATTAATTTAAATTTTATTATGACATCTAGTAAAATTTAGTTGATATGAAGAATTATCTCTTAAAAATACTATACATGTTAAGATTATAGAAATGTTTGCGCAAATCCGTTTTTAATTCCAGAAATATCAGTTAGCTATACTTGAATTGCTTTTAGTAGATTGAAAGAAAACATCCAAATTTGAGAGAAAAATTTAAAAATTCCCAAAATTGTAAGAACTTTCTATTAGAGAAAGAAATTCATTGTAAATTATCACATTTTCCTTCATCTCCAATTAATTACCATAGAGACATTTGTGGAACTACTGGAAATTTCACAAAGCTTGCATGTCTCATTGCGAGGGTGAACGGAGCCTGCCTAACCATTTAACCGCTTCCTCAATTAACTGGCAGAAATCGTACATCAGCTTCTAATGGAAATGGTGATCTGTTACTCTCACTTTCTATCTATTCAGCTTACCGGAAGTCCTTCAAACATTAGTCAGATGGAAAAAAAAATTAACTAAGACTACATTTAAGCTTAATGATTAAAATTATGAATTCTGTTACTGACATTATCTTTATCAGCGTCCGTTAAACAAGAAGAAAAAATGAATTTCATACGAGAACCATATATCATTGTTAAAACGTTGCTAGGGTAGGCATGATAAAAAGGAATTTAGTTGTTATAGAGCTTATCTGAGAAATACGAAGCTAAAATTCATAAATTGTAAATTAATAATCATTTTTATGATTTCAGTCTGAATTTATTATAAAATACATATTTCCAAATATAATAATTGCAAAATTCATTTGTACGTTTTCTTGACCAACTTATATATTATTTATACAAGATTATATTTTTTAATATAGAAACAGTTAGAAAATTTAAATTTTGTCATACAACATGTTATTGTCAATCAAATAACTGTAAACAAAATATAATTGTTTCAATTAGTATAATACTAATAAAATTTTGTAAATATAAACTATATGTACATATACTGAATTTTTTTAAAATAATTTTGATTCTAACTGAAAAATTTAAATAACTAGCTTAAGTATCTTCATTAATTAATATATATTTGCCTTGGTATAAAACTTAAATTACATACTTGAGGGATTTTCTGTCATAAAATAGAAATTCGATATTAAAATATTGTAAAACAAATGAAAGATTCTCTGACTATATTTTATCACTATATTTATAAGAATAATTTGACAAATTCTATAGAATAAGATTGATAAAATATTAATTTTTCTATACAAAAACTGATTTAAAATTTGACAGATATTTAAATCAATATATAGATATACAAAAGTACACAAAAAATAAGTACATAAACCAACGCACACACATACATATACATACATATATATATATATATATATATATATATATATATATATATATATATATATATATATATATATATATATATATATATATATATATATATATATATATATATATATATATATATATATATATATATATATATATATATATATATATATATATATATATATATATATATTATACTAACTTTCAGAAAATTGGTAAAGATTTTAAGTTTGTCATTAAAAATATTTAAACATTTATCTATAGTTTTTTCATTATATTCATTATCTATATATATATATATATATATATATATATATAGATATAGATATAGATAGATAGATATAGATATATATAATGAATATAATGAAAAAACTATAGATAAATGTTTAAATATTTTTAATGACAAACTTAAAATCTTTACCAATTTACTGAAAGTTAGTATAATATATTTACGTTTAAATCAAGTATTTCTTTGGTAATGTAAAAAAATATGAAATAAAAAATTATATTAAAATCAAATTTGACACAAAATATAATTAAGCAAATATACAAATATAATTAATTATTCACACACACACACACACACACACATACATATATAGATATATATACATATATATATATATATATATATATATATATATATATATATATATATATATATATATATATATATATATATATATATATATATATATATATATATATATATATATATATGCTAAGACAATTAAAATTTAAATATATTGTGGATTGCCTTTTTTTAATTTAACACTAATTTGTGTGTGGTTAACAGTTAAATAATTTGCATTCCTTGATATTACATGTGTTTCTGAAAAATTGCCACAGCTGAAACTAATTACCTTTTATTTTAAATCAGTCAATCATAATCAGTTGCTTGCTTCTTTTATGAAAGAAACACTTTTGTTAGAATATCAAAAGATGATTTTAAATTAAAAGAAATTTAAGATTAATGATCTCTTAAACAAATCTAAAATTAAAATATTTTTTTCATGTTAATATAGTAAATTAAAGGCTGGTGATTAATAAGGGCGTCATAATCTGACAGCTTGTCAACATTTACAATTCCTTATGAAAATGTTAGTTTCTAGCTTAAAAATTAAGTAATTAGTATTAATCCATCATTTAGAGTTACAAGTGATTTTTTTATTTCCATACCATAATTAACGAAATAATTTCCCCTCAGGAGTAAATCATATTTTGTTTATATTCGATTACTCTTTATAATTTTGATAAAGATATTTTTATTGCTGCAATAATAAATACATTTTTATAACTAACTTATTTTAATCCCAGCAATTACGTCTTTGTAAATTGTTCTACCCCATGATTTTCTGCATATATATATATATATATGTATATAGGTGTGTACATTTATAGGTGTGCAAACTCTATTACTAAAGTAATGTAAATGTACTTATTGATTATATGATTTTCAGTATGTTAAATATTACCAACTCATAATTAAAAAATAAGAATTAAAATCTTTCATCTGTAAATTATGTATAGACAAAAATTATATTCATGTAAATTTATAAAATAAATATGTAATATTTAATATAAATAAATAATAATTAAATAAATAAATATGTACATAAATATGTAAATATGTACATAAATGTAAATATAATATAATATGTAAATTTATAAAATATGATCTGATGAACTCTGAGTAACATCTGCTTTATAACATTTCCTATAAATGATATGTCCTTATGCCCATTTTTCTATAATTATTGCAAATAATAAAAGTTTGACTAGTGATACAGTAAATCGATCATTTTTATTAATATCTAAATTACGAACATTCATTATTTTACGAACTAATATCTGATTTCTGCTATGTCCCTTAAATTCAAATATAATTTTAATTACCTTTCAAGAAATGTTTTGCAAACTAAAAATTTTTTCTTTGTTTTATAATTTGAGATCCTGTTTTTTATTGATAATCTTAAATGGTTTGAATGACATAATGGTCTAAGTGGAGAATCCATGTTGATGTTTAAATAACAGATTTTTTAAGCAATGCTCTCGTGGTGTTTCTTCGGTCTAATCCAACTTTTGGTTTGCAGCCCATGATGCTTCGATGTGCAGCCGTTAACTTTCAGTGCAAATGTCTTAAAATATTTGTGCAGAGAGGGACCATGACTTGAAGTCACCATATATTATTAAATACTCTAGAATAAAAGCATTTGTGTATCTAGAAGTAAAACAATCGCCGTTTTAACATGTGAAATTTGTTGAAGCAATCTCTCTTGAGACTGAAGCCAGATTGGATAGTTTAAAATATCAGCTTCGATGACTTGAACAAATTTTGACAAAATCTTTGACTCTACAACAAAATTTCTTTTTAATCTTTTATTTTCTCCATGCTTTCTTTTTTTTTACATATATGCTCAGGTGTAATACATACGTAATAAGGAAACCATGATTAAATGATTAAATGTATGTGATGAATTAAAACAAATTTCCTTAAATATATAGTTTTGAACTAAAAATATTAATGAAATATTTTTTATAAATAAAAGTAATAATTGCTTATAAGAATTATTTTCTTTTCAGTGTCTTTTTAATGCAAGATATACTAATTAATTTTTCGTCACAGATGCCGTATAATCCAGGATTCCTAATTCTGTCTTTTATTGGTGATGAAGAAATGTAGCTAAGATGACGTATTGTGACTTGTGTGATGATGTAAACACTAAGGCTGCCAAAATAGAATTCTCTGCATAATTTTTATAGGTTTCCATATCTAGAACTAATAAAATCAGGTTGCCAGATGCATAAGAAAATCGACCAAAAATACCAATGTCAGAATTTGGCATCCTGCATTATATGGCATCTATGCCATTTTTTTTAAAAAACCTTTATTTCCAAAGCCATATTTGGGAAAAAAATAATTTTATGATTTAATGTTTTTTTTTTCCTTTTTTAAAAGTTTTTAAATTTAAGAATTATTTTATCGGTCGTACGAGATCATGACTATGAATGTCTACAATATTATAATTAATCATCTTTGAATCACTGATTGTCTATTCTAACTAAATTATCTTAAGATATTTTCCCTGTTGTGAAATTTCTAAACTTTATGCCTTTGCTTATTCTCAAATATTTTCGGTATCACTTTATTGTAAAAATTATAAAAAAACAATAAAGCAATACTAATTTCAAAAAAATTTCAAAACGCATTACAGCAATTTTTTTTATTTCCAATGGCACAGATATAAAGAAAACTACAGCAAAAATACAAATAACAAGAAAAATGAAAAAAACAGCTGTAACAATAGTCTATGTATCTAAAAGGCCCCTGGCCTCCAGTAGCGGTCCACAATTAAGCGTTTCAATAACTGCTTACATGGTCACGATCCATGTCCCGTCGCAGATTACAGAGATTGCAGATATACGAAAAATGTACAAGTGTTTAAGAAGACAGTCATGACCGGTGGCGAGCCTAAACTCAGCCACCATTTTATCTCTGGGCCATTTTGAGACCGCAGAAAGTCTGTCTTTCCAAGACTTTTGCTCTGATCGAGATTCGATAAACTTTTTAAATGTTACATATAGTATATTTTTAATTAGATGTTTCATTATGCAAAAAGATACACTAGGAAAAGATGTTTTTTTAAATTCATGGCCCCCCTCTTTGCCAGTGTATCGGCAATTTCCTTGCCATGGATTCTACAGTGTCCGGGGATCCATTGAAAAACACTGTCTTTCTCATTGGAACACAAACTCTGAAGTAGGCTCCAACATTCATGGACAACAGAGGATACAGAATTTGAAGTTAGCATCAAGGATTGCAAT
Source organism: Latrodectus elegans (assembly GCA_030067965.1). Classification (NCBI taxonomy): domain Eukaryota; kingdom Metazoa; phylum Arthropoda; class Arachnida; order Araneae; family Theridiidae; genus Latrodectus; species Latrodectus elegans. The sequence continues at coordinate 53,901,272 of CM057818.1, read as the reverse complement.
GCGGCCCGGGAATCACTAAGTAAAACTGCCTTGGAGAACCCATTAAGATGGCAAGTCAACTGAGAACGAGCAATCGTGATCGCAAGCAGTTCCCCATCAAATACGGATGCAAATGTGCCAGTTGGATTTGCAATTGAAAAAAGGGGGCAATAGATTCCTGCTCCAGCGTTGGATCTTTCCCGCAATAGGGAGCCGTCAGTATAAATTCTCAGCCAGTCTGGCTCAGGATAATGAGTGTTTATGGTCTCATAGAGGAGAACCGTCAAGATCTCGGTATCTCTGACTTTCTTGAAAATTCTTGCACTACAACAATATACATATTAATAAATAAGAAGCAATAAAGTTATAATAATGCATGATCAGAGAGATCAATAAATATTCAAATGATAATTATCTCATGAAAGAATATTTTAAATAGATTCATTATGTTTAAAGTAAATACTAAGTAATTATTTTATTTAACAAAATTAAGTTAATTTTCATTTAAATGATAATAGCTAAATTCTTCAGTAGATTTATATTTTGCCAAAATGTTATAATTTATTAATATAATGCATTTAATCCTCCATATGATAATTTATTAAAACTTTGGAAAAGCAACTAAATATTGAAAAGAGTCTATGTCAAAAATATGAAAAATCAGTTCAATACGATTAACAACATTGTTGATTAGAAATGTCATTATCAGCAAACACTGCTTACTTGTCTGAAGTTTTCAATTAACTTGCGCAGATACTTGAAGATGGTTTCTGAAATGCCCCTCATATATGAATATGATATTGGGAAACCCATGTTCTTCCAATATGAAGCTCAATTATGCAGTGGGAGATGACGATCCTCTGCTAAAAGATATACAATTTTGTAGATAAGTATGTCTACAGATACTAATAGCTGAAACAAATTGTAGTTACCATTAGAAAAAAAAACTTTAAGTATGTAATGTAAAGGAAAATATGTGGAGTTTAAAATTATTATAATGTTTTTTTAAACAATTCACAATTGAAAAAATACAAACAAAATTTCAATTAATTTAAACTTATTTTTTCTGTATCTATTTTTACATTAACATTTTTGGTACTTCAAAAAATTATGACTTGTAGCATTTTAAGGTTAAGAGGTTTCTTATACATTAAATGCATAAGAATGATTTGAATTCTCATTATTTTCAATTTTGGGAAGTGTTCACTAATTAATTAAGCAATTTGACTATAATAATTAAACATTATAACAAATGCTGCCTGAATTAACTTGTAAGATTCATTATTTACAGCACGCATTTTTACATTGAAGTGTAGTATATTCTCTAAAGAAACTTTTTTTTCCTTGAACATAAACTTTTTTATACACAGTCAATTATAATTTATCCATTGTATTTTGTGCAAAAAATTGCGTAAGATTATATATCACTTCTTTTTCTTTATGTGATGAATACATTTTTTTTCTGTAAATTTTCAAAACTGAACTTATGAATCAAATTATTTTATTTAAAGCAAAATAATTTATTTTTAATAGAATGATTTTTCACTCTTATACTTACAATTTATGCTTAATAATTTTATGTAAAATGGTAATCTATACAGTCTCGGATATCTAAGGAATATAATGCATATGTATTTATACAACAATGCAAATTAAAATGGAAAGTGTACTGATATTAATGAAAAAGTAATAAATATTAATTTACAAAATGAACAACATAAATAATAATAAAATAACTCAATTTTTACCACATAAATCCTTTGATTCTTTCATTAATAAATGAGAATCTGACTTTATATTGAAATGGACTGTGAAACTAACATTTTAAAAAATTTATTGACTTTAGTTTGAACATATGTAACTCCATACTCAAAATCTATAGTTGTTAAAAATTATAATTTTTCTATTTGGTTTAAAATTACTCTCTGTTCTACAAAATTATAAAATTGTTTCCTTTTTTTTTGAATTTTCATGTGTGTTAGTTTTGCACAAGAATTGATGGCTCCTAGCTGTGACGTAATTTCTGACTAGCTAAAGAAAAGAGAACAACATTCAGAATAAAATTTGCTGTACATTTAACTGTATTATTAGTTACAAAAAGAAAAGTAAGCCCTTGGTCTAAAGATTTGAAGCTATATTAATAAAATTATCCACAAAAAACATTTAAAGTCAAGCATATTTTAATTGTTGACCATAAAGGGTATGATTTCCGTGTCTATTTCTGTTTTAATAGTGGAACTTAGACTTTTATTTCTGTGAGTTTGTCTTTGCATATGATTATATGACAAAACAAAAATAAAATTTCTGAGAATTTTGTAAAATCCAGTTTGTTAAATGTTAAGAGCATTGATTTCGAATAACATACTACCATTTAAGTACGATTTATTTAAAAGAATCAATAGTATGCAAACTAATCCTTCATGTAATTAGCATTTATTTACAGATAATATAAAAATGTTAATTATATATGTATAATAAAATATATCAAGATAATTTATTGCCGCCCTCCCTGTCTAATGGTCAGCATTCCTGAATGCGAAAAGAGAGGTCCTGGTTTAGAACCCCAATTCTGACATGGATGTACTTTCGCTATCTATCCTGACATTGTCCTTTCTTTGAATGAATGGAATGCGAATGGTTGTCTACCCTTTAAACGGGTACCTATGGTATGTGGGCACTAGGGAAGTTGGACTCCACACCCAAATATTATTCAGTTGGAAAAGTTAAAAAGCGTACCCCATAATGCCAGCCTAGTGGGAATAATACAACAACAATCTAATTTATTTTGATATACTATTAATTCAATAAATAAAAATGTGACAACTACATTTTTATGATGGTTAATCTTATAATTTTATATTAATATCATTTTACTGATTCTTTGAAAAGTGCATTAAATAAAATATTTGATTTTACATTTAATCTCAGATTATTGAGTTTACAAAAAAAGGAAAAATATTCTTTGACTTGATTCATGTATTTCTTCAAAGCTAATTACTGCACACATGGGATAATTTTACTAGGACAAAATACTTAAAATGGATTCCGAAACACCACAAACTTTCCTGACCAATATGGAAATATAACTAATTAACAATTGGGCTGAAAACTACAAACACATTCTGGTAACTTTGGGTCCTTATCTTCTACGTGTTAATCAATATTTTGAAATAAAATATCGAAATACTATTAAGTTTTTCTTGATTCTGTAATTTTACTGTAAGAAGTTTCTCTAGAAATTCTTAAAACATACAACTGTATCACAAAAGGAATATTTTTGAGTTTTATTAATGTATCTCAGGAAATGACGAAATTATAATTATTTATTAACTGCTGATAAAACTAAAAGAACAATCATATAAGATTAGAATTCTAATTTTTCTTTTACTTAACTGACTATGACATCTTCGTAGTCAAGGTATCCATAAAACAAGAAATGTCAGCTCTACTTCCCTTCTTCGATTTTTATCATCCTCAAACTACTTTTGACAGTCATCGATAAGCGTCTGGTAAGGAATACAGGAGTTCGATTACGACGAAATGTCTTTAGTCTTCGTCAGTCTTCTAGAGGCTAAATTAGAAGGAACTGCTAGTCTCAAGATCATAACTTTATCCATGTAAGACACTTATCATATCCAAAAGATGGAAGACATTCTTATAACTTGACTTATTTCTTCTCCTAAGCACAGAATTTTAATCCTTATAATCATTCACTAAATATCTAGGAATTTTATTTATTTATTAAATAAAAAAATGCAACTGATTACATCTGAAACTTTTATAATTAAAAATAAGAAATAAAAATATTATTTTGAAATAATACAAATAAATAAAATATTTTTAAAAACGAAAAATTTAAAATAAAAGGAAAAAGTTATGAAATAATAAGTTAAGTGTAATTAAAGTGTAATAATTCATTAATTATACTTATAATAAAGAGAAATTAAATTGGAATAACTCATTAAATTCTTTTTACACCATGCACACTAAAAGTGTTAATCCAAAATTAATACCATGTATAATCCAAACTATATATATATATATATATATATATATATGTATATATATATATATATATATATATATATATATATATATATATATATATATATATATATATATATATATATATTAATGCATACATACTAATACTGGAACATTTACTAGATATCCAGAGTAGTCAATTTAGAATATCTAAAGAACATAATTGTAAGTACTCCATAAACACATTTTCTTGTTTTCTTTCATGAACATGATTTCTTATAAGAAATGTCCGTCATATTTTCCTCCGGCGTAAATTGAAGCAAAATATGGTGTAACATAAATCTATCTTGTAATTTACGGCTACATCCTTTGAAAAACGGTAAGCAAATTGTATCATCTTAGTTTCCAAATTAAATATTTGTTACATTTGTTAGTAAATATATTCTAATATTATAGTCAAATATGAAGCTACTGAACACATTATTTTTGAAGAAAAATGTGATCTTATTGTGTGGAAATTAAATGTGATTTTTCTGTTGAAAATATATTTTTTATTTAAATTAAATTTTCTATTTCTGTTGTGAAATAAATAAGCACGAAAACTATTCTAATATCTTCCGTTTTCTTAAATTATCTTTGATTTAGACATTAAAAACAATACCATACGTTAGTTAAAATCCTTAAATTAATCTTTACTGTGTTAAAAAAATATAAATGAGTTTCAAAACGGAAAAATTTTGGTATCGAAAACTTTGGAGGAATACAAAATTTTCTTCAGCGCTTCTATGTGAATAAAACTATAAGTTAAATATTCAGTATTATATGATTTTTTATATAATGAAAAAATTTAGGGGAAAATATAAACTTTACAATTCCATCTTTACAGATAGGAAAATAGCTTACTCTTTACAAGACATTGATACCTTCGAAAACCATTTAATGACTGAAAAAAACCATTATATCAATAGAAATATGCCTGCAAGATCTTTTGTTTGAAACAACTTACTTAAACATATTTATGTTCTTTCTAAAAATGTATAATTTCGAATAATCTTCAATATTAAAACAGCTATTATCAATCACAACCGAATATTAGACTATAACATAATGTAATTTTAGCACATAACTATTATTAAAATTAATACATTTCAACCTCAGATGATAAATCTGAGTATCTTAATAGCAAATTAAGCAAAAATAATAACTTAATTACTATATATCAGAAAATGTGACATTCAAAACCAAGTTAAAGTTATCTATTGATATTACTTAATTGAAGTTATTTTTTCGTTTTGATAACTGTCTTTATAATTTTGCTTATTATCTACCCGATATTATAAGCAATTATTCAATGAGATAAATTTAGAAATCGAAGACATTTTTCAATCTTCAGAGGTGCATCTCAAATAACCCAAATCTGAATGATTTGGGTTATTTATTTGAGATGCATGTTTTCTGTAATAAGAGAAATATGGTAAAAATAAGAATGGTAGCAGCACATGCAACTGATAATGTAACACTATTAAAGGTAAGTGGAGACTCAGTAAATAAATAAAAATGATTGTCTATGGTACTACTTCAAAGTCACCAAGTGGAAACTTTATATCTGACAGAAATTCAATATTTAAGCTAAGTTTCTTAAGAAATGAAAGTATTCAATATTTTTTGAGTTCACATGTGCAATCATAACGTTGCTCTTACTTAGCAACTGCAACTTGTGCTTTAAAAAATAAACTCTATGAGGCGCCAATGTAAATTGTAAATGATGAATAAATTATTCAACTGTTACCACATATCTGCTTAAAAATTGCCTTTGAAGCTGCGTGATTAAATTTCTTATTATTTTCTGAATTAAAACTTGCATACTATTGTTTGACTGCAATGCTGTCAAAATTGTTGCAGTGTTTCAGAACTTTCCGAAGCTAGTTTGGGTTTTAAAATTTGGTGTGTTATGCTAATGAATTATAAATTACTAATAAAATTTTTTTGTTCTATATATTTTAAAGCTATGGTTTGTAAACTTACTCGCAGGAAGTCTAAAATGAAGAAGTGTTGAATCACTGACACACAAAAAATTAAACTGATATAAAATTTTCTGAAAATTCATTTTTAAAGGCATGTTTTTTTATTATATTTATCTGTGGCTACGGTATCAAATATTTTTATAAATATGTGATTACTTGGGAATAAAATTGACATAAATGGTTAAATGCTTTAGGGATATTATTAAAAGTATTTTACGTATGGGGAATTATATATATATATATATATAGATAGATAGATAGATAGATAGATATATGAATATATTTGAGCAGCTAAACCCATTCTTGACCCACAGTTTATTTCAAAGGGTTTCATCAATTTTAATTTGATGATGAGACGTCTCACAGTTAGGTAACAGAATCTAAGACAATACATCATCTCCAGATATTTCCATTGACAACCTGAATACTGCAAATAAGTAATACGTCTGTGGTGCCTTTCAATATGTAACTCGATTAGATATCTTCCACGCCAGTTCCCATCGATTTATGGCTTGTTCCCAAATATACAAGGTGTAAATTCCCCACACAAAATATTCATAAGGCCATGTAAATAAATAAATATGCATTGAAAAATTAAATCATATGACCACCTCTAAAAATTGACAACTGGGCACACCAAGGATTCACTAATGCTTATTTAGAACTTATTTATCCAGAAGTACTTAATTTATCAAGAAGTATAGCAGAATCATTCTCGTGATTGCTTTTGAATTTCCTGTGACATGTTACTGATCAAAATCACTGTGAGCAAAAACATGCTTTGGGGACTCGAAAGTTCTATAAGAGTATTTCCAAATCTGCTTGGTTCATCAGCTATTTACACACTCTCTTTATGAGGTGAATGGCTAAGACAAGAGTATGAAAGATCATGACAAGAATGTGCATACGAAGATGAGGATCAGGCACGCCGGTGCTGGATGTCTACATGTTAACGACACAGGGTTTCGGATGTTACCCTTTTTGTAAAATAAAATTGAATGTGATACACAGTGAATATTGTGACTATAGAAACACCAGTGTTCTATAGGTTTGATTAAAAATACTTCTACTTTCACTTATACGCAGCTGGACAATTTCTAAGGAAGGGTAACACTATCATCCATAGCAACCGCAAAATGAAAGGAAGCAAAATGTGGAAAATTAGAATAAGTGCGGGATATAGTAAGAAGTATGCGTATGCAAATTTTTTCCACGTCTGTTCATCACGTGATAAAGTTCATAACAGCTTTAAAGGTTTTGACACGTGTGGACAGTTATTGTTTCAAGTCAAAGTTTTAATAGACGATCTTGAAATTTTTGGCATCTCTTCCCGACATCACTTAGATGATTTTATGCGTGGCCGAATTATTGGAAAGATCGAAAAAGGGCGAAAATAACAGATGTTCCCAGGTAGTTCGATATCGCTCACAGCGGTTTTTCACGGCTGTGGAAGTCATTTAAGACTATCGGAATGTGCAGTAGGCGGCATGGGTGAGGTCGTGTTAGAAGTACGACGCTTACAGAAGACAAATGTATCGTCCAATCAGCAAAAAGGAACAGGTGCACCACAGCTCAGCAGGTGGCAAATCTGTTTCTTGCTACCTCAGGAAAGCAGATCTCTCGTAAAACTGTTGCCAGACTTTTTAAGGGAGAAGGATTATACGCCCTCAACACCTGTTGTGTGTGTCTCATTGACCATACAGCACCGTATTGCCCGTTTGCAATGGTTTCATGAGTATTACAATTGGACTGAACAGGACTGGGCATGCGTTCTATTCTCAGATGAGAATAGGTTCAGTCTGTCCTGGGATTGTAGACGCCAACTGATCTAGCGCGAGAGTGGTACTGCTTATCATCCAGAAAATATCCAGGAAAGGGACCGATATCCCACATGCAGTGTCATGGAGTTGGCCGGCATCATGATCAATGGCCGCATGCCCTTACATGTGGTTACGAATGGGACTATGACGGGCCAACGATACATTAATGAAGTTCTACTTCCTCATGTTCGTCTTTTCGGTGGTGATGTCGATGATAAATTTGTTTTTATGGACGACAAAGCAGCATGTCATAGAACACTCGCTGCTCAGAATTGTCCAGACATCGAGGGTATTCAACGCTTTGTATGGTTATCAGGTTCACCAGATCTAAACCCCATTGAAAATGTGTTGGATTCTTTGGGGAGGCAAGTTGCTGGTCGAAACTATCATCCGACAAACAAGAACACCATGATCCGTGACTCACAGAGGAATGGGTAAATTACCTAAACAGCTGCTGGATACAGTTGTGCAAAGTATGATACGACGTGTGGCATGTTGCATCACACTCCACGGTGGACATATCCCGTACTGATACCTTTCTTCAATGTGCCTGCTGAATTTTAGATGCATTGTTCCATTTTTTCCGTATGCAGTATCAAATGAGCATTTTTTTCTTTCAGATGTTTCCAGAACAATAAATATTCTTTATTCTAATGTCTGAACAGTGCGGCAACTACATTTTATCCTACTAGGCCTCATATCTCGCTTATTGTTAAGCTACATTGCAATTTGTGATCCGTCCTTAGCAATTGTCCAGCAGGGTAGTAATATGTGATAATCAACTGTCCACGGTGGAAAGGAAGTCGAGCCTCAGAATTTCTTTAATTGTAAGATTTACATTGCAATTTGTGATCCGTCCTTAGCAATTGTCCAGCAGGGTAGTAATATGTGGTAATCAACTGTCCACGGTGGAAAGGAAGTCGAGCCTCAGAATTTCTTTAATTGTAAGATTTACATTGCAATTTGTGATCCGTCCTTAGAAATTGTCCAGCAGGGTAGTAATATGTGGTAATCAACTGTCCACGGTGGAAAGGAAGTCGAGCCTCAGAATTTCTGTAATTGTAAGATTTACATTGCAATTTGTGATCCGTCCTTAGCAATTGTCCAGCAGGGTAGTAATATGTGGTAATCAACTGTCCACGGTGGAAAGGAAGTCGAGCCTCAGAATTTCTTTAATTGTAAGATTTACATTGCAATTTGTGATCCGTCCTTAGCAATTGTCCAGCAGGGTAGTAATATGTGGTAATCAACTGTCCACGGTGGAAAGGAAGTCGAGCCTCAGAATTTCTTTAATTGTAAGATTTACATTGCAATTTGTGATCCGTCCTTAGCAATTGTCCAGCAGGATAGTAATATGTGGTAATCAACTGTCCACGGTGGAAAGGAAGTCGAGCCTCAGAATTTCTGTAATTGTAAGATTTAACATTGCAATTTGTGATCCGTCCTTAGCAATTGTCCAGCAGGGTAGTAATATGTGGTAATCAACTGTCCACGGTGGAAAGGAAGTCGAGCCTCAGAATTTCTGTAATTGTAAGATTTACATTGCAATTTGTGATCCGTCCTTAGCAATTGTCCAGCAGGGTAGTAATATGTGGTAATCAACTGTCCACGGTGGAAAGGAAGTCGAGCCTCAGAATTTCTTTAATTGTAAGATTTACATTGTAATTTGTGATCCGTCCTTAGCAATTGTCCAGCAGGGTAGTAATATGTGGTAATCAACTGTCCACGGTGGAAAGGAAGTCGAGCCTCAAAATTTCTGTAATTGTAAGATTTACATTGCAATTTGTGATCCGTCCTTAGCAATTGTCCAGCAGGGTAGTAATATGTGATAATCAACTGTCCACGGTGGAAAGGAAGTCGAGCCTCAGAATTTCTTTAATTGTAAGAATTACATTGCAATTTGTGATCCGTCCTTAGCAATTGTCCAGCAGGGTAGTAATATGTGGTAATCAACTGTCCACGGTGGAAAGGAAGTCGAGCCTCAGAATTTCTTTAATTGTAAGATTTACATTGCAATTTGTGATCCGTCCTTAGCAATTGTCCAGCAGGGTAGTAATATGTGGTAATCAACTGTCCACTGTGGAAAGGAAGTCGAGCCTCAGAATTTCTTTAATTGTAAGATTTACATTGCAATTTGTGATCCGTCCTTAGCAATTGTCCAGCAGGGTAGTAATATGTGGTAATCAACTGTCCACGGTGGAAAGGAAGTCGAGCCTCAGAATTTCTTTAATTGTAAGATTTACATTGCAATTTGTGATCCGTCCTTAGCAATTGTCCAGCAGGGTAGTAATATGTGGTAATCAACTGTCCACGGTGGAAAGGAAGTCGAGCCTCAGAATTTCTTTAATTGTAAGATTTACATTGCAATTTGTGATCCGTCCTTAGCAATTGTCCAGCAGGGTAGTAATATGTGGTAATCAACTGTCCACGGTGGAAAGGAAGTCGAGCCTCAGAATTTCTTTAATTGTAAGATTTACATTGCAATTTGTGATCCGTCCTTAGCAATTGTCCAGCAGGGTAGTAATATGTGGTAATCAACTGTCCACGGTGGAAAGGAAGTCGAGCCTCAGAATTTCTTTAATTGTAAGATTTACATTGCAATTTGTGATCCGTCCTTAGCAATTGTCCAGCAGGGTAGTAATATGTGGTAATCAACTGTCCACGGTGGAAAGGAAGTCGAGCCTCAGAATTTCTTTAATTGTAAGATTTACATTGCAATTTGTGATCCGTCCTTAGCAATTGTCCAGCAGGGTAGTAATATGTGGTAATCAACTGTCCACGGTGGAAAGGAAGTCGAGCCTCAGAATTTCTTTAATTGTAAGATTTACATTGCAATTTGTGATCCGTCCTTAGCAATTGTCCAGCAGGGTAGTAATATGTGGTAATCAACTGTCCACGGTGGAAAGGAAGTCAAGCCTCAGAATTTCTTTAATTGTAAGATTTACATTGCAATTTGTGATCCATCCTTAGCAATTGTCCAGCAGGGTAGTAATATGTGGTAATCAACTGTCCACGGTGGAAAGGAAGTCGAGCCTCAGAATTTCTTTAATTGTAAGATTTACATTGCAATTTGTGATCCGTCCTTAGCAATTGTCCAGCAGGATAGTAATATGTGGTAATCAACTGTCCACGGTGGAAAGGAAGTCGAGCCTCAGAATTTCTTTAATTGTAAGATTTACATTGCAATTTGTGATCCGTCCTTAGCAATTGTCCAGCAGGGTAGTAATATGTGGTAATCAACTGTCCACGGTGGAAAGGAAGTCGAGCCTCAGAATTTCTTTAATTGTAAGATTTACATTGCAATTTGTGATCCGTCCTTAGCAATTGTCCAGCAGGGTAGTAATATGTGGTAATCAACTGTCCACGGTGGAAAGGAAGTCGAGCCTCAGAATTTCTTTAATTGTAAGATTTACATTGCAATTTGTGATCCGTCCTTAGCAATTGTCCAGCAGGGTAGTAATATGTGGTAATCAACTGTCCACGGTGGAAAGGAAGTCGAGCCTCAGAATTTCTTTAATTGAAAGATTTACATTGCAATTTGTGATCCGTCCTTAGCAATTGTCCAGCAGGGTAGTAATATGTGGTAATCAACTGTCCACGGTGGAAAGGAAGTCGAGCCTCAGAATTTCTGTAATTGTAAGATTTACATTGCAATTTGTGATCCGTCCTTAGCAATTGTCCAGCAGGATAGTAATATGTGGTAATCAACTGTCCACGGTGGACAGGAAGTCGAGCCTCAGAATTTCTGTAATTGTAAGATTTACATTGCAATTTGTGATCCGTCCTTAGCAATTGTCCAGCAGGGTAGTAATATGTGGTAATCAACTATCCAGGGTGGAAAGGAAGTCGAGCCTCAGAATTTCTGTAATTGTAAGATTTACATTGCAATTTGTGATCCGTCCTTAGCAATTGTCCAGCAGGGTAGTAATATGTGGTAATCAACTGCCCACGGTGGAAAGGAAGTCGAGCCTCAGAATTTCTGTAATTGTAAGATTTACATTGCAATTTGTGATCCGTCCTTAGCAATTGTCCAGCAGGGTAGTAATATGTGGTAATCAACTGTCCACGGTGGAAAGGAAGTCGAGCCTCAGAATTTCTTTAATTGTAAGATTTACATTGCAATTTGTGATCCGTCCTTAGCAATTGTCCAGCAGGGTAGTAATATGTGGTAATCAACTGTCCACGGTGGAAAGGAAGTCGAGCCTCAGAATTTCTGTAATTGTAAGATTTACATTGCAATTTGTGATCCGTCCTTAGCAATTGTCCAGCAGGGTAGTAATATGTGGTAATCAACTGTCCACGGTAGAAAGGAAGTCGAGCCTCAGAATTTCTGTAATTGTAAGATTTACATTGCAATTTGTGATCCGTCCTTAGCAATTGTCCAGCAGGGTAGTAATATGTGGTAATCAACTGTCCACGGTGGAAAGGAAGTCGAGCCTCAGAATTTCTGGTTTTAATGGCTTGGGAATATCTAACTTTACTGATACACATCTCAAAGCCATTTGCCTATTTAACATAAGTAACACCCACTTTTAGACCTATCTTTTTTATAATTGGAAAGATCTTTTTCCACCTTATTTATCATCGTCGTACTGGAACTCCTATACGAGAGGGCTATTAATCGTGTTATTGTTTCTGGTTTAATCTTATATTTTCTAAAAACTCCGTATCAAAATTTTGTAGAGTATAAATCTTATGGTTACAATAGCACACTTAACATCAATACTGCATACTTGCATTGAAATAAAGACAAACTTACTATGAAGTGATCAATAATCAGTCTTATTTGCCCAAAACTTGTTAGATAAGAAGCATGATTATTTTTTTGATGGATGGTAAAGAAAACTCTACTGCAGATAAAAATGGTTTGTTTTGCTAAAAATAAGGAAATCGTGAGAACACTCTGTCCCCTGCAGCTCTTCAAAAATTTTTCAGATAAAATCTTTTCATTGATTTTGGAAATGTTTAAAAATTCTCCAAACATGTTCCTATTTTCAAATTACATCTCCATTTTTATTGTTTATTACTATAATGTCTTTGCTCTATTCTTACTTTTGTTTATTTAGCAATAAAGTATGATTAAACTTATTGAATCTCAATTTTGGTCATTAATAAAATGCTTGAAGTTATGGAGTAGAGTACATCATAGTTACAAGCACTTTGTAGCTTGATGCTGTTAGCAGTTCTATTATAATAATATGTTAATTTTTTTTACTATTAATTCAATTAATTAATTTTTTAATTTACAGCAATTAAATTATTTCTAACAACTATTTTTTCAAATAAGTGTGAAATATGAATATACATATGTATGCAAAATCAATGTAAGTTGAAATATAAATGTTCTTCATGTCAAGTTCAAAAAATGGACCAAAGAGAAGACGAGATTCTATGGATGTGAATGAGATATTATTTGTATCTTGAGAAATAAAATATATAATTTACCACCACAAACAAACACTAAAATCATGGGTCTCAAAATTATGTACATTTTTTTATAATTCCGTGAAATTATATTCGATTAAACATTTTTTTCCAATGGCAGATTGTAGACAGTTACAACTGCAACAGAGTCTATTAATCTATTGTTCCCTGATACCCATGGAACCGGCCAAAAACAGTGACCTCTTAGCTGCCGAGGCGTTGCCCCGGATGCACCACAATGGGTGGGCCACCATCGCAACCTCACACATGCCATAGGGCTCCGTTTATAGGGTAGGCATCATTCATACTTCATTCACACCCACAAGGAAATGACAAAGACAGTCTTGAGAGAGCGAGAGTGCATCCATGCCTGAACCGGGTTCGCGAACCCAGGACCTTCCTATCCGTAGTCAGCGACGCTGACCACTAGACAAGTTGGCCGGCATTCGATTAAACATAAAAAATGAAATAATGAACAACTTATTTTTTTAAATATATATATATATATATATATATATATATATATATATATATATATATATATATATATATATATATATATATATATATATATATATATATATATATATATATATATATATATATATATATATATATATATATATATATATATATATACATATATATATATATATATATATATATATATATATATATATATATATATATATATACATATACATACATTTTCATTTAATTTATTCATATAATAAACATGTAACTTCCATTACTGTTATTTAAAATACTTTTGAAAATCATGTTAATGAATATTTTATGAATCCAAAAATATATTTATATTTATAAATTTAATTAAAATTTCCCAGTAAAAATAGGCAAGTATATAAATTTTCTTTTTATACCAATTAAAAGATATTTTGTAAATTTTAAGAGTAAAATTCTAAAATAAATATCAGTTATTCCAACTATCATAAAAAATTTAATTCAGAAATTTGTGGCAAAGTTCCTTCACATTATCAGCATGAGCCAATTTAAATGACAAATTAAGTATACAGAAAAAATAAATATATATCTAAAACGATAAAATATTGTGAAAGTTTAAAAGACGTGTGATAACACATGCTAAAAGTGTTAATAATTCTTATCACTGAAACAAAAATTATTTTCAAGTTTCATTCTTAAAACAGTAAAAGTATACAACAATATTATAATAAAATATTTTCAATGTATTCTCTTTTTCCTCAATTTATACCCCATTTACAATAGTATAAACAATGGTAAAGAAATTAATCTGCGTGTGATAAAAGATATCTCATTTAATTAACTATAAACGAATGAATGGCTAAGCAATCAAATAGATATCAAAATTTTACTTTGACGAAACAAAAACAAATTTAATCTATAAGATAAAATTATTCAGTACGTATAATCAAAGTATCTATAGAATAGAGATTGATAATTTTTAAGTTTGAAAGCATGTCATGCGTTATTAATATGAAATGTTTAATATAACAATTTCATGCTATTTAGTTACTGTTAAAATACCCTTAAGTATACAAGAATTTATAGAAATCGATTTAAAAGTTGCATTAATTAGTTTGTATATAACTCTCTTGAATAGAAAACCTTATTGGAGTTTTCCAATAAGGAATTTGCATGTGTATTTCTGTTTTGAATTATAAGTGATAATTTAATATTATGGAGCTAATTTCGTTATAAAATGTTTGTTTAGTAAATTTCGTATTTACAATGATTGATTTGATGATTTACAAAGTAAAGTATGCTTTTAGTTACTAAAAAAATAAATATTATCAGTTACTAATCTTCGTATAAATTAAAACTTCAAATTCTGCTGATATTTCGACAAATTTTTCATTTTATACGATTAAAAATGCCAACTATCAAGTAAATCATATATTTCTCTTATTTTTAAAAATGTATTGCATATTTTATCATGCAGGTCAAACATTGAAATGTTTGAGCAAGATTTAGTTTGAAGAAATTTATCTACACATATATTTTAACGATGCAGTAATTTGGCAAGTCTTATGAATTATTTATGAGGCCCATTATGTTCTGTGCAAAAAACCTCTTTTCTGTGAAACTGCATATTTATGTTGACTTTTTTGACATATGCATTACTTAGACGAAAAAGGTAAAAGCAAAATTATATACTTTTAATATGTTTTCACTTAATGTATTGAGAATTTTATTACGTTTGATTCTGACATAGTTCAGATGCATAAGATATATATTTTTTTTTTCCATTTTGAGATATCACAATGATAAATAGTTAATATACATAACATTTTTATGAATATAATATATAAAATCATTTTAAAATTGTAATTCACTTATTTTAAACTTTGATGTTTAAGTACCTTGATACATTTAAGCCACTCAAAATGAAGAAAGTATAAATTTATCCAAACGATATTTTCTCTGAACTAGTCTAAGTAATTATTTTAAAGTATAAATTACAAAAGGCACTTAGAGATGGTACTTTGATTTCTTAATTTTTGAATATAATAATCATTTATTTCATTAATAAAATATAAATTATGATATTTGTTTGTTTACAAGGTAAATTAAATTAAGTTAAAGAAGCATTTCATTTTTTAATAAACGAAAACTGAGACGTTTTGAATATATCTAAATAGTTTTATGTACGAGAAAATATTCTGTATTATTAAATAAGGTATAAATGTACTTTTCTGTCATTTTTATAATGCTATGTATGAGAGATCAAAAATACAACTGAAAAAGGTGGAATTAAAGGAAAATATCAGAAAATTGTAAAAGGAAACATAATTAATGCAATTTATTGGTGAAACTTTTACTGTTAAATCTGGTTTATGTGTTAGTTGCGTTAACTGGGAATTTTTTCTTATATTTTAATATTCAGCTCTAATAAAATGAAACATTTTAAAGGAAATCTGAAAGTATAATTTTTATTTGACAGAATGCATTTTTTGATTGAAAAAATTTGTAAGTTCAGAAAGTGCATGTTATAATTGTCAATAATTAAAATAAGTTGAACTGAAAAGAAAATGATATAAATCAATACGGATTTTTTTTTAAATAAAATGAAACTAATTCTTACATTTAACATTTAAATTTAATTATCTTTCAAACTTATAAAGACATTTTAATCTATTTATTTTATCTATTTACTCACATATTTAATCTCCCATCAACAACGTCTGAGGATGCAAAATTAGTCTATTCTTAAGTCTATTTATAAATATTACATGAGTTGAGGTAGCCTAGTGGTCAGGCCATTTGCATTCCATCCGTAAGGGCATGGTTCGATTGCCATTGCCACCAAAGAGCCAACGAGAACATTCAATGTACATTCTTATTAAATCCTTGGAACCGAAAGTCCTACGGTCGGCCATTGAGAAGTTACCAAGGGTTTAGTTGTCTGGAGAAAAATTCCTCCCATTATATCAAAATTGAGCGAGTGGAACTTCTGGTGGTGTCATCTATCGGAGGAGCTTAGAACAAATTCCAGTTTTCACTTTCCTGGTGCTCTGGTTAAACAAAAGACATACCCTACTGATTTAAATTTTCACATTATAGCCAAGGGCATAGTGAGCTGGATTTGCCTAAATGTCATAAGTAAAAACAAATCAATATCATCATTCATAATATGATGGAATACCTTGATTTTATACATCTATTCATTTTCCATGAAAATTACTCATATTATAATGTATTTAGTAATTATCAAATTGTTTAACTCTTTAAAAACTTTGATATTAAGGCAAACACCTTTGTTTTTCAGGTTTGAGAATATTTTTTGAGAACAGTTTTAAGGAATGTTATCTAATCTACTTAAATTATGCTCATTATAGTTAAAAAATGTAAAATTTTGCATATCAAAATAATTTATATTTATGATAGACGTGAAATAATTACTGCAATATTATTAAAAATAGTTTTATTATAAATATGCCCTAAAGTATTGCAGTAAAAATTGTATTTTATAACAGCAGAGTGTAATCATATAAATATCTGCTAAAATTACAATTCATTTAAAAACAAAGTATTACATTAATATATTTAATTGTTATAAATATTTTAACAATTATGTTTCCATGGAACTATTTTTAATTTGCTGTGATCTATTAATTGTTTTTCGTAATGTATGCATAAATTGAATGTCTTCCAATTTATAGCATAAATATTAAAACATATTATGAAATTCAACGTTTAAGATGGCTAGTTCATTGAACATGAATGTTTTCCATAATAATGATTTCATTCTCTTTCACAAATATATTCTTTTGATTTGTAGGTTATATATATATATATATATATATATATATATATATATATATATATATATATATATATATATATATATATATATATATATATATATATATATATATATATATATATATATATATATATATATATATATATATATATATATATATATATATATATATATATATATATATATATATATATATATATGTATGTATGTATGTATATAAATCATAAGCATAAATACAGTTTAAGTAACATTGTTAAGAATATTATTAGAAATGTAATATAGTTTTAAATAATATAGCATAGAAAAGTTTTAAATAATGGAAAAATGTATTTAGATAGTCCATTTTTTAATAATATAATATTATACATAAAAAAATATTATACATAGCAAAGAATTAAAGATGGTGGAGCACTCTAATGTTAAAAGAATGAAGAAAATGTCACATATTTTTCATAATCTTTGTTCTTTTTCTTTACTTATGTTTTAAAAGTAAAAATATACAAAATAAACAAGGGTAGAATTTGAATAAATATATTTTATGTAAATATAAATGATGATAAATAAAGACTTGCAAAACGATCTTATATAAGCAAATCTGATTATATATAATATTTTTATACACAGATTGACGAGATGATACAAATGGAGCAAGTGTAAGTACTTTTCGTTCAATTTCATCTTATGGCGCATTTTCTGAATATACTACTAAGATGAAAAAAGAGCTTACAAAAAAACTCATCTCTTGGAAATGCACTTTGCGGCAAGGGAATCGTCATACTCCTAAAATTTTATGCAAGCAAAAAATGGGTTCCCTGTCCATTTTTGATGTTGCATCTTGTCTGTAGAAAGTGTCTTTCCAGATACTGAAACATCACCACAGTTCTATGCACCACAATTCAATTCCCTCCTGTATATTCCAAAAAAGATAATATTTTCGTCGGAAGAGGAACTATATTCCTATTTCTGCAAATGCCGTTATATTTCCCATTACCTACAAAGAATACTTTTAGTTTATTCAAAAATGAAAAAACTGTCTCTCTGAAATATATATAAGCTTAGTTATTTAGATACATTGGACAATTATAACATTTAGAATTACACTTCTCTGAAATTATTGCATTTGAACTTTTAGCAGATTTGCATTCTCATCTGTATTGTTAATATTATAGAATTTCAGAACGGTGATTTTCTAATACAATCTCGAAATGATATTTCTTGATTTGGAAAATCTAGCAGCGGAATAAATTTTTCTTCTCAAATTTTGGATTGATTTCAGTTATACTGCTTTGAAAATTGTCCCCATTCTTTCCCGAAAATTTAAATGTATCGCTTCTGAATGTCTATTATAATTGCTGATAGATTACATTAAATCGTCCTTGTTCTGCTTACATCTGGTCTCGTAGTTTTATTGTCCTTAACATTAACAGAAGCAATTAAAGATTTAAAACTTTTTTGTCTATAATTATAAGCATTTTTAGCACTTTTCCTGTATTTTTTATTTATTTTTCCTTGTTAAAATATCTGTTTGTTTATCATCCTTCATCATTTTTATTCCAAATCAAAGAAATAATTTCAGGTAAACAGTCATTCAGCAACATACCATTATTTTTTAATTTTGAAATATCTTTTATTTAGTTATTGATTTAATGGGAAACGTTATTGAACTATTTCTTTATCAAATCTCGAATTTCTTCTTCAACTCTAAGATATTTAATATATTCATTTTGGAGAAAAGAAAATTTCTAACCTATTTTAAGATTATCGCAACCATTGTTTTATAATGAGTTATGTTATAGTAAATTTAAAAACTTCCCCGATTTTTTATATTATATTTCATTACCGGTAAATGATTATGTTAATTTCTGGTTCTTAATCATAACCTCAACTAATCATATTAACTGTGATAAATTACTGAATATTTATCGCATTTTCCACTTAGTTTATAAAATAGCTAATGTGGAATGCAGTAAAAGTCTGTACCTTTTTCAGAGTTCATTTAGATTGTTCAGTTGCTTGGATACTACCAAGATGAACTCCGCTGTTAACAAAATGGATTCTTAGACTGTTATCGGGTTTTTGTTGACTTATATGCTGTTTATTAGATTTTTTAACATAATTAAATACTTACCGTAATTTATGAAACGCATTTATCAATTAGCTTTGGTAGTGGAAGCAGTATTCTAACAGAACTTCAAAAAGTATGAAATGGTTTACAAGGGAGACATCGATAAGTAACTTATACTTGTGTGAAAATTGTAAAAAGAAATAAAACACATCCAAGAGAAACTATGTTAATCATCTTCAAAAGGATGAACTTAAGATGAAAGCCGGTTCAATTGACATGCAGTTGGAACATGATAATGAGTTAAAATTCATATTAAAGAAGCAAGACTACGTGAGGAAATTCATACAGTGGAAAGCCCTCCAAACAAATAAAAGCGAACAAATTATATACCATTTTAATGACATAGCTTGGGGTTCCAGGTATAGTTCAAAGTGGCATTGATCTCGTGCTCAGCAATCAGAAAGTTAAAGTAGTTTGTGCAATGTTTCTAAATTTGAAAATTATTCATGGAAAGAGCCAAACTCCAATCTGGGCGTTGTGCAGGTAAGTATGTTTAAAATATGTAGAGTGTTTGGATGGAAAACGATAAAACTTGTCAACAAAACAATTTTAACTAGTCATATCTATAACTAAGAAAAGTAAGATAATATACAAAATAATCGGGATTTTTATTACATTTCCCATTATAAGTTGAGGATTATATATATTTACCGGTAAAAATGTTAAATTTTTAATAATCTATAATATTTATTAATTTTATATTTAATAATAAGGTATTAATAATATTTTTTAAATATTTTAAATTAAGTGCAGTATGTTTTTATGAATGCGAATTTATATTTAATATAAGAAGTTTAAACAGCCTACCGAAGAAAAAATATTTTTATGCAGAAGCAATAGTGTTTGTACTGATTGTTAATGGAAATATTCATCTACAATTATTGCATGCTGCTTAGAAGTTTAATAAGAACAACTTGAAAAGTAACTTTTTCAAATGTACACATTGACAACAAAATGTTTCAATATATCCAATTAAATACAAATGACTTTTGTTGTAACAATCCTTATTAATAATATAAAATGTTTAAATATATAAAATCAGGTTATTATGCTTTAAAATTTCACTGAGATTTGAATTTTTCAGTAAAAATTTTCATTAATATGAAGCAGATTTTTTATCCTTTAATAGTTGACTAAATTTGTTTTAAATAAAATATTAATAAAAAATTTAATTTAAATACACGTAAACAATAAAATTTGCCGATATGCTGCTGGAGTGCTTGGAAGCATATTTAAATCTAATTTCAGGTAATATTTTACTTCTATATATTTCATATTTAATGCAAAATAGAAGAGTATGATGATATTTAAAATTATAGAAATGGTAACACACAGAAACTATATTCATAATACGATTGTGAAATTTTGTTTTACATTCTCCTTATGAATTTTGTATTTTATGTATTTTTAACTTAAATTTTAATTAAAATTTTTCAGTTAATAAAAGTAATTCTAGGAACTCAAATACTTCAAATTTACAGTAATTAAAAAAATAATGAAAATTAATACAATTTTAATCTTTATCCGTATTTATTTCGTAATACTTAACACAATAGTCATTCGCATTTAAAAGCGTTTTTTACAACACTGTTTTCTTGGAGATGCGTAGCATTTACGTAAATCGATGTTAACAGCTTCCTTTTGCATAATTCAACAAATTTTAGGAATTGCGAAAGTAACAGCAGATTTCTTGGTGTTTTTATTTGTTGCTTGTTTTTGGGAATCCTTGAATCTATCCAACAATTTATACATGCATATCCCAAAACATTTTTAAACACATGTACCAAGAATGCTTATATGCCAAATTAGGCCCACAATTGGACAAATAATGGATTCGAAATTTTCCCGTATATTTCCGTTTAGGCTCAATAAATTCCCTAAGATAGGTTTTTAAATATTATTCTATGATGATTATATAATTAAATATAATAAATAAGACCATTATTTATTATAGAATTCCAAATAATTCTATAATAAATAATGGGCTGATTTATTATAGAATTATTTGGAAAGATTAAAATTGTTACTTAGTAGTCCACCGGTTATATTCTGAAGAAATCTGATTTCAAAAGATCCAAAATCATCATTGCAATCTCCACAGTGAATTATTGCTAATACTCCTTAAAACGTTTTTAAAAATATTTCAACTAAATTTCTAAATTGGTAACCATGAATTCATTAAAAGACAATGCTGGGCAATTCTATAGTCCATGCTGTGTTCCTGAATCTCAATTAAGGTGGGTGTGATATGTTTTAGATATTTAACTGGATATATTACTAATTGAGAAGTCATGTTTTTGGCATTCCTGTTTGCTAATTTCTCTGATAGTACTCTTTTTACCAGGTCAGATCATGATTGAAAATTTGAACACTAGTACTGAACTAAGTGTTTTAAATTTTAATGTCGAGAAAATTTGGAGAAATTGTGTACTGATAGCGTAAGACCAAGCTATTGTACGTGACATTTGTAAGACATATGCAGGTATTTGAACTAAAATTGATCGGCCCAAGCAACCTTTTTTTTTTATTTTATATGTGGTTACCAGTATTGTTTCAAACAAACTCAAAACAATTATATATATCTACTTAGAGCTACAAAAGATGTCATTTATTTCACTAGCTTTATTCCTCAGTTGTGACTCTTTTAGTGAAGCAACTGTTGAAAATAAATTTGAATTATATATAACATATGTTACTTTTACTTGTTCAAAGTTGAAGGATACTCCAAATATATTTTTTAAATAAATGTATTGAGCATTCTTGTAAGACTGAGAGAGATATTTCTATGGCAATGTGGGCAAATCAAGTATTTAAAGAAATTCAAGATTTCACATCATTGCAATCAAATAGAAAAGGAAAACGTTTAGACAATGAAACTAATAAAATTGTGACATTGTACTGTATTAACTAAAATAAGAAAATTCTAATAAGTGAGAATTCTGTATTAAACATTGCTTTGGATTTCTGTTATTGACATTAATAAAATTAATTTTTATTGCATATTGTCATTGACTTATAAATATGCTTAATTTACTAATTTTTTTTATTTTCAAATGTGTCCTCAATTAAAATATATCATAAGAACTTTGGCAAAAGGCAGTATTGTCATAATTTTGGTATATACTATTAAGTAACATCCCTTCAATATAAGAAATATAACCAGTAGTTTACATTAATGCTAGAAATATTCAATTACATTTGATTAAACCAATTAGACAATATACTGACAAATTTACAAGACATCTACTTTGAAGCTAAAGGATTAGATTTCTGTTTATTTCACACATGCCAAAAAGTATGTCTTAATTGCCTAAATCACAAGCACTTCAATACTTTCTAATCTCTTAAAAAACCGAGAAACAGCAGAATCAGTGCGTAATTTTTTTACTTTAATAGTGTGACTCATTATTAAATTTAAAAATCATTGTCTGATTAGATGAGTGTTAAATACAGTTTAGAGCATCTATTAATTAAAATATCTAGAGACTGTCTTTTAAATCATATCGAATGAGATATAAAATAAAACTGGCATTTTATTTCTAAGGAAATGGAGAATGGTTCCTTTTTTCCCCCAGAATCCATCTTTTATTCATAGCGCGTGGACTCATATCCTGTTAAAAAGCTTTCTTAAGTGTCAAGTTTACGAATACTTTAGTTTTACGAACGGAAACAAGTCAATTAATGCGACGCTTTATAAAAAATCCTCTCTTAACCAATGTATCAGCTTTTTTGTCATCAATAGTGGAATACACAGGTTAACAGAGAGTTCTGTGTCCCAGAAATATTTTCCTATGGATTCCATTCCACTGTGGATTAGAAAATATTATTGTTTTTTATTAATCAGTGAATTTAGTTCCTCAGAAAATGTTACTAAAATGTATAAAAAATATATAATTTAGCAATGCCCATACTAGCAAGCTGCCACACTAGGGGTCTCATGCATTTCGAAGGTAAGAAAATTTTTGAAGTCTTCTCTAAACGTAAAATATCAGGCTTCTATTAATCATATCCTGGACTATTTGGGACTTTCCAGAGAGGATATGTATATTCATCCCCCCTTTTGATCCTCGATTTTCTTAGATCATCGGTCTGATAGACCTTGTCTGACTTCCTCAGACATTTGGAGGATGAACCACAATAACAACAACAGTAAATTGTAACTACTTAATTAAAATTTCTTCTACTAAATTTCAAATTCATTAATTTTAGAACTACATAAATTAAATATCAAATTCAATCTTCAAAGTCTTTTTATGTGTAAAGCAATTGGACTAAAAACAATGGTTTTAAATAAGCTGTCAACATGATTTCAAAATGTTTACAAATGATTAGCAATACCTGAATAAAAATTTTTCATTTACCCAAGTTTGATTTCTACTTTCAAGTGAAATAAATTTATCAGTTAAATAGAAAACTAACTTATAGAAATTATTTTTTAATGTTTCGTGTTCTACACGAGTTGAGTACTTATAATTTATTTTATTTACAAAATGGGCCTTTGTTCAATTTTTAGAAATAACTGATACAACCGTGAAATCGCAGATTTTAGACTACATAATAAAGACAAAAAGAAGTTTAAATTAAGTTATATTTCCCTGATTCCACAGGTGAATTTGATTGGATTTAGTTATGTTAATTTAAAGACACGTAAAGCAAATATAAAATTAGATTTTAGTCAATATAGAATTAGATACAATATAGAATTTCAGCAAATATAGAATTAGATTTTAGGTGAATTTGATCGGATTTAATTATGTTAATTTAAAGACACGTAAAGCAAATATAAAATTAGATTTTAGTCAATATATAATTAGATTCAATATAAAATTTCAGCAAATATAGAAATAGATTTTAGGTGAATTTGATCGGATTTAGTTATGTTAATTTAAAGACACGTAAAGCAAATATAAAATTAGATTTTAGTCAATATAGAATTAGATTCAATATAGAATTTCAGCAAATATAGAATTAGATTTTAGGTGAATTTGATCGGATTTAGTTATGTTAATTTAAAGACACGTAAAGCAAATATAAAATTAGATTTTAGTCAATATATAATTAGATTCAATATAAAATTTCAGCAAATATAGAATTAGATTTTAGGTGAATTTGATCGGATTTAGTTATGTTAATTTAAAGACACGTAAAGCAAATATAATATTAGATTTTAGTCAATATAGAATTAGATTCAATATAGAATTTCAGCAAATATAGAATTAGATTTTAGGTGAATTTGATCGGATTTAGTTATGTTAATTTAAAGACACGTAAAGCAAATATAAAATTATATTTTAGTCCTCCCTATGCATTAGAATATGTATCCAATTTATGAGGTTCTCGAAAAAATTCCGATTGGGTTAAGCTAATTTGCATCATGTTTCGCACTACAGCAAATCAAAATTATGTTTGAAATTTATTACATCAAAATGCTAGGTGTAATTTGTTGAAATCTGCATAGCTAACTTTGCTAGACATTCATTTTATGAATTTCCTGAAGTAATTTTTATTTGTAAATTTTCATGCAAACATTCTTCCTGAAAATAATTTAATAAAAGGCTTATATTGAACATTCTATTAATTTTGGTAAATAAAATGTGAAAATATAATTTGTAACAACTTTTGACAATTATTCTCCCATTTTTGCATATCATTTTGTTTCCACAGCTTTCATAAACTGTTTACATATTTAAATCTACAAGCATTTTTTAGATAAATAAGTTTAAATTGTTTTATTATTTTCATAAATTTTATATAAATGGCTTATTCTATATAGCAATGAGTGCATGTGTGCAGTTATATTAAAAACTTTTTCAGAAATTTAGTTATAATAAATAAGTTTGAAGTAAAATTAGCAAAATCATTTTTATACCGCTCAGTAAATTAATAAATTAATAAAGATTTTTTTGGTATTTTAACAGTATATATCAAGTTGAAGATTTTTTTAAACAATATGTTTAAAAATCATTACTTAATATAAAATTATTATAAAACATATCGGATAAAAACTTTTTTATTGAAAAATTTACAGAAAAAAAAGAAAAAAAGGAGAAAAAGGAAAATCTGGAATTCTATGTGTCAGATTAGCCATTATATATATTTTTTTTTTATGTAACATTGTGAAGATATTAAAAATGCAATTGTTTTTGTTAAAGGAAGGAAAATGATTTTTTTTTGTTTAGGAAACATCTGCTATATATAATAAGAACGAACTTAAATTACATAAGAACCCTAAATAAATGAAACATTTAAATATGATTTATACTTCTTACAGCGTTATTATAATTTTAGTTCATGATTCATTTTTAAAGAATTTATTAAACCATTACTACAAAAATAATAGAAGAATGATTTAAGTAGATAAAATATTTATTGGAATATAAAATGTAAATTTAAACATATTTCACATTACAGTTATGAGTTACGTTTTTTTTTTTTTTTTTTGAATTTCCGAATTATATTACACAGAAGTTTGAAACTTTTCTGAGAATAATGAATATTTAGCAATGTACTTAAAATTATTAATTTAAATAAAAATAAAAATTTATTTTTCATCAAATTTCAATCATATTTTTCTGAAAAACATCAATTCAGTGTTTCCTGCAAAGGAATTTTTAAATTCAAATCGTTGAGATAAATTATCAAACTTCTGACATAAAAGTAATGATAAGCTAAAAAACAAAACACTCAAACACACATTCAAAACCATTACTATTTTGGTTAAATATAAATCACTGTGAACAGAAATTTAAATTATCAGTCATATTTCACAGTCAGAAAAATGTTTGAAGTGAAATCGCATACCACAATTTGTTTAATTTTTAAGGGAAGGGAACTTTTAGAACAGATCATATTTCATCATTATGTGTCTCCATTTCCTTTCATCCCCAATCAGAGGAAATAGAGAAAATTGGTGAATTACGGAAAATTCTACGCCACTTACGAAGCTTAACGGAACTTCAGAATAAATGAAGCGTGTCTAACTGCTCAAACCATTCAGCAATTAGTGGGCAGAAATCATACATCAGCTGCTGATGCAACTGCTGATCTGTAATCCTCTTAAGAGTCTCGCTTTCTATCTGCTCTCTCTCTCTCTCTCTCTCTCTCCGCAAAGAAGGATTTACCTAGATATCAGATATATCCCAATATATGAACAAAAGATACTGCCTTCAGGAAAGCATTTCTGAAAACATATTTCAAATTCAGTTTATTGAGAATTTCATCCCATTATATTGTAAAATAAAAGAAAAGAGAAAATGTGACTTTTATGAAGAATCGAAAATCAAAAAATGATCATACATAAAATTTAAAAAAAGTGAAATATATTAAGTTAAATTGCTAAAATTCAAATTAAGTGGGTTCTTTTTTTTTTTTTTGAACATTATGTATATGTAATATTATAGAATTATTCAAAAGTATATGATGCTCTAATTTACTTGCTATATTTTTAAGCATTTTAGCAATTTAAATTAACTCTTGGTTTCAGCTCAGTAAATTAGAGATACATATACTTTTGAATTACATAATATTAGATTTATATAACTTTCTTACACTATATAAAAAAGTATATTTCTTTATGAAACATGAAATAAATTCCTAAACAGATTTAGATACCCTAAACAAATTTAAGTAATCTCAAATACACTGCTGCCCACCCAAATTGCAACATCAAGAAAGGTAAGAGATATCAAAACAACATTTATTGTGTAAGTAACATGTTGACCAAATATCAAACTATTAAATTTATAGACTTCTGTAAAGTGTGGTTCTTGCCAAAATAAGTAGCCAAACTAGCCACTTTTGCTGGAGATCATCACTGCCACACTGCTCGGTATTGATTCAAAGAGACTTGTGATGCGTTCTTGGGGTGCAGAAGACCGAGTATATTCCACACGTGTTCAAAGTTGATCTGGTATGGCAGCTGGGATGCAATCTGGGTCAATCGTCGTATTCAAAATTACTTTATGTGAATGTTAACACGGATCTCATAGTTGAAGCCGGCATTTTATTTTACACTGATAATTATTAAAAATATCATATAAATAATTTGAAATTAGTATTATTTTTTAATTTGTAGAATATAAAGTATTGTTGCATAATTTAATTTAAAATATAGTTATACATGTTTCTTTTTTATAACTAAAATCACACATTCGTACTTAAATATGTTATTTATTAATGAAATATAATTTGATACATTATTCTACTTGAAATTATAAGAGATTAAATATGTATTACAATATGTAAATAGTTATAACATTTGAATGGTCAAATATTTTTTAACAATAAAACATAATATGTCAATGTATGTGATTGGTAAAATCTTTTATTTATATTACAATTTAGTACGCTAACTACAATTACCAAATTGTTTTGTTTATATTTTCTTTCCCTGGTATGTAAGAAAAAAATAAGTAACATTCAAAATTAATATTAATTTAATTAAATTTAATTATTAATATGAAATGAAGAAGTCTCATTATTAAATCTAAATTTTAGTCTAAAACAATAATACAAAAGATTTTAATTTTGAAGTTTACAAATTTCAGTTCTTAAGTTTATTTTTCCTTTTAGGGAATGAACAGCAATGGAATGTAATATAATTATCATATAAGAAATATTTTGTTTAAATAGAGTGAAAGAAATAGTTTCAATTATGTTTTCAAGACAATAATCTTGTGTACTGAATATTAATGAGACTGTACATAAGATTTGTTTCCAAATAAAAATATTAAGATTCCGTATTAGAATATTGATATAACTATACACTTATGCTGTTGATATCAATATTTGGAATTATTTTATTATCGCTGCCATAGAAATACTGAGTATAAAATTACAGTAAAAATGTTATTAATCTTCGTCAATTTATCAAATTTATAAAAAATACATAGTAACGTTTAATTGCGAACTATAAATAGAAATTTATATGTGTAAAATTTAAAATGAAGAAATCAATATTTTCAAAGTTCTTATATAAATAATACAAAATAGCAATATTGATTGTAATATTGCTATTTTATAATTATAAATTAATGATAAGGAAAACTTAATTTGCAATTAAAATAGGACTAAACTGATAAGCTAAATCTATATATTCTGTGAATAAATCTAAGAATATGATATAAAATTTCTTCATCAAATATATCAGCAAAAGCATATCTTATTGAAATTTTATCGAAATATTTATTCAAAAATTTAAGTTATGTAAATATAATTTATTCATCTTGACTTCTATTGATAAGCAAATAAAATACATGAAGATTCTACAAGCATATGCTCTTAAATTATGTTTTATCTCAAAACAATCAATTATCAACATTTATTAAGTACATTTTAAGTATGTGGAACTTGATTGTATAGTAAAATAATAATTTGCATTCAAATTAAATTAAATTTTACTAAAAATGCATTATATTTTGCTTTTAAATATTAAAAAAATTAAAACAAATTGGGTAAGGATTTTCAAACAGTTTTAAACGTTTAACGATTTTATATTTTTAAATGTTTTATAAAATAACAATGTAAAATATATTATGACTGTTAACTTTTAATACAGCAAATAAGTAGTGACAAATTTAAGAAAACTTCAGTAAGTTATATATATATATATATATATATATATATATATATATATATATATATATATATATATATATATATATTATATATATATAAATATATATATATATATATATATATATATATATATATATATATATATATATATATATATATATATATATATATATATATATATATATGTATGTATGTATATATATATAGATATAGATAGATAGATAGATATATGTGTGTGTAGATATATAACAACTATTAATCAAATATTCGGCTTTTTATGGAACAGAGATTTTTGAATTTTCATCTAAGAATTAAGAAGACTCAAAATATTAACTGAATGTGTCTAATGCTCTGTCTTTAGACTATCCCATTATCGCATTCCGCTCATTATACGATCTTAAAGAGATGAAATTCTTATCTTAAAAGCATACTCCTGTCTGAATAAACTATTTTATATATCCACTTGGCTTTGTGAAATAACCCCTACTTAAATAAACAAATTTCATTATATTAATTGGATGCTAGCTGACCATCCCAGTAATTATTTAGATAAGCATATTTCGTTTTATAGAGGATATGTCCCATTAAATCGCCAAGCCCTACTTTGAATTATAACTCAAAAATATTATCGGCTTATATTATTGTATATATATTATTATTGGCCTATATTTATTGGCATATTTTTTACCATTTGTCAAGTACGAAAATGTGGAACGCTTTCTATCAATTCTTTAATATTTTTGGAATCAGAAATTGAATTACTAAAACTATATGTTTAAATTTTTTAAGAGACATTCCTGAAAAATAATGTATATTGGCTAAAGATGAGCATCATCTTGTTAAACATGTTTTTTAATTAATAGAAAGAAAACACCAATTTCCTTCGAAATACTTACACTACACCAGAGAGGTAAAATTATAGAATGTTTATTTAAAAGCATAAATTTATCGAGTACAATATTAACTTTATAGTTTATAGTGTTGAAAAATCATATATTTTATCGCCAATTGTGAATATTGCTTAAATGTTTTTAATAAAGAATCTTTCAGATATTTATTAATTTCTAAATATTAAGTTTGGTAATTAAATTTTTTTTCAGATATTAACTTTTATAAATGTCCAAAAAAATGTTCAATATGATACTAACTATATTTAAATTCTACTAGGTAAAAATAACTTTATTTGTGTGTGTATGGGTGTGAGTAAATATATCATTTAATACTTTTTCACATTTTTCCGATAATCCTAATTTTGATAAAATCCTATATATATTATATTTGATATAGGATTTTATATCAAATATAATATATATAGGAATATGGTCACACATTTATATATATATTTTTGTACATAAAATCTTTCAATTCTAAAGAACAATTTTTGATGTTAAATAATTATAAATATATATATTGTAAAGTTCATATTTTATATAAATATTAAAAAAATAGCAGACATATTTATCAGAAATATAATTAAAAAAAATAGATTAATTAGAATCCGTGAAAATATAGCAATTGAGTCATTCTTTTTAATTTCCATATTTGTATCCACATTATTAATTTATTATAATTAGAGATATTTGTTATTAAAAATATAATATATGTGGATATAATTAATTTATTATTATATTATTTCTTAAATTTAATATAATTTTTAAAACCTATTTCATGTTGTTGTATTATATTTCACTATTAAAAATCAAGAATTAGAATATGGTCATTTATTTTTGTACATAAAATTTAACATAATCTCATTTGCCTGCAGTCCTTCATATTTGAAAATGAAAGATAAATAAAGTTTGTTCAAAATAACATTTATTTTTTTTACTTTAGAAGAAGTTCCAGGTATAATTTCAAATTTAAAAAGTAGTTCATGGGACAAAAGCATTAATAAAAAAAATTATCAAGTATGACAGGGTTTTATATAGATTATGTAGGTTTCTCAAGTATGAAGTCAAATAATTTTCATTTTTGTGATTTTAAATATTATTTTTGAAACATTTAGCTAACTTAAAATTGAGAATAATAATGATTCCGATAAATCCTTATTGTTAATAAACTGCATTGATATGAAAATAGAGTTGTGCTTCACGTCGGCCAGTTAATGTAAGATTATATGAAACTCAGTTACAAAGAAATCGAGAAATAAATTCTCTGTTGACTTTCATTGTCTTTTTTGGTTCTTTTACACAGACTTACTCTATATTTATTTAAACTCCTTTTTTAAGTGTCACTCAATATTTATTTAAATTCATTCTTTTGATTTTTAATTGAGTATAAAAACATAAATGTAAATTTATTTATCTCAATAATAATATTCTAAATATAAATAACCTTAGAAAAATATACAAAAAACGAATCCAGTTAATATGAAAGCAACGCATCATTAGAATTGAGAAATTTCTCAACAAAATGAAGTTCAGTAAATGATTTACTACATCCAATAAATGTAAAAACATCTTTGAAATCATATTTTATTATGAAACTAAGCATTCATTAGTCGATATATAACTCAAGAGGATGATTAAGACATTATTAATCAGTTTGTGATTCTGTTCTGTTGAGTTAATGGATGTCAAATATTGTTCTCCAAGATCAAAATTTTCGAGCAGTATCTAAAAATTACATGATAAATAATTCTATTAAAGTAAAAAGAGGTATTCCTATCATTTTCTAAAATATATGGATTATTTTACAATTTTGAAACTTGACTAAGTAAAAGTTGAACTGTTTTATAAAATAAATCTTCGAAACTGAAATTATAAATTCCTAACTTGTACGGTATAATTAGTTTCAAAAATACGTGTTTATCATTTGGATACTAAAACCTATGTACATTTGGATTCTGAATTGTTTTTACAAATTAAGAGGGTGATACTACGCATCTATACTAGCAATAATCACATAGGAACATAAGGTCGAATTTCGCTCTGAGAGGTTGAAAAGAGGAAAGTAGAAGCGCATCAGGAATCTACAACAAACTTACCGTATGCAAATTTTCATGCAGAATTTTGCTTTAATTGGTTACTGGAGAAATCCAATCACAGCACATGTTGTCTTTTTAAAATAGTCCAAAATCATCACTTCAAATATTATCCGGAGAATGTGCTATGAGGTTTTCACTAAACAATAATAATCATTGTGAAACTTTTGGTATTATTCATTCGTTTACCCAACACTGCTGTAAGGTCAGGAAAGAGTTCCTAATTTTTTCTATCTCACAGTGGAATGAGATCTCATGTTAACATGTGGTTATTGCTTGCATGAATGGACAGTACAACCACCATTCTTAATTTGTAAAAACAGTGTACCACACTATGTATATACTTACAATATTTTTAAGTAAAATATTCATATTTTACATTTATGTGTGTGTGTGTGTCATTTTATTGGAAATATCGGAAATTTTCATTGTTATCCGGTCCTATAAAATTATATACCTATACATTATATATATATATATATATATATATATATATATATATATATATATATATATATTTCCAATAGCAGATTGTAAACAGTTGCAACTGCAACAGAGTCTATTAATCTATTGTTTCATAATACAAAATAGCCGGCCAGGCAAAGCAAATTCTTAGCCACCGAGGCATTGCCCCGTTTGCACCGTAGGGGGTGGGCCACCATCGCACCCTCACACATGCCATTGGAACCCCCTTATAGGGTAGGCATCATTCATACTTCATTCACACACATAAGGAAAGGACAAAGACAGCATAGAGAGAGAGAGAAAGTACATCTATGCCAGAACCGGGATTCAAATCCAGGACCTCTCTATCCGTATTCGTATGTATGCATATATATATAAATATATATATATATATACATAATATATACATACATACATACATACATACATACATATATATATATATACATTTATGTATATATATATATATATATATAAAAATATATATATATTATATATATATATATATGTATATATATATATAAATATATATATATATATATATATATATATATATATATATATATATATATATATATATATATATATATATATATATATATATATATATATATATATATATATAAGATTATAAGCCTCAAAAATTTAAATGAAAATATTGTATTTATTTCGTGAATAATCAATAATCTGTGGAAAAAATGCTTATCTCCAAATGCAAAAGTAGTTTCCCATCATCTAATAGCAATCATAAATGGAAAGAGCACAACTTCTACCATTCAATAGTATCCTGTATTACTATTTCTGAATGACGTATAAGGAACTGGAAGAAAAAGAGAATACATCGCTTGCAATACCGATGATAGAAAAGAAACCGCCCATTACGGAATCTTTTACGCAGGCAAAAACGGATTTCCCGCTACTTTGTTGAAGTTGCCTTTCTTCTTACAGAAAGTGTCTTCCTTTGAATAGGGACATCACCGCAATTCAATTTCCACTTATAAGTTGTGAGAAGAAGATATTCTGCTCTTTTTCTAAAAGCAAGTATTGCAGTTTCTAAAGTACTTTAAAAGTTCAAGCTTCTTGGAATAAAGTTTAATAGTTCACATAACTTGTATAAACAGAAATGTGTCCATACATGTATGTGTGTTTCATGTATACAAATTTATAAATTAGATTGACAGAGTTAAAATTCCCCCTGAATGAATATAAATTTAAAATTAGTATATTTAGATGTTGTGAATCAAGGGTTTCTTATAATTCCATGTAATTAGAATTTATCCTTCAAAAATGTATTTGAAAGAAAATTCCAAGAATTTCTTGTATATTGTAAAAGATGTTATCATTGTTATCATCAAGTTCTTATAAAAGGTTATTAATTGTTAATAACAAATGCGATTTTTAAATCTATGCCTTGAAAATATTTTGAAAAATATGGTTCATAATAATACATATCTAATCATTATTAATAAGGTACCAAGAAACGAAAATAATATGATATCATCGGTAAAAGATAATCACTGTTTTCAACAAGAATTTTCCCCTTCATCGATAAACATGTCACATAATTTATATCAGCAAATTGCACACAATAATGAACACTATTTAGAAAAAGTTGATTTTTTTTAATTCTAACGTAAAATAATTTATCCAATGGATCCCCTTAAAATAAATAACTAAATCAGTTTCTATTAAAATGCTTTCTACAAGGTAAGTTACAATAACATTAATATAAAGCTGAACTTTTTTCTTTTCT